>OW388265.2:6615000-7193465 GCA_936450705.2 Protodeltote pygarga | reverse complement strand
ATGTTAGAGGCCTACTTTAAGTTCTAAGACAGGTACATACATAATACAATATACAATTTTATTATTATAGTGCATGCTGTGGTCTTCTATAATTGAAGGAACACAGGGACTTTTTTGTAATTGTTTCTTTTTTAAGATGAATGTAAAGTGTATTCTTTGTTGAAGATCCTTAATAAATAAATAAATAAATAAATAAATAGAAGAATTAATAAATTACTTTACATACTTAAATCTATTAAAGCTACAAACAAACTCAATAATCTAAATAATTTTTACGATTCATCCACAGTATTGTTTGCATTATTCATCATACTCCTACCCTTATTATTCCCAAACTTTGTTGAGGTCAGCTTCTAATCTAACCACACTCAGCTGAATATCATTTTACTACGAAGCGACTACGTTTTTGATACCCGCTACCCAAAGGGATACGATATTCTAAAGTTAGATAAGTTGTCAAGATTTTATGAGGGTACTCACTCCTTATATCGACTGTAAAAGTTCTCCATGACAGCCGGGACCAACGGCTTAACATGCTAATCATACGTGTTTAACGTATACCTACCTTTCTGATTTGATTACGCACATAACTTACAAAAAGTCAGAGCTTGCCTTTGGTTCGAATCTGAAACCTCTAACTTGTTAGTCAACGGTCATACCACTAGGCTATCACTGCACTTGTCAAGCAGGCCAAATGACAAATAAAAGAAAGCAGAAAATAGCCACTTGTAATAAATTTAACAATAAACCAAAGAGCGTGGCTCCAAGTAGGTTAGTGTATCGAGTCCCTGTATGAGGTCAAAGGTTACTGTCCTTGACGGAGCTCGCTAACAGGTGATAATTGGGCTCTAACTTGGTTGCATCTTCCATCCACTCATAGATACGATAGCAGTATGTATTTGAACAGTTATAAGTTATGAATCATCAGCGAACATGTCGCGATAATTTTTTTTATGAAATTTTTATATTCTCGGTTATAGGCGACATGGGTTTACTCTTTAGTTGGTATTGCAACAATCCTTAGATTAGATATGGATCTTTATATTTAAACTAGTTTTTTCGGCGATTCGGTCTCGTGGTTCTCATTTTTCCGGGATAAAAAATAGGGACCTTATTTCATTCGCTGATTTATAAACTCTTCTCCTCCGAGATTACTAGAATCGTAACCTTCTTCACCAAAAAATGCGATAAAAAATTAATGACACCCTTTGGAGTCTCGAGTGTTAAGCGGATCTGGTCGAACCAACTCTATTTTGTCAGTGAAGAGCCAGGAAGGGGGTACCCATTGTTGTCACCTTAGTCACCCCCTTCCTGGCTACGTAACCAAAGTACTCAGAGTCGTCGCTGAGAGTCTTGTTGTGACATTGAGTTGTTTGAGGATAGATACATTTGGTCCGCTGTTGACCAATGATATGATATGATATAATGAGATATGATATGATAATAATAATGGTGGATAATGTGTATAAATTCAGCAGCATGCATGCATGCAATTTTGCAGCAGCCACTTCCAGTACTACATCTCACATGCATCAATGCGTTTTCGGTCTGATGTTTTTAGTGTTAATGTCTCAGCACCGTATAGGAAGATGATCTATAATTTTATTTCTTAGAAAAAAACTCATGTCCATCCGTTGCTTAATTGCTGTGTTAAAGGCAAGCCAACAAAACTTTCGCATTTATTAATAAAGATATCTAAAAATACAATGTTTTTCAAACATAATTAAAACGTAAAAAGAGATGTTAATATTGTTGATTACAAAAGGCAACACTTGAGAATTTCAACTGTCTAATCATGAATAGGTGAGCAGATACTTAAAATTAATTACGATAAAATAATCTCAGAAGAGATCATGAACTTTAGTAAAAGGTCAATTTACTTGTTTTAAATACATTATTATTGTTATTATTGTTCAACTGTGCTACATATTTATATTGTTATGTTATTGTTCAAGTTGTTATTAATAAATAAAGGTTGAATAATATTGGAATTTGTTTTTCTTTTCTCGTAGGTTTGTAGTTTCAGTAATGTTATATTTACATCATAATATTATTGTAACATCTTAAATCAAAAAGTCAATTTACGAAGTGATAGCCTAGTGGTGTGACCGTTGGACTGCCAAGACAAAGGTCGTAGGTTCGAAACCCAGGCACGCAAACAAAAAAGTATTGTCCAATCCATCCATTTAAAAATGAAAAGGATTGTTGATTGATGTGTAGGTACTAAAAATTTTTAATAGAAACTTGTCTGAAGAGATAGAATAGGGAATAGTGTATGACGAAAGTAATATAAAAAATAGTGAAATAATAAATGTTTCTATTTAAAATAGGTGTATAGGTGCCGCTGGGCTCCTACAGTACTAAATGTCTACATTCTTAATAGGTACTGGACATTAACTTAGAGTGTTTGTGACCATATTTTCACCACTATTTATTTCTTAAGTAATGGAACGAAGTGGAATAGAAGGATAATAAAAGTTATCAGTGGCGCGCTAACGTCCACATTGTGTGGTAATGAAGTGTATGGTGTTAGTAGACCACCTAGCAAGCGATGGGGCTCACTCAATCGCCTTGTTAACGAACTAGTCGCAGTTTAGGAAATTTTATGGCATTTTCAACAATTTTACTTTGGTATCCAAGGAATTTATTAAGGGGAAATGTTTAAATTAACGCCCACGATATCGGTGAACGTAGGTACTTTATTTATTCTTAGAATTGGGATTGGGATTTAACAATTATTTACTTTACTAACAATGAGATTTTCTTTACGTAGATAATTCAGACAAAAACTTGAAACAACAGATTTCTATTGTGTAAAGGTTAACTAATTCTTAAGTATATTTATCTAATATCTAACAAGATCTGCTAAACCCAGCTGTAGGATACTGAGAGAACATGGGGAATAGAACTTAAATAATTGTTATTACTTCAGATGTCGATTGGTATGTAGATACAATGATTTGACGTGAATAAAAACAGTAATTTATGGTTTCCTTTGGGATTATTATTTAAATAAACATTAGTCACCAGTCCACTGGCTGGTATCTTCTTGAACTTGGCCTTAACTACATATAATGCAGTACCTATCAAACTATCAATGCACGTGAATGTGTTAGAATCAGAGACGGCACATTTACAAATTAAGTACCTATGCTATGTTATTTTGATAATATAATTGATCTAGCTGTAAGCAATTAAATATATTAATGATTAACCTATTAATTTTGGAGAATAGTAGAGCAAAATATTGACTAATACTATTATTATTATAAGTATAAACCTCTTTTTGACATGATAACGTCTCGATCCAGTACTACTTTTTCTTAAGTTTTCAAGGAGAACATCCAGGTCGACTTTGTCTCTCCCTCATTTAAAAAAATAATTACATCATAGCAATGCGTACGTGAGCTTAAAAACTACGTTTTTAGTACTATATACATACTTAGTTGAGTCTCGCGTTCAGAGCCGGATCTACAAGAGGCTAGACAAAACAATGCTACTCCCATGCTGTTGTTAAATAAATTTACGTGAAACTTACCTATTAATAAAATGAAAACTAGTAATTTAATTAATTGCCTCAACAGTTATTGGCCAAGTCGTAACAAGCGTCGATTTGATTTTTCAGGTAGAGTTAAAGGGATTTTTTTTAAATATCTCGATACTCGGAGAAGTTCCTGGCATGAATTAACTAAAATATATTGGACATATGTGGACATAAGGAATCGTCTTATCAACCAAAACCAATTCCATGTTCCTAATGTATAATGTAACACAAGCCTTCAAGCAGTGCGGGCTTGCTTTTAGAAGCCTCATATTAGCCGTGAGGAAAGAAAGTGTTCCAATATCCTGGGGGGTGACAAAAAGCGCTTAAAAAGATTTGCTTGGGGCCCAAGAGTAATTTGTTAGACAACAATATTCTTAGAATCTGCAATAAATTGATCACCTAAATATTGAGCATTTAACGCGAGATATTCAAAGCATTAATTTTGTTATTATTTTGCTGCCCCCTTGTGTCGCCTCCCCTAGATCCGGGCCTGCTCTCGTTCGGTTAGTAACCGCAAATATTTGCCTCGGCCTAGACATAATACACAAAACAACAATACTCGATTGATACCGACATTAATGCCCGGTTAACAATTGAATGATAAACGACATTATTGCAATGCGAATAACCAAAGATTGATTCTCGATTCGGTTCACGAACTCGTTTTTATTACCAATCAAATTTTTGCCTATTATTCCAGAACAAATATGCGTCACATACCTGTTAGTTATATGAATGTTCATTTATTATAATAAAAGTAAAGTATTTTCGCAATAAATTAGCATATTACTCGCGTTAGGTATGAACGCATTCCAATGAGATCATAAAAATAGGTGGTTTTGATCATTGCGTAAATTAATTCTCGCTTGTTAATAAATTGTCAGGCGTTGGCAAGGGCCAGGAATGATTTCCTTGTATTATAACGAAGTACTCTCCATCCATACTACTTTGGAAGTTACGGATGCGTTCAATGTCCAGTCTGCTAAAAGCAACTCGCACGCGCGTACATCGAACGACGCGTATGTTCGCTGCGGTATACCGCCCTTAAGCACGCGCATATATTACTTTGTGATCAATTTAAAAAAATATAGCACCATTTAATAAAGTTATAAAAATACATCAGCGTTTTAAAATACATTGAAAGTGGATTGTTTTCTTTGCAGTTGATGGTAGCCGTTATTGGCGATCATTAGAATAGGTGAGTTTGCTTATTAATATTTATTAGGATTTTTATTACTTACTTTTTCACATTAATTGGTTAATAAACTCGTGACAGGATTGTGTTTTTAATTAAATTAACGACTGTGTTAAAAATTTTCGAAGAATAAAATGTTTTGGGAATTTAAAGTGTGACAAAAAAAATATTTTACTTGGACTTAATTTTTTTTTTTACATAATACGAAACGTTAGAATTGGTTACGTTCTGAATAACTCAATTAACTCATTTTGTTATTTACCTAAGCAACGCTGCGCTTGCGCTGGTTAAGCTGGTTAAGGTATTGTGAACTTAATTCGGGTCACGTGAGAAGCTTTCGTGAAAATTAATGTAAAGCCACTGAATACATTAAATAGTTATAATATTATAATTTTGTTCATTATTATGAATTGTGAAAATACAAATAGTTTTCAGTTTGGTTTATTTATAGGCGATCTCGGGTCAACGACCCCAGTTAGTAATTTTCGTTATTTTCATCTAAAATAATTATCATTAGCAACGACTTGATTAATTGATGATAAAGAAATTGATTACACTCAGACAATTTTAAAGCAATTTTTCAGCATGTACAGAAAACATGTAAAAAGTACTATTCAATGGAAATTCAGCAGAATTTTCTCGTTGACAACGTGCATTTTGGTTTGCTCTCAACACGTGTTGTTGATAACAGGTTGTACTGTAACACAGTGACATAGTGCAGTATGTCGTAATACTTTGGTAACTTAACGCAGTATCAAATATTTGCTTTCATTATTGACTGTTCTCGAGAGATAACGTGGCGCAGGGAAATGTGCGATGTGTGTGTTAGAGCTGGGTATACTGCACGTAGAATTTTTTAGACTGTAATGTTTGTTTGGGAATGTGCTTCATAATTTCGTTTTTTTTTAGTTATTCAGATTATAATTATTTTATTGGAGGGAAGGGAATGCCCTTTGCTCTGCAGTGGGACGATAATAGTAGAAAAAATAAATGGATTCGAAAGAAAAAATTGTGATAAAAGATTTTTTAAAGTAATTTAAATAACACTCGCGTTTATAATATTAGTAGGTAAAGCTTGTCCACGGGGGCTTCGGACTTTTCATCCCCTATTTTCCCTGCTTAGGGGAGAAATATCCAAATCGTTAGTGACTACTCAAGAAATATATCTTTTAGATATTATCTAGGGCCTCTGGTTTAGGCTGTGAGTTGTCAGTCAATCAGTCACAGTATAGTTTTATAGGTTTTAATAAGTAAAAATCCAATAAAATTTATAAAATTTAGTCTGTTTTGTTTGTTACCTTTCACGCCTAAACCACTGAAGAGATGGTCAGCATCCTAAAATTTTGCATATACTTACGTTGTCAGGTGTACAGAAACGGACATAGGGTACTTTTCATCCTGGAAATATATACTGTTCCCGAGGAAAACAACAATAACATCCTTATGATAATAGATGACGCCACGTTTCGTACAACCCGAATTGATTGTGAAATTGAAAGCCGCGGGCTTAAGCTAGTTGCAAATAACATTAGCAAATTAGAGCATAGTATAGCACCAATCATAGCACTTAGTATTGTGTATACTCCGCAGATGTCCTATTTATGCCCTGATTTTCTGTACAGATTGTCCTATTTTAATGAGGTCTGCATTGGCCGCATTCTTGCCGTCTCCTGTGAGTCAGTGTTTCTCACAGTGTTTTGTTTGCATCTTATCTTAGTACCTGCTTCCGTTACCCAGTCTTCTCGGGTTAATACGGTTAGCATCGGAACCATTCGGAGAGTTTTCGACCTAATAAGGAAAGAATCAAATTTGACAAATGTTTAATCTCGACATACATAACTGTTTTTACGTCTTGCCGAGTGCTTGTTATTTGACCCACGTAGACCGTTCCTAAGATAGGCTTTACTTAAAAAATACGGCTTACAGAGTCCCATTTCTAGAGCTTTGATGACACAATGGCGTAGTGGTTAGGCGATTCGCCTGTTAAGCTTGGTGTCGCGGAAAGCCGACACTAAGCCTATCAGTCGAATCGCTAAAAATATTCAATAAATATTGGTACGAAAATTCGTCACTACATCTAATCATACACATGTGCCGCGGCGCCGGTTGCCAATACACACCGTAATTGCCCCTATTATTTCACATCGGAATCCCAAATCATTAAAAGAATTTTAATACCGAGTAATATACATACCTAATATTAATTATGTTTTTGTTTCAGAAAACATGGAAGGACATATAAGACATATCCTTTTGCCGCTATGGTGTCCATCAACGGAGTGATAAAAGACACACTAGTGCCCTCAAATGCCAGTGTTTCAGAGACACAATAAATTCATTTTACTCAGAAAATAATACTAAAGTTGTCGTTACTCAATAAAATGACAGACAAGTATACCTTTAAAAGTAATAAAAATCTACAGTGAAGTCGTAAAATGGAGAAGGAAAGCTATTTTCACAGTAAAAAGTTATTAATATGGTAAGTGTTGTGATTTGTGGATTTAATTGTCGATATTCATTTACCCTAATTATATCTATAGTGTAATTTATTATCTATCGCTATCTGTCGTATTTCTTGCCATATCGTTCGCAGATGAAGCTTGAATAGGTAGGCGGTGATCGGGCTTGTTGAAGACTTTTATGCTTTAATTTCATGAGCCAGTTTTTGTTATACTTAAGTTCCGTGGCGCCATTCTGGTCTTGCATTGGCGGGTTTCTCCCAGTTCTTTGCGATAGGGCTTTACAGCCACCAAAGACTGCAGAAATTCTAAGTCTTAGATCTACGGGCGCTGCAACAATCATCTATTTGTGGTATCTGATGTTGTGGCCAATGATTAATTTAATAACTAACTAACTACGAATGTGAATGCAATAAAACGGTTTAATTTAACAAAGATCTGAAGGTAGATGTAGGTCTTGGCTTCAAATACTAAATTTACCTGCCTAGATAAAATAACATGATATTATTGCTGCGTCCTTGTTCTAGCAGTTTTCAGAGCACTAGGGTATCGAGTTTGATTCCTAGGTTAGCCAAAGAGTGTGTCGAAATTTGACTGTCAAAACAACTGGGCTTTCAGATAAATACCGGTATACTGATTTCTTAAACCTTTGACTCCCGCGTAGACGCTGGCGTCGAGTAACAACTGATTTCCTTTTGTCTCATTTTCGGTGCTTAAAGATGCTTAAATGAAAAACTAATTATGAATAGTTGAATAACAATATTTTCATTCATACCTGCCACAATGTTATGGTTATTTCAAGAGTAATTATAAGATATTTACGTGTGCGTTATAAAAGTGTTTGGCTGACCTGAAACCCATACAACAAACTCAATACCTAATAAATCTCTTTGAACGCTACGTTTACGAGCGCAGCATACGTGCGAAGCGCTGGTACCACACTATCTCATTTTGACGGTTAACAGCATGGCTTGTTAGTGTACATTGAATTTTTCAAGGTACTGACTTCCGAGAAATATTAAATAACATAATAATATAGTTTATGATCTTTAAATATGTTAGAATGCGGATGTTTTAAGACGCACCACGCTAAAAGTACAAACATTCCTACCAGAAGCGGATTAAATACCTTTGGTACTCATCTTAATCAAACACATGTTTAAGGAGATACATCTTAGTCATGGTAGCATGATTATCTCAACTTACCTCCCAGCGAGTGACCTATAATGAAGCATTAATAAGGTTTTAGAGCTATGGTTGAGATTCTGAAGATTTATCGATACGACTATGACACATCAAGTATTGTTATTATGGTATAGCTCTTTCTACTTGTATGTATTTCCTAGAATGGCTAGAAGACCAGAGATCAAGATTTGGTTACCCAATCAGGATAAAAATTTAAAGAGCGTACGTACACACACAAGTTAGAAGAAATGACATACAACAGCTATATCCTATAAGCTCTGTTGGTTTAACCACTTAATTTTAATTTAGTCTCCGGATTAAGGACTCTTACTTGTCACTTGTAAAAGCGTGTGAACTGAATTCACAATGTACCAACTAAATATAAACACAATAACCGCTGTAGAAACATTTGTCCACGATAAATATTTTTCTACGTGTTCAAACGGTGAACTTTTTATGATCACTACTTGAGAGTCCTTTAAGAGTAAAAGTAAATAGAAATTATACGGTCCATTCACTGCGAGCTCGGCGCACGCGCTGCGTCAGGGTAAAAAAATAAGGTCAAGAGCAAAGTCCCGTGATCTCAAAATTGTCCTTTACTTGTCGGGTACTACCTATGCATTCGGAAACTGGTTTTAAGTAGGCAGGTAGGGTTGTCTCGGACACATCCTAATCTTAACTAATATTATAAATCCGAAAATAAGTTTGTTTGTTACCTTTTCACGCCTAAACCACTAAACCGATCCTGAAATTTTGAATATCCAGAGTACAGAAACTGATAAAAGGTATCGTTCATTCCGAAAAAAAACCCCGAGGAAAACAACAATAACGTTCTTAAGATAAATAGATGGCGCCATGCGTCGTAATAACCCGGATTGATTGTCAAATTCTAAATTAACGTAAGCAAAGCTGCTGGCAAATGCAGGTTTATAAATAAACACGATATGGTTTTAATTACAGTCTAACAGGTATTTAACCTAATTTTGGCTCTGTTGACACTGTCTACCGTCTGACTGTTTATGACAAACATTTTAACAGTTCCAAAAAAGGTAGCGAACTACCGAATGCTTTATTTAACGGCTTATACGCCGACGACGTTTATGTTGGCATCTAAAAGCTTTATTACGACTTTATAAGTAACATAAAAGCAACTTTGTAGAGCGACAAGTTATTTCACTACCTTCAGTTTTGCCATAACGGCTATATCCCGTGGCGGAACCACAATTGCATGTAACTGTTTATAGCAGTGTTGAATCGTATCCATTTGTAACTTGTGTAGATGCAATTATTCTTAGATAACTGTTTGTCTTGAATAAACAACGTGTATCTACGTTTTCCGTTTTATAACCAACATTGTAGAGATTCTCGGAGGGTAGTTAATCTCGAAGTATTTTTGTCTTTTATGTCTTTATTGAGTTGTCGTGTCTATGCATAAAACGCCATGCTCGCTACAGTAATAGCACATACTATAAGTACTGTCGACAAAGGAGGAGTTAGGTTGGCAGGGCCGCTAGTTAAGGATGTAGTTTTTTTGGAAGTTTGCGAATGCCGGCGTAAATCTAATTAGTACTATTGACATGTTTATATTATTTTATTTTAGTAGTGTTTCTGATGGGATGCGGTGGCTCAGCGGTTAGAGCGTCGGCACGGTACGCCGATGATTATGGGTTCGAATCCTATCCGTATCAGCTGTTTCTTCAAATTTCTTATTAAATAATTATACAACATGGTTTAGTTTTAAGGTTAGTAGGCCCTTTTCACAAAATATGTTAAACTAAAATTATGAAAATTACGATCGTAGGTAATTAGCGCTCCTGACTCCTTTGCCGACTGTACCAATGTTATACTCAACGTGAACTAAACATGTTCCTTTACTCAAAGTAATTGAAGTATAGTAAGCTTCAGTTCTTCACAATGCTTGGTTAAATAAATATGCTCTCGGCGAAATCGTGAAGACGCATCTAACGACCTCATAATTCCTTGTAGGTTCACTTGTTTATTTTCAAATGTGTTCATCACCTTATAAAGCGATATTCTTTGCGCGTGTTTCCGCGCTCAATTGGCCGCGGGCTGGCCGCCGCGCACCGCAAGCGCTTGCCGGCGTAAATCTAATTAGTAATATTGACATGTTTATATTTATTTTAGTAGAAAGCCATTAGTTAATGTTAATTATCATTGTTAATTTTGATTTGTATCTTTGTTTGAGTTGAGGCGGCGTGCACATGTAATTGCTTATATTGCGCGTCTGCCAAGTAGGCGTGTATCAATCAAGTGGACTAATAACTCGGTACATTTATTTTGTATTATTTAAATTGTTGATTAGTGAATGTTCAACTTTTTGCTCTGTAGTCGTAGCTATAAATCAATTAAAATGAGAACCATGAATTGTGGCACGAAAAAATGTAGGCACGTAGCGCTCTTTATTTATGGTCATAAACTTGCAAATAGTTTTATGCCATTAACATTTCGTCATAGAGACACTTCAAAAACTAAATTTCTCATGTGGCAGTATTGGACGAAGTGATTTTAACATAAAAATAACGGCGATCGGCACTTAATAAACCACTTAAGATGTTCATTAGGGCGTTTTACAGAGTGGTTTGATCATTTTAATGTGGAGTGCGTTGCGGGTGCATTCGGGCGGTGCTTCTCGCACCAGCCTCAAATGTCTAATGGAGTTGTCAGATTGCGCAACGCGGTGAGAACTGCGTGGGCGCAGTTGTGTAGGGCTGTCCGCTAACCATCGTCGATAACCTGACGACTAACATTATTGATGTTATCTTGCTA
Organism: Protodeltote pygarga; assembly: GCA_936450705.2. Classification (NCBI taxonomy): domain Eukaryota; kingdom Metazoa; phylum Arthropoda; class Insecta; order Lepidoptera; family Noctuidae; genus Protodeltote; species Protodeltote pygarga. The sequence goes on along the minus strand of OW388265.2, from coordinate 7,182,295 downwards.
ATATTATTTAATGTGTATATGTTAAAATATTGAAAACGTTTACTTTACCTGATGGAAGTGGTAAACAATATTTCTACGAGGGTTTCTCAATGATTACTAAAAAATGGCATTCGTTAAAGCAATCGTTTGACTTATTTACTTGACCTATTTAATTATGAATGATGATTATTTAAAGATTCTATTCTGAACCATTTTTTATTTGATAGCCCTATTCTGCTTATCCAAATCGGGTAAGTAGTGATACACAAAGTGTTTTCGTGTCACTACCATAACCCACAGATTTAGCCGTGTATGATCAAGCTCGCTTGTTTAACTTGTACAATAATGTAAGTGATTGTGAGCTTTTATTACCATCGTTTATTCGTGAGGGCGGTAAAAGTTGAATTATGGTTAAACAGACAAATTGTTTGCTAGAGACGATAGCTGACCTTTCGTTGTTAACTCGGCTCTTTTTCACATTACGCTTATTAAATTGTCGTGTGAGATCACCGCCATGTTGTAGGTAATTTATAGTAGAATATGTACTAGAGTTTCTTGATTTACGGTGACTTGCGTTTACTTGGGGTATAGACTCCAGGAAATGAGATTTTTATTTTATATAAAAAATTAGGTTCGTCTTTGTTTTATAATCAAATGAATGTTGATAAAGAATAAATGAACCGATTATTTTATTTTGATTTAGTTATGTATATCTGGAAGTCATTGGGGGAGGCCTATGTTCAGCAGTAGACGTCTTATGGCTGAAATGATGATGTTATTGATGATGTTTATTTGTAATTTTAAATTTATTATTTCTTTTTTATTTTCAGGATATTCGTGATAATAGAAATAGGAATGTTGTCTTCAGCGACGAATTTAACTACCACAGAAGTTCCACAGGTAATTTTTGGCTTTTTAATTGTCTATAAATAGTAGTCATTTATGGTGTTAGTACTTTTCGTGAAGAAAAGTTAGCTTTTTAAATACTTAGTAAATATTTTTAATAGACTTTAATTTTATTAATAGAGCCCTGTATCTGCAACAACTTCCAATCTTTTAAAGTTTCTTGAAGCGTATTTTCAAGTAGGTACGCGCCATTTTGGTTATAATCATAGATCGGATGATCCAGTGCATATTTACCTAAACTTCAAGGAAGTAGGTAGGTACGTAACATAGAGTGGATAACACCACTTTTAAAATAAAATAAAAAATTTAATACCGTGATTTAAATATTATGATTCAATTCGATTTTATAGAAATAATATATAGTTGTATAGAAATAATATATAGGGTACAAATTATTCATTTGAAATATATAATTACTTTTTTTTTTAAAAATTGAAAAATAAAATGTTTTATTTTAAGTAGTACGTAAAATATTGTTTTTTAATTTTACAACATTTTTTATTTTAGAGGTGGTATTATCCTCTCTACGTTACGAACTTCTTCAAAGTTTAGGTAAATAATATGCATTGAAATATCCGATCTTTGGTTATAATATATTATGATTACTAGGATACCAAGATTACCGGGCGCTACCAAAAATCACAACAATCTTCAGCACTAAAAGCGCTTGTAAAATTTCCAATGTGCATGCTGATACTGATAACAAACTTATTATACCTACATATTTTAGTTCCCTATACCTATATTACACAACGCGCTTAAAGAGATCAAAGCGAGTAAACACATCAAAGCGATGACATCCCAACGCTGAAGTATGTGATGCAGAACTCTGAATTTCCGTAGACTTTTCCGCAATCCGTAGTTGCTTATATCTAACGAGCCATACTGTTGCTATTTTGTCAAAAAAAACTTCTAAAAAAGGACATCCAAAGTATTCTTCGCGCAAATTTTCCGAGTTAGTGATATTTTGTAAGTGGTAAAATTCAAAGCTTATTAAGGCGATTTCTTTTTTTATTGTCTTTTTGTTTTATTGATTGAATGGTCTATTGGGGGTCTGGATCAGTCAGGACTCAGGTTTTCTCTATATGTCCGACTTACCACACATAGTCGATAACATTTTTCAGGCATGAAGATATCCTTCCAGATCCCGTTTAATTCTATGGTTTAATTTTATTTATTTATATCTATATTTAATTATTTATGGAATTAAAATTATTGTCCTTACATGAAAATATAGAAAACCCATTTTATTTATCAATATATAAATATACGAAAAATATTGATTCCTTTATATATTTGCAATACATAAAAAATACATTTTCAAATATATAATACAAAAAATACATTTTAAAATATAGCTTCAATTCTTCTTTGTAGAGAAGAGGCCTTTGCCCTGCAGTGGGACAGTTACAGGCTGATTTATTATAGCTTATTATTATTACTTATATGCAATCGTTTCTAGCTTAATCTGGTTTAAGCGATTTAGCATGGAAATAAAATATTTGTTATTAATTTTCAGAATACGGAGCTGGCTGATAAAAATGAGACGAAGGTTGAAGGTGAAGAGTACGCATGGGGTCCTTGGAGCAGCTGGACTCCGTGCTCCAAGACATGTGGTGGAGGCGTAGCAGTGCAAGAACGACAATGCTTACCCAGGTCTTAAGCTCTTTCTTACTGATCAAAGGATCTTTCAAGCTATGATAGCCTAGTATTATGACCGTTGGGCTGCCAGGTCAAAGGTCGTAGGTTCCAAACCCAGGCACGCACCTCTGACTTTTCAATTTTTTTTTTATAGACTCACGCCTGTATTCCCCAGAGGGGGTAGGCAGAGGTGCAGTGCACCCACGTTTCGCCGGCTATGTTATAAGTCCCATGTAATAGGGGGCGCCTAGTAATAACCTAGGCTACGGGCACAATACCAGACTCCGTGCTGCTACTGAGAATTTTCTAATGGAAAAACCCAATAACACTCTGTCCGACCCGGGGATCAAACCCAGGACCTCGTGCTCAGCAATCGCGCTTGCTACCACTATTTCAGATTTATGTGTAGAAATTAATAATCACACAAAGATAAAAATTAAATACTGTTTATCAAAAGGCAAAAGCTAATATTTCATAATTTGTCACTTGAGTTTTTAGTTTATCCATATAAAATAGATACAGCAAAACCAATAGAAAGTGTCTGTTTATGTTTGTTTGTACATATTAGCAAGCGGTTTATTGTTATGTTTTTGATTTTTCTTTAACAAACCGTTGAATTACAAATTGCCGAACAAGGCTTTGCCGACAGCGTTGAAGGTAAACGTTAATATCTCATCATGTTCAGCACATAAAAGCGAAATTTGTAAACACCTACATTTACACGCCTATTAAAGTAATTTGTCGGAGTACCTTTATTCTATCGGACTTACGACTTGTCGGATCGGTCGTGGAATTAATAAGTACAGTTTGCTGTACAATTACCAAGTTTTTTAAAAAGTAAGCACTTGTTGTTTTCATAATAATTAGTTATAAAAGTTTTTTTTTAGTCTATGATAGCCTAATGGTATGCCGGTTGGACTGTCAAGTCAAAGACGGAAGGTTCGAAACCCAGGCACCTTTGACTTTTCGGATTCATATGCCTTTTAGAAATTAATTATCACTTCCTAAAACGGTGAAAAAAAAACATCGTGATAAAACCAGTTGGTACACCTGAGAGATTTTTCAACGGTGTGTAAAACCATGTCAGAGGTCTACGGGCGGTTAAAACTCAGACACAAGATTGTTGGACACTTTTTTGTGAGACACCAAATTAAGTAGAAAGATATTTATTCCAGCCTAATTAGCACTACAATATATGAGAAAGTCCTATTATAGTTGATCTTTCGTTTGTCTATAAAGAGTTTGTCTATAAAGAGGAAAGATAAAAAAATAACCAGCCAGAAATGTTTCACTGTTTAATTTAGTTGGCTATGTCTACAACTTCGGTGGCATTCGGCCGTCTCGTCGGTGGGCGATTAGATCTGGCTCATTTGCGTTTATCAAACTGTTGACATATGCGATTTAATAATCTGACGGCGTTTGAACCTCAATCAGTCTGTGCTCGCTGTTATTTCAATTATTTTATTAGCTTTGATATTGGTGGTCTTAGTACGAGTACGTTAGGAGAGTTAGATATTCAGATATATTTATTTATAATTTTTTCTTAAATCGTGGTAGCAACATCATTTTGCCTGCACTTTTCTTAGCTTTATTTAGGCGCGGCGCAATTGTTTTTTTTTCTTCTATATTCATCTCTATTAGCGCCATGTCACTGCTTACTCCCTTTCTAACATTATCGTCAATCTTTTCCTTGGTCTATCAACATTAGTTATCTAATTTTAAAGTTACGTGATATTCATTTTCATAAAGCAGTCTGAGTTACTGAATATGTTATTAAAATTTTAATTTTCTTCCGCTCTATTCGACGGTCTATTATTTTCTATTATCTATTATTCGAAAACCCTCAATAGCGTGCTCTTGAGAGCCACATTAAATATTCGCCAAGTGTAAAAGCTTCTAACGTGTGCGCAGGTGAAAGGTTAAACATGCCCTCGCGACCCGGCTCGTACGGTTTTTATCGACCAAATTAAGGTAATGGAAACCCCGTAGCGTGGCTTGTAACAAGCTGTTATTGTAGTGGGAGCATTGATTGCTTGCACTCGCGAGTTTGATTGACACGCATCAGCTTCGATATAGCCGGTAATGAGCTCGCGATTACCGTCCATTTTATAAAGAAGACAAACTTTATTTTTGTCTACATATTTGTACTTGTGCACTAATGAGGGATTGGTTTTCTAACATGTGGTAATTGACGTCAGAACGTCAGGTGAATGCAGTGTGTTTGGTGGCACGGGGGCCCTTTCCCATGCCTGCTATGTGCAGCTGAGATGACTTGAGTGGTGGTCACTAGAGGTGTGCGCCGATCGGCGTGGCGCACGCCGCCGGTAATATCAGCCACGCCGCCGCCGCCGATTTTTTTGTCGGCGTCATCGGCGTCAACGTAAAAATATTCGAAACCAAAGAATTTAGTCTCTCATATTTAATATTTAGTAATTTTTTTAAGTTGATCTCGGACAAAGCGTTTGGCAATGTTGTTGTTGTTATTATAATTCGCCAAAAGGCAGGCAAAGGTTTGAACCATACAGCCTTGTCTTATTTTTATTTTGATATAGGTAAAAAAAAAACAAATTAGGCACAGGTACCTAATTAATTAATACAGAATAATATTAGTGTATAACATTTAGTATACGCCTTGTTTATTGAAGATTACACGTTATAGTGGTCTAATAAGCCAAAAAAGTTTCACTATATGAAGAATGGTTAGGTTATCATTCGTTCAACATGATTGCGAACTCTTAAGATGCCACTCTTGAGTCGGAAATCTTGAGTTTCCGCTCTTGGATGCGATATCACCTGAGATGCTATTGATACGTCTCTATAAATTGGTGGCGATCTTAAGATGCTAACCGCATCTTGAGAGCATCTTGGGTGATATCCGTCTTGAGAGCGAATCTGAGATTCAATTATAAATACGGGCCTCTCTTTGCATCGGTTTCCTCATTACTGAGGGTCGTGGTCATGTGTTGGGGAACAATTTTTCTTTTGTGATGCGTCGCCATTGGTTCCTGTCCGTTGCCGAGTATAAGGCATCGTGAGTGGAGGTTTCTAGGGCAGTGCGGATCTGGTCGGTCCAACGCATAGGGCTTCTGCCTCTTGGTCGCTTTCCCTCGATTTTGCCAGTGACTATTAGCTTTTCGAGGTTGTCACCGTCTTTTCTGGCTATGTGGCCGAAGTACTCCAATATTCTGCGCAAACAAATGGTGGAGAGTCTCTTCTTGATCTTGAGTGTAGTCAGAATCGATGCGTTGGTACGATGGGCTGTCCATGGAATGTTCAGCATTCTTCTCCAACACCACATCTCGAAGGCATCGATACGATCTCGGTCAGCCTTCCTGAGGGTCCATGTCTCAGCCCCATAGATGAATATGGAGAAGACTAGAGTCCGGAGTAGGTGACTCTTGGTGTTTATAGAGATGCTTCTGTCCTTCCACACTCTGTCTAGTTGTGACATGGCACTCTTTCCATTCCGATCCTTCTGCGCACTTCCGTTTCACAGGATCCATTGTTGCTTATACTGGAGCCCAGATATATGAAATTGTCTGTTGATTCTAAGTTAAGTGAACCACTGAGCTCCAGTTTGCCTGAGCGATCCACGATCATGAGCTTCGTTTTTGCTCTGTTCATGAAAACCCCCATTTCCTCACTAATGCGTTCCATCCTGTTTACGAGACTAGTCATCTCAGCTTCACTGACTGCCAGAAGAATGGTATCGTCAGCGTATCGCAAATTGGAGATCTTGCGTCCACCAACGGTGACGCCACCATCCCAGCCGTCACATGTTTGCCTTACAATGTGTTCGCCGTATATATTAAAAAGGATGGGCGGAAGGATGCAGCCCTGTCTGACACCCTTCTGGAATCTAAACTGATTCGATGTTGTTCCGTCGACCCTCACTTGACCCTGGCTGTTGTAATATAGGGATTGGAGCAGTGCAGTTAGATGACGCGGTACTCCCATCTCCGACAGGACACCCCATAAGCATTCCCAGTCGACACAATCGAAGGCTTTACTATAGTCTACAAAGCACATGATAACCGGTGTGTCGAACTCGTAGCATTTTTCGATAATTTGCCTGAGGTTTAAAATTTGCTCCCTGGTGCCCTTACCCTTGACGAAACCTGCCTGTTCCTGTGGGATCTGCCAATCAAGGTAATGGCGAATCCTGCGATTAATCACATGAAGCAGGATTTTGCTGGCGTGAGAAATGAGAGCGAGGGTGCGATAGTTATCGCATTTTCTGGTTGACCCCTTTTTGTGCAAATACGGGCCTAAGTCTATCATATTTACCTAATATTTAGTAATTTTTTTAAGTTGATCTCGGACGAAGCGTTTGCCGAATAAGTCTATCATATTTAGTTTTTAGTAATTTTTTTAAGTTGATCTCGGACGAAGTGTTCAGCGAATAATTATCTCATACTTCGTTTTTGTTAAGTTTTTAAAATTGATCTCGGACGAAGCGTGCGTGCGTTTTAAGTTGATTAAATTTTTATATTTTGTTTAAGTAAGCGGTTTTGGTTTGATTTTCATGTTACTTTTATTTTCACCATCCACGCTTTTTATTTTTACAATCCACGCCGATTACGCCGATGACGCCGCCGCCGCCGACAAATTTTATGTCGGACGCCGCCGCCGGTAAAAAAGGCATCGGCGCACACCTCTAGTGGTCACGGGTCACCGTGACGCCGCGAGAATGTGTTCGTGCGAGCTTCTTGTTTGCGGGAACGCGAACGTTCTAAATTTACACCTAAATAGGAATATGACCATGGCTGAACTAAACAGTAATTAAAACTATTTGAATACAAACACAATATCCATCAGTCAAATCATAATTAATAATCCAAACAGTGATTAGAACCGTTATTAATAAACGGGTCAAGCTATTTACGTACAAATGAATGGTTAAGACCATAGATAATTGTAACCAGTCGAGGATCCAGGATTAATACGGTCAGATATGGAGTCCTGTTAGATAGATAAGTAGGTAATCAAAATACCGTCATTCTTAATTAGTGGGTGCCGCCAACGGCGCCGAGCCTTAACGGTCTCGATCGACTAGACTGAATGTTTATCTTATATGTATATATTAAACATTAGATATTGCGATGGAATCCTTCATTTAAGGAATAAGGTAGCCCAGTTTTTTACTAAACATTCACGAGGATTCTATTCAATTCCTCAAGTTACAAGATATAGAGATTGAAAGCGGGTTTGTTATCAACACTGAATAATGCAGTGAATATTTTATGTCTCGATTTGCTAAGCTATGATATACATTTCAGATAAGTAGAATCACGAACTAGATTTGTATCAATTTCAAGCCAAGTTAATATATATTGTTTATTGATATAATTAATCAAATTAATTTCTCAATATTCTGTAATGTAGATACTATATCTGTATAAAGTGATAAATTCCTTCATTACTGGCACACGGATTCACGGTCGATAGTATCCTGCTGATAGAGCGTCGTATAACATGGTCGACAAATTAGGATGGACGTCGTTTGTCATGGAAGTATCGCGCACCGACTCGTACACATTTCATTAGGACGGCAATAAAGCGCATATGAAATATTGCCCTATATCTTGTTGCGTCAAAATGAAAATTTGAATTAGCTTAGTTGTGAGATAAAACTGTCACTTACTACAAATATATTTTACGAAGAAATTTTACCTTTCAAGAAATTTTGATTAAATAATTAAGTAGATTTTTAGTATAGGTACTTTAATTATTAATTTTACCTTAAGGTTGCGCACACTGTGGCGGGAAATTTTTCGCTATTTTGCCCAATTTGGGTAGGTTTTTTTTTGGGCCAATAACGTTCATGTGATGCTGCTGGTATTGCAATCGTCTATAACCCCCACCCCACAAGTGTTAACCCCCACCAGGCGGACTTTGTGCTTGTTTGTCACCAAGGTATAATTTGGTAACAGCGTAAATAAAAATTTGAAATGAGTAAATTATTTTGAAAAAAGTACCGTTCTGTAATGTAATACTTATTGCATTTTTATTCAATGTATTTTTTAGTAATTTTGGTTTAGTTTAAAATGAATTAAAGACCTACAAAACTGTGTCAAAACACCAAAAAACTGTGTACTTTATTATTTTGTATTCGCTGTCACAGTGTGAGCGTAATATTATTATATTAAGAATTCCCGCGGCGCTGCTAGCATTCGCGCGATTCGTTCGAGTTTCTCATGCGATAATAAGTATTATAGTAATGAAAATAAAGTTAAAATTCATATGACACTGAAACTGCGTTTCGCTTCGCTGCGCTTTGACGTGCTTTTGGTGTGAGTTGAGCGTAAGGGTACCTTGTCTAACTCCTCTGTTCTTATAAGATGATAAAATGTAATCACTTAATTTGTGTCATAAAGTTGCACGCTGGCACGTCAGAATTAACCATAAACGGTCGTCTTTCTTTTACGTCTTCTACAAAGTAATCTTTAGGTGTCATCTTTTTAACGGCGCCAAGGAACCTAGCGATGTTGTACTTATCTTTTTAAAGACCTTCAGATAAATGTAAGTACAGGTGGAACTAATCTTCCTCTTCGAAAACATGAATATTCAAATTTGTTGTTGAGTTAACATTAAATTAATGTACTAGTCCTGTTAGAAAGAGAGAACATTTGTAAAGTCCGTTCCGACTAATATGTGGAACGATTTAGTCGACCGATACATCAAAACTTTTTTTTTAATACCACCAAATTAGATTATCGTGTTTAGAGCTATTTGTTAGCGGCTCCGTTGATTTCATTAGATGAGCTTTTGTATTGACGCCGACCGAATGTTTTGTTCTATTTGTTGAAAGTATGAAATATTAACGTAATTATAACGTGTGATTTATCACTTTTAATTAATATTGACATATGTGTTGTCGGACTAGAAAAAAATAAAGCACAAATCATGCAAATAACAATAATTCTAGAATAAGTAGTACATACTCAATTATGATTTATATGACAGTTATTTTGAGAGTATATTCTCATCGTTAAAAGGTAGTTCTTGTTAAGTTATATCTTAATTTGAATACTTGGCCCGTTCATATTCGAAGAAAACAGTGTAACCATCAATTTATTAATGTAATAACATCATAAAACGATCAAAATTATACACTACGAAGTGATTAAGAGACTGCATCCTCTAGTACCAAGAGTGCTTTATTTTTCTTTACCTAATTCGGAATTTGACTGCCTCGTTCGTCTAGTGGTAGCAAACGCGACTGCTGAGCACGAGGTCCTGGGTTCGATCATCATATCGGGCAAAGTGCTATTGGGTTTTTCCATTAGGAAATGTACGTTCTTTTGTTTCGTTCGTTTTATTTAGATGGGAAGAATATTATAGTTGTTTTCTTCGGGAACAGTATTTATTTTCGGGATGAAAGGTTTCCAAAACCTACCCGTTTCTGTACCTATAGAAAGTTATGCTAGTATAAAAATTCAATATATTATGTCACGCCTTTTCCCTATCTGCGAAGTTCTGTGGGTCATCATCAGCCTATAGTCAACTGCTAAACATAGGTCTCTCCCAATGCGCGCCACTTTTGTGCGCTTATTTGCCTATAATCACCATGCTGGGCAAGCGGGTTGGCGATCACAGTAGCAGATGATTGCTATTACACAGTAGGATGCTGCTGTCCATCCTCTGGATCTTTCCCTTTGTCGCTTCTTACGACACCCGTGGGACAAGTAGGGTTACGACGGACGACGATTATGTTGTTAAATAAATTTATCCCATTTTATTTTGTTCTTCTTCTTCTTTTCGTTTCGATGGTACCTTACGTCTATCCTAAATAGTTTGCGCCCAGTAGGTTTTAATTTTGTTTTTATTTTGTTACAGAACAAGGAACATATCAAGTCAGTCATCAGTCAACAGCAGCATTTCTCCTCCAGTGATTACAGTTCGAGTCATAAGACAGACGAAAGAGGGCTGTCTCGGCGTCGACAAGAGATACCATGAGTGTAACAATAATGTGAGATTATCATTTCGACTTATAATTTACTAGCGACCCGCCCCGGCTTCGCACGGTTACGCTAATATGCATGTATTATACATATAAACCTTCCTCTTGAATCACTCTATCTATTAAAAAAACCGCATCAAAATCCGTTGCGTAGTTTTAAAGATCTAAGCATACATAGGGACAGACAGACGCGGGAAGCGACTTTGTTTTATACTATGTAGTGATGTTGCCCAAAGGGGTTCTCTTGGACTAGAATTTGGATAGAGTTCGTAATTCAAGAGTAAGCCCCTAGTTCTGATTCTGGCGTCAAGTTGAACAAGCACAAAAAATAAAAATTAAGAAAATGAAATTATTTATTAAGAAACTCGCAATAACAACCGACTCGGGCGGGACTTGAAACCGCTATCTCTGGTGTGCTATGCCAACTTTCCAACTAAGCTACCGAGTCCTGCCCGCTTCAGCTGAAATTACGAATCTGTATCTTAACACCTTAAAAGCGTGTGGTGACATCTACCGGGGTACTTACGCACTGCCGGTCCCATGTTCCAAACTTTGCATCCAGGGCTCGAGGCAGACCGCCCTCTTCGTCCTCCCCTCAGTCTGCTGTAGCATATTTCATTTGTTTTCTCCTAATAAACATGTTTAAAAATCTAAAGAGTAAACAAAAGCACTTTTCTAGGCATCTTTCTCACGCATTTAATCATAAAATCTGAGTAACTGCAATCATTTGTACCATTACGTTTTGCAGGGTCTGGTACTGAAGCACTTAATACGTTCACATTAAAACTGAATACTGATTTACGAGCAGTACATCGTAAATGTTTCCTTCATTAGCATTGTTCTATTCAATTTGCTAAGTCACGGGCGTAATAGTAAATTTTACTGTTTGTTATTCTATGTCATAGGTCGATTTGACATTTAAAAAGTTGCATTGAGTACAGGATAAATATAACTTGTAGTTGTCTGTATGGTTGTAAAATTACAAAAGTTTATATAAGATAACTATCTATTTAGGTAGGTATCTAAATCAAATAAAACCAATAAAAGTATAACGGTATAAAGTTTGCAATTTTTGTAAAAAAATAAATTCAAAATTCGAGCAGGGTATGTTTTTTTTTTACAATAGGAAAGTTGATATTATTAAAAATGTATACAGATTTGATATCACCTCAAAGAAGGTTTTTAAAAAAGTGAACCAATTATTAAAATCAGCCACTTATTGCCTATCTATCTTTCTATTACTTTCTATCATCTAGAACCATTATTTTATTTTGTCATTCACATAAATGATTACACAATTATGCCAGATTTTAAGTAAGTTTGTTTTCATTAATAAAAACGTATAAACATTTACATAAAATAGACTTTGCAAGCATACACTTACTGATTACTGTTGTCTGTTACTGTTAGCCTATATCATCCTACTGCTGAGCCTCTAACCCTGACTTAACGTCTCTTAATCTAGACTTATATTTATTTTTCTTTTTATTTTACCCTCCTCTAATATTGTTTAGTTTATTTGCCAGTGTCGTAGAAACTTGATACAGGTAAAGTGCCTCAGATTATTCAGAACTCTTATTCAGACTTATAATCTGTAAGATCTGTAGTTGACGTGAATTATTATAAGAGTCTCATAACAATTTTTCTGTTCAGATTCTTTTGTTTTTCGTTGCTTGGTTTAATACTGCTGAAGTAGGTTAAAGCTTGGTGATATTTATGTTACGGCAGAGTGCTCCAGTTTATAGAGTTGTAAAGGTTGAGGCAAATTGGCTTCATTTTATTAAACACTCATTTGTTATATTTTTTTAACGGTGAAGGAAAACATCGAAAGGAAACCAGCATACCTGAGAGATTTTTCAAAGGTGTGTACAGCTATGTCAGAGGCCCATGCAAAATTCCCTTATGCCATCTCCTCTTTGTATTTGCTTCATGCAGAGGCCTAAGGGCGGTTTAAACTCGGACACCAGGTTGTTCACCAACTATACGATAAAAAAATATATTAGGTATATCCTCAAAGCTCAAACAAAGCACAATGGAAAAAATATTCTTGTGTAAACACTGGCGTCCGTTTGGTAGATTAAGTAAGTGTAAATTTAATAATGAACAAGAATTATAAATCTTCAGCATTCCCAATGTAAGAGAATCCTTTTGTATTTTTTTTTGAAGAAACCGACGCATGTAGGAAATCGTTAATATGCAATGATACATGAAAAAAAGAGTCATGTCACATAGTCACAATTAAAAACATTAAAATACGCTTGAGATTTCCCGAAAGATTACCTATGTATGTAGAGGGCCTAATCTCACATTTTCACTACTAATGTTAAAAACCTCATGTAACAGGGGCGAGCCTGTTGGCATAAACCAGGCAAAGTTTCAGATTCCGTGTTGCTACTGAAATATTTTGGACAAGAAAATCTGATAATACTTGCCTGACTTGGAAATTAAAGCTGAGACATTGTAATTATAAGCCTCGCTACCAACTATCGAGCCTGTCAAAAGTTTGCGAGTAGTTTGCAAATTGATCTCTAGTTATTATAGTCTCAAACTTTCGCGAACATTTAACATAACGAAACAACTTTCAAACGGATAAACTCGCGTGTATTTTTTTTTTTAAGTCCTGGCGTTTCGAGATCTTTGCAGATCTCGTGTTCGCAGGCAGACGCGAGTTTATCCGTTTAAAAGTTGTTTCATTATGATTGTTGCTTGTAAGACGAGATGCAGTGTAGAAGAAAAGCAGTACCTACTTAAATTACTATTGTTTTGATGATAGGATGAATAGAAAATTATGTATTTCTTCATTTTAGACAAGTGCATTGTTTATTATTCTAGCAAGCAGTGATAGCTTAGTAGTTAGTGGTATGACCGTTGGATTGCCAAGACAAAGGTCGTAGGTTCTAAAACCAGGCACGCACCTCTGACTTTTCGGATTTATGTGCGTATTAAAAAATAATTATTACTTGCTAAAACGGTGAAGTAAAACATCATGAGGAAACCAGCACACTTGAGAGATTTTTCGATAGTGTGTAAAGCCATGTCAGAGGCCTACGACGGTTGAAACTCTGACACTAGGTTGTTCATCAACCATACGATGAAGAAGAAGAATTATTGTAGCTATGTTATAGCTATGATATAATTTTAGCTAGACATTGATACACAATTATGGAACAAAGATTGTAGAAAATAACAGAATATTTCTTTGTCTTGAGGCTGACTACCAAAGAAAATAGGCGTGATGTTCGATTTAAAACAAAATCGTGAAAAAATTATAATGTCTTGTTTGGTTGTAGCCGTGTCCTGATGGCATGATCAACACCCGAGCCGTGCAGTGTGCGGCATACGACAGAAGGCCTTTTAGAGGACGATTCTATACGTGGGTCCCTTATATTGATGGTAAGTTTAACTACAATGAGTAACCTACATTTTTTAGGGTTCCGTAACTCTGATAAAAATCGTAAACCTTATAGGATCACCTTGGTGTCTGACACAGCCTATTTCCTCCGAATCCACTGGTTAAAAAGTTGAAAGGAACAATTATCGAGAATTAAGTGACTCAATGACGTAAGCGTAAATAAGCGTATTTTGATTTTGGAGGCCTATTTTGAGATGAGAACTAATTAATTAATTTATCAATGATTTGCAAATGAATTTATATATCTGTTAAATTTTGTAATTGTGTTGGAAATAAAGGCTAATTTATTTCATTTATTTATTTATTTTGAGATCAAATTACAAAATTAAAATACGGACTTTTATTGAGTGCGTCAAGTGATTTTAAAATATTTCTAAATGTACGACCCTACTTGATACGCGAGTCTGACTGGCTCTTAGGCAGTTTATTTAGTATTGCATCTTACGTGTCATACAAAGCCTTAGATCATTCAAAACAGAAATATTCTTAATTGTTTCGATAAGAATACTCTTTGTTGTGCTATATTACAACTGGCGACTATACCTTAGCAAGGTTTAAGAAGAATGGTTTAAAGTGAACATAATTATGATCTTGCCTCGCCTTGCCTTGCCTCTGGATGATTGTTAGGCGCCAACACTCTACGGACGATATTATCGCGGCGATAGTCTCGTCGCGGTCGTGCCATCAAATTAAATAGTACTTTGCTAACTGTAAGGGGCTGTCTCCACATGGCGATATATTATAATCGTTGAGTGATTTTGAATGAAAATGCCGCGATACACTCGCTCGTTTTAGCTCAGCCAGTATATACTTCTAACTGTAGTCAAAATGCTGACTTTGGGCAGCAGTATAACGTATAACAGTATGACAAAGTATTTTTGTAATGGTTCGTAGAGCTGCAACATCGTAACCTTTGCCAAACTGTAATGCGAACACAGACCTTTTTAAAAAAAAATATTGATATTAAACGTCAAATTAGACATATTATGATTAACCTAATGTCAAATTTGACGTATTAAATTAATAAATGTCCGATAAAAAGTTAGCAAAACGTTTTTACCCATGTGCGGCCACTACACGACACTGGCAGAAATTGTTGAAGTCATTAGCAGATTGCCATAAACAAGCAAAAAACCCACGACCCGCGACACGCACCCTTGTTTTGATAAAATTGGAGACCTTATAGACTTGACAGTCTCAACTAGACCACTAGAGATCCTTATAGTGGTCATTG
The DNA here is from genome assembly GCA_936450705.2 of Protodeltote pygarga. Lineage (NCBI taxonomy): Eukaryota > Metazoa > Arthropoda > Insecta > Lepidoptera > Noctuidae > Protodeltote > Protodeltote pygarga. Next base: position 7,167,160 of record OW388265.2, on the reverse strand, counting down.
TATGCAGGAATAAGAAACACATTTTTGGAATTCCGTTTCATCCCAAATATTATGTATGTAGTGCAAAATGACGGAATCACGAAATTATGCATTCACATCACGACATGCATAAATTCATAAGTTGCCTATTCGCGTCGTATGAATGCAAACAGTCATAAATGTTGGAATGGAAGTACATATAGATTAAGATTTTCCTATTCCTGGACCTGAAATGGTAAACGACTAACAAGAATAAATGTATCCAATTTATTAGACTTAAATATGTAATTACGTAGGCTCGGATATTGTAGATGTGTTGATTACTTCATCTAAAGAAGTAATCTAATCGTGGTAGTTTTTGTTATGCTATATTCAAACTTTTTTTTATTAATAAGCTATTTTTATTTGACATTGGATCTTATTTGCAAACATTTATTTACTGCCTTCAGATATTTAGACATTTCGAGTAAATTGAGAAAATGTGAAAACTGATTTCGCGTCCCTTTGTCCCTTTTAAAATTTGTTAAGTAAATTATTCTTAGGAGCGTTTTGGTCATGTTATAGATGAGATACGGCTAATTTGTTTAGTGCATCTGATGCATTATGTCATATTATGCTAGACGATGGTTTATATAACTCAATAATGTTTTTTTTTTGAGATAACGCTTTCTTTGAGAGGCCTGTTTAGGTGACATACATGTCTGGGAGCAGCTTGATACATTGGATTAGTCATATGTACTTTGACTTTAAGTATATTTTTTTTTGTTTTGACGACATTACAAAGAAGTCAACTCAACTCATACTAAGCCTTGTTTTAACCAGCTCATAGTCGTTACGTTATGTTATGGACGATTCACACTGAGGCGGCACGGCTGACCGATGCCGACGGCATTGTGCCAGCAGCCCAGCCTTTTCGATTACTCGGTCGTATGCCGCAGGGCTATTAACTAACGGCGCTCGTGCCGCGAAGCGAACCGCTTGTAGCCCTGTACGACATCACGGTAAAAGGCATGATCTATGCGACCATCAGTTGTTTTGCTTTTTGAGTTTGAAGCAATCAGGGGGGGTTATTCTTGATCTACGAACGAAGTTTCAACAAAAATTTATATACGAACTCACAGCAACATTTATGTGCAATAACGAGTGAATGTATGCATTATTTCCTGGCTGATGATCGGATTGTTGTTTGTCGGTGAATGACGTTAATTATAACCTACGAATGTTGGATCTCTTATATTTTTGAAATAGGGTATTGTTTGAATTTCTTTCTTTTTTTCTTATTTATTTTGTTGTCTAGAATTTTTCTGTATGCCCGTTGATTGGCTAAACAGAGTTATCAGATTCGACTCAAAACATGCGCCATTGACTCTTGGACAATATATAGTTAACCAGTGGCTCCATGCCATGTAGAGCTCGCAAAGTCGTTAATCCTGGTTGTCATGTAGTGTACATAGATCTGCGAGATTCCGCATATTCATACCTAATAATTATGTCCTTCTAGCCGTATTTCGGTCAAAGCGGCTCAATCTAAACAGAATTAGCCAACTACGCAGGAGATATTATAAATAGTGAACAAGCGTATGCGCAAACACAGTTAAACTCTCTATTGCCTCACTCTTATAGTCCAATGGGATGGCAATCCGATATGACCGGAGAGTCAATATTGGCAATCAGTATTCTCATAAATCATAAATTCAGCTTTCTTATAGAATCTTCGGAGGTGTTATTGTCAGATTTTGATATTCTTTTGTTCATTGTGTGAATTCATTTCAGTACCTATTGTTAAAAGTGAATTTTTATTTGGCCTCGATTTAAATACTCTTATACTTTCAGCCAATAATTAAAATCGGGGCTGTATGTCATTCACTAGTCTGTTTGAAAATTCTACTAATGTGCCCATCACATTTTTCCGTCGTCAACTCACACAAGACTACCCGGCAACCGTTGGCTCTATTTGACAAAACATTAGTCTCATATCACCACACTTTTTGTTGCTGTACAAACAATCCTAAAACATTACTTATACCAAACAAAAAGAGAACATACTAATTGTGTGTCGACAGCTAATCTAAGTTATGACTTCGCTTGTCCACGCATTTGATACGCTTGTTTTGTCAATTTGTTCGCTAATAATCTGTCATTGTACATGTTTTATGTATCGCCGATAAAATTGAATAGTCGACGGTTGCTAATAGATTTCAATGTTTCCAAGTAAGATTTGTCAGTTTATGTCCATTAGGTTGAGACATGTTTGACATCAGAACTGTAGTTGTACATCATTTGTTTTCTGACACTCTAATTAAATATATCTGGGAGACAACTTAAACTCGCTTTTGCTATACACTGGCCATTTGTAGCTAATTGTGACATGGCAAGAAGGATGTTTAACCTTATCTTTTTCAGTAGTCTTTCTTACTGAATGATTCTGATAATTATTTTACTTTTGTGGTTATTTGCTATTGAGAGTTCAATCAGTTTCTAAAATAATTCCGCTATTACTCGTGAAAACCTGTTATTGGCTTAACGACGCTTATTCTTTTGTTGTCCTATTGTAATTTTTGTAGCTGTAGGTGGAATGTGAATAAATATATATGAATAAATATAAATAAATAAACTGGGATTAGGTTCAAGAGTAACCCTCCTTCTACATTTAGCTTAAGAATATGAAAATGTGGTTAAATGAAGTACGGAAATAGCAACAAGGTCTTTCGTTATTAAAAATAAAAGCGAATAAAGCGAAATATTTTACACTTACATTTTCCGAAAAACATTCAAATAATGTTCTTTCCATTAGTATCATCATACTTACTTGCTTGGAAAACTTTTTCAATTTCGTACACAAGAAAATGACCCTCGCTTAGATCCCGACGAAATTACAAATAAATACGAATGTTACCTGTGTAAGGAAGATGATTGCAGAGCGGTAAAGTTCAAAATGCTATATCACTTTGAAGAAATAAAATTTGCACCTAAAAGTAGCATAGTACCATTGACTATCTTGACATGTATCTACCTATACAGGTTTTTTGTGAAAGCTGGTGTTTTTTTAATTTTGTGACATAAATCTGGAAACCTGGCGTCTTGGAGATCACGTCAAACCGTGATACTAATATCTCTCCGGTTGTGTTTGATCATCGTCCCATTGGACTATGACAGTGACACCCGTCCTTGAAGGTTGAGGTCCTTGTCCGTGACCTTGAAGTGCACCTGGTTTTTGAAAACACAGTTTTGCCCTATAATTATAAATTTATGTTCTGCGTAGACGGGTAGCTCTGTTGAGGATGGCTGCTGTAACCAAAATTTGGTCAAGAGGATATTTTTTTATTATTATCTATTCATTATTTTAGATATTAATTATTATAGATATCTATTATTATCTTACTTCATTTGTTTTCCTAGTACTGTAACTTACCACGTACGTTGTACAATTTTACTAATCAACAATGGTTGTGCAGGTGATTCGCCGTGCACGCTAAACTGTCGTCCCTTGGGTCAGCACTTCTATGCGTCATTGTCACTGGTCACCGACGGGACGCCGTGTACTCGCCAGGGCTTCCGAGCCATATGCGTTCAAGGAACTTGCCAGGTAAGATATTTGGAGCTTATAAAGTAAAAAGTTGGAATTATATTAAGACAGGAGGTCATTCTTGAAGTCAGGAGGTCATTCTTGAAGTCAGGAGGTCATTCTTGAAGTCAGGAGGTCATTCTTGAAGACATGAGGTCATTCTTGAAGCCAAGAAGTTAAACTAACGCTGTAACAGTAACCAGAGGAGGTAAGTTATATACAGTCAAGAGCACAATAGTATGTATTCACTTGCATTTTTTAAATTGCCAATAAATTGTTATCTGATTTGAATAGAAGTCATAAATGTATATATATTTGTATACTCGATTGTCTTACTATCTCATTTAAATAATAGTCTTAGTGACTAAGGCTTTATGAATATTTTCAGTAAGTTTGTTTTAAAAAATGTGTTTACGTGTTTGTACTTTCGATTGTAGATATCTATGACTGATATCTATGACTGATATCTATTTATATATATATAGATATATAGATATCTATTTTGGCACGAATGTTGTGACACTTCGTATTTGGTATTTGGGGTAAATTATCCTGTGGTTAACAGTACCTGTCAGTACCTACCTGTATTTTTCAGTCATGGTAATAATGATCTTTAGGATCGATATTTAAATTTCCTGTCTCTAAAAAAACGTCTGGTTACTCTAGTGCCTCGGGAGCCATAGAACTTAATAGAAGTACGAGTATATTATATTGTATAAGTTTATTTTGTTATAAAAGATTTGTAACAACATACTTACTTAAAATGCCGCAATAAAACTAATAATTATGAATAATAAATAAGTGTTAGTTATAGGGCTTAGGCTACTAAAGTACCAAACTAAATCCATATTTCTGTGTAAACCATTTACAAATTGGATTAATCTGTCAAATTAACATTATACTGGTGTCAATTCTGAAGTGAAACTAAACGTAAACCTAAATTTAAACACCTGCTCTCTCTTTCTTTTGTACGGCATCAGTGAAGGATAAAACAGTTATTTTACTTACAAGCTAATGTCTGCGCCATTCGCACCGTTGTGGCATTATTGTCAACAAACTTCGCAAAATGAACTAGCTTTGAGTCATGTGCCTTAAATTCTAAGCTTATCAAGTTATTTAACAGGGGAACCTTTTCATTTGCTAAATATACGCGCAGTTCGTTTTAGACTTTAAGTACTCATATTAATGCAAATTGTGGACCAATTTTCTTATATTTGTAGGCAGACCACGTCTTTGTAAAATATCTAGATCGTTCCTGTTCCCTGTGCCTACAGCAATTACACCAATCTAGTCTTGCTATGACGTCTTATAATTTTCGTTTTCGTGACTAAATTGCGTTTGGTCTATTCATAGGCAATATTGGGTTATTTTCGGCTCTACATTTCAAATAGGCATATAATTTATCGATTTCAACTCAATTTAGAACCAACTTGTCTATTCTTTAAGACCTAGGTCAGTGTCTATTTTAGTTTCACAAGTACCAGTTTGACATATTATTTGATTCATTATAAAGGCGAGCTATACTCTACGGCTAATCGGCGACGATTTGCTTATGAAGAATAAGGTCGAGAGTCCAGAGTAAGGAAGAAAGGAGAGAGTGTGCGTTCTTTACCATCTTATCCTTGTAGTTCCTCTTCCTCTTCGTATCGTACGCCTAGTTACCATCTTTAACTGGCAAATATTCTCTCTGCTCAGACCAAACAGTTTGCATCAACTTTCCTCAAGGGAATAGGTATGGAATTTGAGGATCTTTAAATAGAAAGTAAATACTACTTACCATCATAGGTGGATTTGTAGACAAACAGAAACTTGTATAAAACTAGTGCGCGCCACGGATCTAAGTCTCTGAATGTAGCTGCGGATGGCATTTGTGAATAGAATACTTGCTTTTATTTGTTTCTACAGGTATCAAAACACGTGGGATTCTTAATTGGCTCTTTATTTGATCTCGGTTACTAAACCATATCAACGCAACTATTACAAACAAATCAAAACTATTACTCACAGAGTTTCACAATAATAGTGAATAGCATCGTATAAGAATGTTGCATTATTGTACTATATGCTAAGAGCATAATATTTGACAACTGGTCAGCCCAGGCTACTTACAAATAGTCCCTTTTCAGTCTCTGATGTTTAAAACTAGGTCAATTACCTATTATAAAATTTGGACATCGTCAAAAAGACAACCATTTTGGTCTAGGTTATATACTCGTACATTGATACTTCTTTGGCTAAGTATTCTTTGTCATCTTATATCAGGCTACGGTCACGGGTAAACTGTTGCTAGTTACTACTAATTTAGTATTTGAAGTCATGGTCACATAGAACAGTGTACAGCTTTTGTTCTTCCCAGTATGTCAAAGCATCCCATTTGGATATAAACAAGTCATTGTGAAATGCATTTGGGAATGTGACGTAAGCTTAGAATACTAGAATCGCCGATTCCATACTAAGTAATATAGTTATTGTGTATAACATTTGTATGTTCGGCACACATAGGTGGTATTATTTGCGCGCGCAATAAAACTAGATGAATTGTCTATTGAGGAGTATTGAGCGAACGTGTACCGTCTGCTCGGCTGCTCTATAAACTATTCAATCGTTGCAACATTGTGGGCACAAGGACGCTGGCGCCGTAATCGTAAATTATTTAGTGTATTGTTTATTACGTGATAATGATTCGCGGCCGTTGTTCGTTGTGGTAGTTTACGCAGAGTACTTTGCCCTCCTGTAGTTGCTAGGCCGCTGAATGCATATTTCGCCGTGACATTAATGCTTGACCTCCGAAACATTATACTGTTGAAAAATAAACATCTACGTAGATATCTGAGATACTATACGAAACATGCGAAACATTACAATTAGCTTTTCATTGATCCATTCTATCAGATCCATTTCAAACAATCAACACTGATTGTCACAAGGTAGGCTCAAATTCAAATCTGAAGTTTTGTTCCAAGGGGGGTAGCAAATCGAAATTTTCTGTTGGTATTATTATAAATTAAACAGCTAAATGTTCCCGCAAGTGGAGTTCAGGGCCAGGCCATATCAACCCGACATCGTGACCTGATTTGCGAATAGTCGAATAGGAAATTTCTACCGCGTAGGTGCATGCGTTTGGTCGTTTAGTCGTGAACCTACACGAACTTTTTCCCACTACGCTGCTTTATGTTCAAAGTCTTTGCCGGGATCTGTACTCTTAAACTACGAACCCAAATGCGTTGGTACAAGAATCCCTGATGGTTTAATAGCTGATAAAGGATTAAAAATTGAGATCCGCGACGCCGCGCCTCGTGACTACACTCGCTCTTAAAAATGGACTACGTTTGAGTACGAAACTAGTCGGGCAATCCCGAAATCAACCCGAGTTATTTCATGCCATTTATTAAGTTATTAGGTATTCTAAAAATAGGATTAGGATTAGGTTTGTAGTTCAAGAGTAAGTCTTTTGATTCACACATTATTTTGTACAACAATAATGAACTTTTCTTTCATACGGTAATTTTTCTTGTAAAGCGATTTTAAAATTCCGGTACGTGTGTATGCTTCAGATGCCTCATCTTATAACCTATTAAAAGGCACGTATTTCCAAGATCAAAGAAGTGAAATGTACGAAGCAATGTCGGGTACCCATTTCATAGCTGTTAACGGTAAATTCATGTAATTTCCTCAGACATCAAAATTAGCGGGGTTTATGTGTGAAAATTCAATTGACCTTTATCGGGGTTTACGAAAGAAGTTATTTTTGATACAATGGAGCCGCAAACAATATTACCATTTCTATTACAACAGTTATAAAATATAAACTTCCTTACATGGAGTCAACTATTAACACCTAAGCGTCGGGATCAGTAATGCCAAGTTATATAATTAGGTACTAGGTAATAAACTGCGTTTCGTGGCGCCCGCGCCGCTTGTGAACCAGAGAACTTTGGTTTACAGAGATTAACTAAATTGCAGTTAATGGGCATTATTACTTTAGTTACATTTTATGACATTATAAAGTAGCATTAATAGTGAAATTGTTAATAGAAATTTGTAGTATTGAGTTAACGATTTATCTATCTTAATCATTAATTTTATCTAATGTTAATTATGATAACAATATTAATATCAAAATAAGGTAAATAACCTTTTGTGAACAACAAACACCTATCATTGGAATATTACATTGAAATGGCTGTATTAATAATGCACACTATTAATAATATACTTAAGTCAAAATTTTTTTTTAAGGAAAACGGTTTTGTCATCAAAACTAAAGCTGTGTACCAAATATCAGATCAATCTGTCAACAGGAAAGGAGTGAAATATCGATGACTAAATTTGAACCAAATAACACTAGTCTACAAGGATTTCGCAACAAAGTACAGATATATATTTTTTGCTTAGTTAAGCATCGCTGATTACGAATATAAACACCAGAAATGTCCTACACGTCAAATTTTTGAATCATCTACATGTCAATGAGAGCATTCCGCTTACGGTCAAAATTAATACATTACCTGCATTTTCTTATTGTTTTTGAGGGTAGATACAAATTAAATGTTGGTAAACGTTTATGACGATGTAATTACTTGTCACGCTACTTGTTTACGTAGTTTTATATTGCTTTTTACTTAGTTTTCTTGGTATTTTAGTGGTTTTTTGAGTATTTTTGAGTACAAAATGAGTAAAATTGCTAAACGTGGCTGTGTTAACTCTCCAGATTTTTTCTGTTTTATATGTGGCTCGTTTACAACTTCTAAGCAAAGGAGAATAATGTGTGAAAACGTTATTATGTTATACGAAGCTTATTTTGGTTTTAGTATCGGCCACCAAGATAAAGAATGGGCACCTCATCAATGTTGTATAACGTGTATCGCAAGTTTGAGTAATTGGAAGAACGGAAAGCGTTCATCGATGCCTTTTACCGTGCCAATGATCTGGCGTGAGCCTACCAGCCATGATATAGACTGCTACTTTTGTTTAACGAAGGTTATGGGCTTCTCAAGAAGGAATAAAAGCAATATTGTTTACCCCGACAATTCTTCGGCAACGAGACCTGTGCCACACGGTGAAGGGTTGCCTATACCAGTTCCTCCGGTGGAAATTGACACCATTTCTGAATCAACATCTTTAGATGTAGCTTCAACGTTTATTCCAAGTATCGCAGATAAAAGCAGTGAGCCTCATTTAATTGATCAACATGAATTGAACGATTTAGTCCGCGATCTTAATCTTTCTAAACAGCATGCAGAACTTTTAGGATCAAGACTGCAACAATGGAATCTTTTAGCAAAAAGCACAAAGACAAGTGTGTTCAGAGACCGTAACAAACATTTATCAACATTTTTCAGGGCTGAAAACAAGTTGTGCTACTGTATAAATCCAAATGGGCTAATGGAGAGTTTAGACATTAAACATGAAACCAACGAGTGGAGGTTGTTTGTGGATTCGTCGAAAACTAGTCTCAAAGCTGTATTGTTACACAATGGCAACACAAAACCTTCGATTCCTATGGCCTATGCCGTTGATATGAAAGAAAGTTACGAAAACATGTCTCTTATTCTGAAATCTATAAACTACGATCGTTTTAAATGGCAAATTTGTGGAGATTTCATCGGGATTTTACTTGGACTTCAAGGAGGTTTTACAAAATTCTGTTGTTTTCTTTGTCTTTGGGATAGTTGGGCAACAAAGGATCATTACGTTATTAAAGAATGGCCAGAAAGACGAACATTTACACCAGGAAAAGAAAATATCAAATTTGTCCCTCTTGTTGATCCGAAAAACGTCCTTCTACCTCCTTTGCACATCAAGCTTGGACTCTTAATAAAGAAGGCGATGCTTTTCAATATTTAAAAACCATTTTTCCAAAATTAAGCGATGCCAAATTAAAGGAGGGTATTTTCGTCGGTCCGCAAATAAGAAAACTTATGAAAGACACAGATTTTGAAAAAAACTTAATGACGTCGAATTAAGCGCTTGGAAATCATTCAATAGCATAGTAAAGCAATTTTTGGGTAACAATAAATCAGAAAACTATGAAGACATTGTATCCGAGTTACTTATAAACTACCAAAAAATGGGCTGTAGAATGTCATTGAAAATTCATTTTTTTACACTCTCACTTGAATTTTTTCCCACAAAACTTAGGAGCTGTCAGTGATGAACAGGGCGAGAGGTTCCATCAGGATATCCTTAACATGGAACAACGTTACCAAGGTCGATGGGATCCAGGAATGTTGGGAGATTACTGTTGGTTCCTCATAAGGGAAACTGACCAAGATTTCAAAAGAAAATCACCATATGCAAAGAAAAAAACAAGTTAACTTTTTTGAATTCATTATTTTCTGTTAGTTTTAAGATCATTTATCTAAAATTACATAATATTTTTTTGAAGCAATAGTTTTATTAAAATATTTTTATCAACAAACAACAAAAATAGTGTAAAAAAATATATTAAAAAAAAAAATTATATCTAAAAAGCCTGACGTGATGGCAAAATTCTATTTTCAGATTTGTGGTTAGCGATGGTTTAAAACCAAGGTTTACAGTATCTTGTTTTTGTTGCGAAAAAAAAATATTTTTTTGTAGAGTAGTGTAATAAACAGATCAAGCTCTAAAACCGTTTAAAAACCTTTATTTTGTCTTTTCCGATTTAGAAAATTGATACTAAAATTATGTTAAAATGCAGGATAAATATAAATAAATAACCACCCTTGACCTTACGAAAAGGACACAGTAAAATCTATAATTAATGTGTCTGCATATCTTTTTTCAATCAAATTAATATAAGACATCATAATTTTTCCTCAAATTAGCATATACAGCGTAAAATTTTAGTGGCAGAATCGTTATCATTTATTGTTTCTTTTGTTTTAATTGAGAATTAAACTATTTTTGTCTCTCTACGTGTCTTTATAACATCATCATCAGAGATCATGAGACATGCTATGTGTTAAAGGATATTAAGTTTTTATTGACAAATAAATAATAAAAAATGTCCTCCTGACCGATTTTCGGCCACAGCGGCTAACCTCACCGGAGATTAGCCTACGCAGGAATAGTGCACAAGTGATTAGATTACGAGCGGGATTTAATACTACTCCTCCTACAGTCTAGACTATTACAGTTGCAATGTAAGCACCTAATAATTACTTAATATTGAATGTTTACTTAGTACTACTTGTAATGGTGGTCTAGTGAAACTGTTACAAGTTTAGTGACACGTGAGTGACAGAAGCCGACGGCGCGGCGCGGGCGCCAGTCGGTATGCGCGAGATCAGTGATTACCGCCGCGGGCGCATTGGCGCGACACTACAGTTCCTGTTCCGACACACACAACATGCGGGTGCTAAAATATTAATTTATGAAAGTAGGTATACCGGATTGTTTGTGACTTTGACGCATAAACTACTAAACCAATTACAATTAAATTTGGCTCAGAGCTTAATCACGATCCGAAAAGACTAAGGATACTTCTTATCCCGAAATATAGTTCAGATTTAAATATTTTCCAAGGAAAGATACTAAGACTATCAAAGAAGATCTGCTGTTCCATACATTTATGTTCACATGACTCAAAAAATTTATGGAACAGTTGATTTTTTTTGTGATTCCAGGGTTGGTCCTATAGTAAAAGTTGTTCATAATGATGAGTTTAATAAACCGTTTTAAGGATGCTGGTGTTTTAAAACTAATCCTGTATATTTATTTTCTTTTGAAAAAATGTATGAAACTCTTATTTTTATTAAATATGGTTTGACGTTTGAATAGAATTAAAATAAATATAATATTGAATCAGTACAAACAAAAATAATAATAAAGCCGATAATAATAAAAATAAATAACAATATATAATAACAAAAATAAAGCCAGCAAGATATAAATCAGCCGACTCCAGTAATATTATCGTAACAATAGGATTCAGGAAGGTTGCGTCTAAGCTTCTTAAAATTAATAATGCTGCTATTTACAGTGATGAAGATAAAAGGAATACAAAGTACGTAATACATTACCGCTTTTACTTTGGATATAACGAACTATTGAGACACCTACTCACAAACAATGAGATTAACAGGACTTTGCCAAGCGGCAGCGGCGGAGCTCCGAGAATCCTAACATTCCATCCCCATTTACGACAAAAGCCTAGGATAATCTATTCTAGTCTTTAGTCATATTACGTCTTGTTCAAATTCGTTCTACAGAAACGTTTCTACAAGGGTAAAAATGGATAAAAATTATGATATTTTAGATCAAATAAAATAGCAGCCTACAGGCTAGGTGGAGTGACGATCTTCGCAAAGCTGGCACAAATTGGACGAGAGTAGCCAAAAATCTAAGGAAGAGACCTATGTCCAGCAGTAGACTGCTATAGGTTGATGATGATGGTGATGATGATTGATAATGATGTGTTAAAACATAGTGGATAGATTAATCGTATTTCGATAGTGGTAAATCCAAATTATGAAAATTGGTACACCTCTGTTGTCAAAAATACCAGTAATGTAAGACTTGCATCCATCCGCGACTTTGTCCGCGTTATTTCGGGGTATGAAGAAGCTTTGTGTCAATTTCTGGCTCGTATACTAATTAAGACTCGAAAGAAGTACACACAAATACATTTTCACATTTATTTAAGGGCTGTTGACTAATTATTGTAATATTACTTATTTGTTTTTCTTGAAATTTTGACACAAGAATTTTAATATACCGTGTATTCACACCATTATAATCCACGCGGTAATTAATGCTCAATCCTTATCTTTATGAGAAGAGGCCTTTGCCCTACATTGGGACAGTTACAGCCTGATTTATTTATTTATACTATATCAAACGCGAGACTCTTTCTGCTAGTAGATATTTTGCGTCACCAGTATTTTGCGTCACCAGTACCTGCGCCAGCGCCTCGACATTCCATCCCCTTTTACGTAGAAAGCTCTCGGCAGAGAATTGAGACAGTGTGACATGATTGGAATACCGTAGGAAGACAGTCCGCTACAGGTTAATTAATCCCACAAGGCATGCGCTTGGGTTTTGCATTCGTAGGCGAATATTCCTGTTAATTGCTGGTTGCTAGGCAACCGTCAGTCATTAGAACATTTAGCCGCAAGTCAGACCTATTATTATAGTAATTGTGGTAATAGATATTTAATTCGCGCCTCGGACAGTTATTTATAGGAACGTTTAATTTAAATCTATAGAAATGAGCGAGATTTGTAATGTTATTTATGAATTAAGTTAATATACACAGGCTCACCGTGAAGAAAATGTGCCAATGGGTTTGTAACTGCAGGAACAAATGGCACACATTAGAGACCTATCTAGCTCAGAGAATCCTTGTGAACTCATTTTATAAAATTACTATGAAGCTCTAGATGGAATCCTCAGGCATCGTCAACTCTAAAACTATAATCAAAATACACTTAAGGTTCACAAACCATGTCATCGACAATCAAACCATGTCACCATCCATCCCTTGCCTAGCCTTTTCTCAACAATGTTGGGGTCGGCTTCCAATCTTACCGGATGTAGCTGAATACCATTGTTTTACATGGAGCGACTGCCTATCAGACCTCCACAACCCAGATACTGGGTTACACGATACCCCTTGGTAAGAGCAAGTCACCATCATAGCTAGAATAATTCAATACAAAAAATAGACAGACTCGATGTTTGAAAACGCGTCGTTGAATTCCAACTACGTCATACGCAAAAGCAGCTTGAAATTAGGATGGTGTCAGTAAGTTTATTTGTTGTTATTCGTGGGACTTTTGATATCACTAGCAAAACGTATTACAGTGGTAACCGGTTCATATAATTGTGCTACACAGCATTATAAATATACAACTATAAATGCTACACAAATCCACTATCCCAAAATCTATGTCAATTACTGATTAGCCGTTTTACGATACTCTATAAATATTGTGTAATATTCAATTCAATTGTTTATTGAATTAGTTTGAATCAGATCATACAAACTCGTTGAGGTTTAACTCTTGAACTAGAAACCAAGTTTTCTCTAAAGCGCGTTACTTTAATTTACAGTTATTGAGTTTCATACGTATACGAAAATAATATCTATACAAATTTCTAATTTCCCAGTTTTTCAAATTCATACCAATTACTTATACGTATGTAACGTCTGGTCCGTAATATTTGGATTTAATTTCCACATTTTCAAAAATTCAGGAAAACATGATTACTAATACATTTACAAGTAAAATTGTTTCGCATGCTAATATGATAAGTTATCGGTGAAGATTTAAAATCGACGCTAATGTTACGTACGTATGTGACGAAACGTTAATGAAGATATATCATGTATTTGCAACTTTTGCATAGTAAAAATAGGATTGGGTTCGTAGTTTAAGTGTTATCCCCTATAGTTACCACAAGCAAAAGTAAAGCAAAACTTGGATTAGGTCCGTAGTTTAAGTGTTATTCCCTTTAGTTACCACAGGCAAACTTTTTAAAAGGATTTTATACTATTGACTACGATAATTTATTGAAATATGTCAAAATAAGGACAATCGATTGAAATAAATGTCTAGTGACTAGTTAATAGTACAATTATAGACATAAGTTATTCCCTCCTTTATTGCTTTAGTAGTGTCTTAAATAACAAATGCTATAATAATAGATGTTAAACAATCATGTTAATAATGAAGATTGTGTTCGTGAACTCTTAGAGTTTTATGTGACAACGAACAAGGGTGTAAACCATCGTAAAATACGTTAGCGGTTTATGTTTTGTGTAGTTTATGGTCTCTGCTGAAGTCATTCTTAGGTGTCATGAAATTATGTTGAACGATATTATATTTAGATACTGCTTTTTCCAACTAATAAGCTTGGTTTTCGTTACTTATCATATTAATATATCTACATAATAATTATAAATGGCAAATATGTATATAATATAAAACTTTGATTTCCTTTTTTTTAACGAATACTATAGGTTTTTTATTTAAAATCAATTTTTATTTATACTAACTACTACATTCTAAACCGTATGGTTAATAAACAACCTGGTGTCAGAGTTTAAACCGCCTGTAGGCCTCTGACATTCACACATCTGTCAGGCTGTCAGGTATGCTGGTTTCCTCACGATATTTTCCTTCACCGTTTTAGCAAGTGATAATTATTAAATTTCTAAAACGCACTTGAATCCGAAAAGTCGGAAGTGCATGCCTTGGTATTGAACTTACGACCTTCGAATTGGCAGTCCAACTGTCATACCACTAGGCTTTCACTGCTTCATAAGTACCTAATAAATAATAGTAAAAATTAAATTGTTACAAGTTGCTTTATTTTTTGGCAAAATAACGATGATTGATTCGGCAGACTAATATAATTCAGCAAAATAATAATGAAAGTAAATAATAAAAAAGTTAAAATGAATACTGTGTTATTTAGCTTTAATTTTTAAATACCTTTCCTTAACTGTTTGCAATTACATATTAGTTGCCATTAAGTATAATAATTTACAGGATGTATTTCTAATTAATAAAACACGATAGAAAAGATAAAAGTGTTATTTTATTAAAAAGTTACTATTGGATACACAGGACCCCTGTTGCCGATCAATTGAATGAATCATTACATTGGACGTGAGCTTTACGAAATTGAATCTCTGAATCTATGACGTCCGATGCATTAGTGTAGAGCCGGTGACACAATGAGATATAGTGGAAATAAAGATAACTTTTTTTATGTTTTCTTAGTAAGTAAAACTAGCAACAAGTATACATTTTAAAATTTAAAAAGCCCAGATACTTACAAAAAACAAATCTTTTGTTTTTTTTTACTAAGCACTACACTCTCGATCTAATCACTTTTCAAATACTTTAAATCAAAATTGGTTCATCCGTTTGGGAGCTATGATGACATAGACACAGATACACAGACACACGTTAAACTTATAGCAAGCTTTTTTTCATCGCGGGTTAAAAATCAAACAGGACTCTACGTTATGGAGTCCAAATTCATCAGGACTCAGGACCCATAAGTAATAATAACTATAAATTAAAAAGAATACCGCAATGTTTCTTTAGCTAAGAACACTCGATTAAGTCACCTTTTTAATAAAAAAAGCTAAATCAAAATCGGTCCATTCGTTTAGGAGGTATGATGCTACAGATAGACACAATACACAGACACTTTTCTAAACGGATTTCAATTACATTTATTTAACTTGTTCTAATCAGAAATTCGGCATTTGGTCCTCGTTCAGTTTATTCGATAAATGTTGAATCAGGCTTGTTATATTTTATATCAACACACACAACAACTCAGACAGGTTTTTAGGTATCTCTTAAAATATTTTATGTCGTTTGTAGTCATATTATTTTATATAATAAAGACATTTTGAATACAGATAAAAAATATGATCTTAAATAAATATAGATAAGAAATATAAAGGAAGTTTATGTTCTGCTCATAAACTTTCTTTGGTGTTCCTTATCTTTACTCTGTCTGTGTCATTTTCATCAAGACCTTGCCTGCAAATTTTCTTGACGTTTAATTATGAACATCTTTATAACAAGCGCTTTCTCTCAATGTCTTTAAATAACGTATTATTCTCGAGAAAAATTATGAATTAATGTTTTTTAAAGCATTGTCCAATTTCTTTCTTTCTATAACATTATGAGTACGGCCATTGTTTATTAAACATTTTTTCGTTAGATTTCTTTTGTGTGTCACATGTTTGGTCAGTGGGTATGTGTGTGTTCTCGGTATGTGACGGGACGATGTCCACTCTGTCAGTTTGTCGGTTTTCCACACATTAATGCGCGGGAGACGCGTGCTTTACACGCCAGTAGTGCACAGCGTCGCGGCTTGCGCGCGACTTATCCGCAGCGCATACGCATACATTTCTGTCGGAAAATCTCGAACATATTTCGAATTAATTTTTTAAATTAAAAGACTCGGGAGTTGTAACTAAAGTGACTCGTTATTGTTTAAAAGTAAAAGTGTTTTGTTACAATTTTTCGTTTATAATTCAATTGGTGCAACAAAATGCAATTTTCATGACACATTTTATTTCATTTTCAATTTATATTTAGAAACTAATTTAAATAACGTCGTTGAAATGCAAAGTTATTAATATCACGACAAACAGACCAGATATTTATATTAAAAAAAAACTACGCGTTTATTTGTTGGCGCCGACTGAGCTTTCACAAACTCATCCGTCCGTATTAACGTTTGCTTTCAAGCAAATAATTTAACTTCCGTTAAAAACCTCTTATCGTCTACAATAATTATAATCTCCGTTAAGTGATGTAGCCATCGGTCAATGACAATTCAATGTTAATTTGATGACTGTCAAAGTTGACCGTTGAGTGGACTCGGGTGTATTTGCCGGATGCTTACGTCTCTTATCAGCATTTCCCATGTGCCTGACGAATATCTATAGACAACTTAAATTAACGTTAAGTATGCCATAATATTGTTTCTTAGAAACCGTCAACAGTTTACGACGAACTCGGGTCGGAGGTAATTTTCGTCGTTTGCGCACGGTACGTTAACATGAAACTGCACTAAATTCAATTAAGTATGTATCTCTGTTCTCCTAATAGCGTTGCTAATCACGTCCTCCTATTTTCTTTTATATTTTACTTTTTTACTTTCTAGGCACGAGCCTAGAAAGTTTTTAAAGACTGATCAGGTTCAATTGAGATTTTGGTAAACTCTCTGATAACATTTGTTACGTTATATTTTTGATATTTCGATTACTACATGTTATCATTTTGTTATAAAAGGTCAGCTAATTATGACATTTTGATCAAAATAATTGTGTTGAAATGTATTTTGATTATAGACATTAGGCATTTTTTCAAAAAAGTTAAAATTTGGCGAGAGAGGGACCTATAAACACATTCAAATTAGGTATTATGATTATGTCTTTATGATAATTGTGTTGTCTTATACAATTACGCTTCACATTCAAATTGTACATAAGTTTTAAAATAACCTATTCCTTTTTTGAAGTAAAAAGTAAAATATTATCTATTAGATGATCATTGGTATCTATCAAACAAATCTATAAGATTCAGAGTTCGTAAAAATACGATATCTATATAAATTCCGTTGCCACAAATGTTTGTCCGCGCATTACTTCAAAGCAGCTGAACGATTTTAATGAACATTTTTGTGTGGGTTTAACAGGGTCCTTGGATGGTTTATAATTATTCACAATATTGGACCCGGGAGGTGGCGCTGCGATCGGGTTAAATTAGAACCACGGAGGAGAAACCGCGAAAATTTCGATACTTACAAAAAATATTGGATTTTTAATAGGCATTTCCGATATCGCGCATACTTATGAGAATAATATAATACTTTTTCTCCATAATTATAAACTTTTACTATGCCAAGTTTCACGCTCTTCGGTGCATGCAATATTCTTAAAAAGGGATCCACAGTTTTTGGTTCACGTATTAATATACATATTTAAATGTGCTTCTAAATTATCTGCCACGGTTGCAATGGGAGAAAGTTTTGGGTTTGGGATTACAATAATCAAGAAATTTCATACCCCGGAACAGTAAAAAAAGAATTTGAGCATGGAGCAGAATTAGACCTACGCAATAAAACGCAGGCAAAAGAAAAAAAAATGACGTTAGATACCTAAAAAAAATTACTTCACTATTGTAATATAAATAACCAATATTATCTCCCATTGCAGCCGTGGCAAATAATTTAGAAGCACCTTATTTAGATATTCTAAACTATAATAAATCTATATTATCATGATAATTATCACGATTCATATATACATCACGATATATCAGCGAATCCTGATAAGAATAAGGGATTCTTCGAACTCCGACACAATATTAACTAGTGTATATCAATTAAAGTCGGCGTCAGAGCGTTGATCTCTCAGTCTGATCGACAATAATTTTTGGCCGCGTCATCCGCAACACTGCTTGTGTTAATTTTTCATTAAGAAATTATTAAAAGACCGCTATAAAAGCTTCACATGTGATCAACAAATTGGGGTTACTACAAGGTCGATTAACATCTGCCTTAGGGCTGGTATTGCGGTGAATCGAACCTCGATTATTTGCACTAATTAATATCATGTCTTTCACGAAATTTTTTGCAGTTTATACAGAAATTGAATACTAGTTTCTAGCTATTGTAGTTTTCAGAGGGCTTGAGTTAAATAAGGCTTAAATATAGAAAGTAAAAAGCTTGCTGTATCTTCTTCAATTAATTATTTAAAATGTAATGTATACGAGTCAACCCTAGAGCAGACAACTCAGACATGACAGAGGACAACTTTATTTCGGACATATCGCTATTCATCATCATTGTTATTCTCTGAAATTTGTAATGTGTGTCGCTATTAACATGTCAATAGTACTTTGCTTTATGTTTTGTGACCACAACATGATATAGTGATTGTTTGCAAATTGGTGTTGCTATCATTAAAGAAAGTTTTATACGTTCATAAACACCTACATGTTTGACGTTTATTGAACGCTGATGGCTTTTAATGATTCAAATGATCGTCAAGTATCTTACTTTTTAATTGATTATTAAACACTCTTTGAGTGAATGAATACTGTTTTGTTTCTTGGGGCAAAAGTATGGAATTGTAGATTTTTAATTCAGACAAGTGATTAATGGTATAATTTTGTTTTGATTTTCACATTTTGCGCTGTTCGATTTTCGCTTGGGATAAATATTTGTGTGATCCTCGTATGTTGTTCTGGGTGTTCGTGCGTAATTAAATTAAATATCTGTATATCGTACTCTTGATATCACGAACCAAGCTACAGAAGAATAGTCTAGTGTTGGGCAACTTTTTTTTAAAAGTGGGAACTGTGGTTAACCAAATTCAAAATTGTACCTTTTAGCTTAACTGACAAAAGCTCTTTTTAGTCATAACGGTATCTACTTATGTTTATTAAGCACACTCATTTGTATAAAATGGCCTACATAAACCAAAGTGTGATTCAAAATAATCTAGATTACACTAATTCAGGTGAATCATACAAAAAGCTGTCGCTGAAAATCTAATCTAATGATAATATATAATTCGTGGAAAACAGTTGAGCGGTAAAAGATAAACGATTTTGTGTATACCTGTCCCACTGAAATATTAACAACAAACTAAAAGCTTTATATGAAAATAACAATTACCTAATCCTTGTAGCTTTCACTTCCATGTTGAAAGGTAAATGTAAAGTGTCATCCGATAGTTATATTCGTCGAATCTAGATATAAAATTAACTTATCCAGGTGAATTACTCAAAAAGATAACGCTGAAAATTTACTTATAATGATTTTGTGTTATACTAATCCAGGTGATTGACACAAAAAGCTATCGCTGAAAATTTACTAATAATATGATATATTATGTACGAAAAATAGTGCTTTAAGAGATCCTAATAAAACGCTTTTGTGTAAATCTGTCTCACTAAAATATTAACAACAAACTAAATGCTATAAGTGAAAATGGCAATAACTTAGACCTTCTTCCTCTTCCATCTTGAAAGGTAAATGAAAATTGTCATCCGATAGCTATATTCGTCGAATCTAGATATAAAATTAACTTATCCAGGTGAATCACACAAAAAGCTATCGCTGAAAATTTACTAATAATATAATAAATTATTCGCGGAAAATAGTAGAGCGCTAAGAGATCCTAATAAACGATTTTGTGTAATACTAATCCAGGTGATTTACACAAAAAGCTATCGCTGAAAATTTACTGCTACATACTAATATGTTATTCGCGGAAAATAGTAGAGCGCTAAAAGATCCTAATAAACGATTTTGTGTAAACCTATCACACTGAAATATTAATAACAAACTAAAAGCTTTATTTGAAAATGTCAGTTATTTAGTCCTTCTCGTCTTCCTCCTCCACGTTGAAAGGTGTATACCTACAGTGTATAGTGTCATCTGATGGCAATATTTGTCGAATCTCATGCCATTACTTATAAGGTTTAGTAGCTGGATAGTTGCCAATGTTGACATTGTTTTAATCATACTTGTTTATCCGCTGTTAAAGTAAATTACGAATATGTAAGGCAGTAATTTTAAATGGCTTTTAAGGAGCATGTTTTAGCTTGTCTGCCACATTATTATTGGATATTAAACGGTTTATTGTGAACAAAGACACTAAAGCGCTTAACGCTTTTAATCGATATTTTTAAGCTGTGGGATATTTTTTTTTAATTGAACATATTTCACATCAATAGCCATGACTCTTTTACACAGTTACTAGTGTTGTGACACGAAGTAACACGATATTATAATTGATTACCAATAAATCGATCGTATAACTTAATTTATTAGCTAAAATATACATCGGTACTATATGAAGAAGGTTTATGTATGTTTGATCGTAAAAATATGATAAATAACCAATGTTACTTCGACAGTTACAATATTGAACTACAGATTTAAAACTTTATCATGTAACAAATAAGTACTTTATATGAAACTTATTTATTCGTAAGAACGTATAGATTAGTTTAATTCAAAGAAATTTAAACGAACAGAAAGCAAATAGAAAAAAATGGCCATTTATCTTAACTATCTAGGGTTCTAAAATTTTATGGTGGCCGCGTCAGCGCGACAAATATCATTATAACAATAATTGAAATATTTAGTGGCGACACGCGACCAAATCGGGGTTAAATAGGGACGCTGTTCCACTAGATTTATGAGCGTAAAACATGTCAGCGACAATAAGAATTTAAACGACTTTAAAGTAAAGAATTAAAGTCGACCAACCACTAAAGGACGTAGTCTCGGTCAGGTTATGTTTACAAGATTTCAAACACGAATTCCTATGACATTTTAAACCTTTGTGTACATACAATGACGTGGTCAATGGCTTTTAGATAAACTTAACTCATTAGTTAAAATATTTAAAAAAAATACTTACTAGGATAAAATATATATTATTTTATAACATCAAAAATATTTTTAGAAGAATTTGAAACTACATAAAGATAGACTCATGCCTGTAATCCCCAGAAGGGGGTAGGCAGATGTGTATACACCCACGTTTTGCCGGCTGTAAGTCCCATGTAATAGGGGGTGAGCCTATAGCCATTAACCGGGCATAATTGCAGACTCCGTGCTGCTACTGACTTTTATAATGGAAAAACTCAATTACACTTTACTCGACTTGTGGATCGAACCCAGGACCTCGTGCTCCGCAGTCGCGCTTGATACCACTAGACCAACGAGGCAGTCACAAAACTACCCAGTATTTAAATTCTCGCGTCAATTCCCTCACTGTTGAGGATCGTTTTAAGAATACCTATTCTATAATAATTATATTTGTTTGCCAAGAAGAATATAGTAAATACAATCCATTACAAAATAGAACATATTAAAACTTACATTGGTGCTAATTTTCTTGCACACGCTCTAAACTAATTTAGACTCACTATCTCTCTTACTAACGGAAATCATTAGAAAAGGATAGAAGATTTTTAGAACTGTGAAACTAGTCCATTTGCGTGATATCAACGAGAATTTAGTCGACATGTCATAGAGGTCCCGTCTAATTTTACGTCAATTGCAAGGATGTAGACTAATTTGACAGCTCTAATTTAATAGTTAATTTTGCTGTCCTTTTTCTATGGTGTTTATTAGAAAGAGATATAGTTAGACTAAAATTAGTTTAGCGGGATGTATAAGAGAATCAGCACCATTGTCTTGTAAGTCAAATGATTCAGATTAATAAAAAATATATAACTGCAACGATGAACTCACAAGTTGCTCATGGATAAAACTGTAACGATGAACAGCAAAAAGTAATTAAATCTTAATTCAAGGTGACTCGAGTGCATTCTTCATATTTTATGAGCTTAGTCGCTGACGCGGGAACACACTTGTTACTGAAAATATTATTGGTGCTAGGAAATCATCACTACATAGTATAAAACAAAGTCGCTTCCCGCGTCTGTCTGTCTCTATGTATGCTTAGATCTTTAAAACTACGCAACGGATTTTGATGCGGTTTTTTTTAATAGATAGAGTAATTCAAGAAGAAGGTTTATATGTATAATACATGCATATTAGCATAACCGTGCGAAGCCGGGGCGGGTCGCTAGTTATACATTTATATATAGATGACTTAGTAATTTTTAAAAGGTTTATTATACTCTATAGGGTTTGAATAGAATATTCTTTATTGTTTACTATTTAAATTACATGTATATAGAGTCGTGATAGCCTAGTGGTGGTGACCGTTGACTGGCAAGCCAGTGGTCTCGGGTTCGAACCCAAGGCGGGCACCTTTGACTTTTCGTAAGTTATACATGTGCGTTTTATAAATTAATTATCACTTACTCCGTGCCTCGGAAAGCACGTAAAGCCGTTGGCCCTGCGCCTGATCTCTCTCCAGTCGTGTCGTATTTCCGTCCCATCGGGCTATGAGAGGGAGGGAATAGAGAGTGCACCTGTGTTTGCGTACACACTTGTGCACTATAATATCTCTTGCGTAGTTGGCTAATCTCCGTTGAGATTGGCCGCTGTGACCGAAATTCGGCCAGGAAGATATTGAATTACATGTGAAGTCCTGGCACTAAAATTAGAGGTACAATGGCACCGTATTACCGTTAGTACCGTAATAAAAGCGATATCTTCCAGATAACTTTTGGATGGGGGAGAAAGATGTGAAAAATTGAGGGTAGCCTGAGCTTAGTTAGTGAGGCTTAGTTATCCAACTAGTGTGGTAGGT
This sequence comes from Protodeltote pygarga, assembly GCA_936450705.2. Lineage (NCBI taxonomy): Eukaryota > Metazoa > Arthropoda > Insecta > Lepidoptera > Noctuidae > Protodeltote > Protodeltote pygarga. The sequence goes on along the minus strand of OW388265.2, from coordinate 7,143,905 downwards.
TATGAAAATCGGAATCGGTCTACCTAGGTAGACCTAGACTCATCTATTTTCTTTTTCAAAACCAAATCAAACAATTTTAGTTCTCTCTTCTTCATAGTTAGAAACGTATATAGATTAGAATGATGCCCTGTATTGGTTTTGTAATGGTCAATCAATATAATTGTTGATCCCGATAATAAAGATGAGCGACGATTGATCCATCCGCCAAAACTGCTAATTAGCGCGCCAATCCAGATCATAAGTCGTAGAAAGTAACTTTATCATCGGGCGACGGTTGCAACCAAGTATACAGTGATATATTAATTTGATAGATGACATAACTGCACTAGTAACCGTATTGTAGTTACATTTAGTATCAAGTGCACGATGTCCGCTGTTACCTTCATCATGAAAGGCGGTGCGAAAGCTTGGCGCCAAGCCACCACCGGCTTCTTTACGATCCCGGCGATACAGGTTTAATATGTACCGTATTCCGTATGCATGAGAAATTTTAAAACTCGGACACTTGAACTAGTAGAACTGCATATGAATCAATATGTTTATAACATCGCGTGAATATGCATTTCTTTCCGATGTAAAACAACTTGTATATTCCAAGCTCAAGATAAAGTACAAGAATAATCTAGCCATCTAAATGAAACGGCAACATTAACAGCCTTCTAGACAATATTTATATTTCTAGATTTTCTACTAGCCTGTGCTTCGGTATCCTATTATACTATGTAGATGGTATCTGTTAATAATCTCCTCCTATAAATACAATCTATGCAAAAGATCAGAACTGTCCTGCAGTTTTCTTTGGATAAATTCAAATGGTTGTGTTGTTAAAACAGTGAAATTCATAAATGTAGATTGTTATGAATATAATGGTATTATCTCAAAATGCGCAATCCGACTTATGTAAATTACAAATACGAATGTTAAACAAATCAGTGTCGAAGCAAATGCAGGGCCTAGACTCGGATTTTCTCAAAGCTGCCAATAATATAAAGACATCAATGTGGATTTGGTTAATATTAGTTTAAATTCAATTCAACTCACGTAGCGAGATCAAAGCGGCCATTACTCTTGCTAAAGCGTACAACTAACAATAAAGTAATCATTACCACGAGCACCGATAGTAATTACTATATTTAATCTGTGCAAATTTTGGCTCGTCTCCCCGCGCTCTAACCTTCGTGGATATGCATATAATTTATGACGCGAATTGTTATGTTCCATTTATTTTACGCATGTTTTGATGTAAAGTTTAGTTCATTTCAAATTGGACCCTTTATACTTCAACATTAGTAGCATAATCCTCTTTTAAATTAAAGTGTAACATTGAGAACTTTGTTTTAAAAGTTTTATTATGAAAATAATTAGGATATTACATATTACATCTGATTCATAATGACTACAAGATTTACGAGTTTAGGTATTAAACAGAATGGTTGATGAAAACACACATAAATATTTTACTGGTCGTATCTTTACAAAGCCGGCTAATTTTAATTAGGTATTCAATAATTTATAATACGTTCCTTATAAACGCCAGCAAATTAACGGAGTTTTGAGTTTCAACATATTTGTGTCATTGGAAATGATAGACATTCATCAAATACGCTTGAAAGATCATCGCGTGTGAATATCAGTGATATTACCTAATAGCTTATCTATCGCACACATCGAAGACGACAACATGGTGTCTACTTCCGGCCTAGTTTCCATTCTCTTCGTCCTCGTAAGTATAAAAGTTTTCCTATCTAAACCAACATAAAAACAGTTACGCAAAATTAATAGATTAGCAGTAAACTACTTAACTTAGGCTATATATCTTGATGGATTACCTTAATAATGAATGTTAACAAACACACTAATATGACAGTACAGTAACTGCCGCTACTAGGTCGATGTCACATTTGTTATTATATAAATGATATGGTTCAATGAGCAAGTCGAGAAGTCAAGATATAATCAGTGCAGTCCAAGAAAGGAGGTTGGTGTATTAATTGATTTATAAGAACACATTACGGCCAATTAAAGTTTTCTGACCAATTACATGGACAGTTTATGGTTGCGCTGCTTTTATTATGTAAAGTTGTGAACCTACGTTATTTGACTTGTCGCATTCAGTGGCACTACACATTTGTTTTGTTTGAAAAGTCAAGATCGTTACGCCCACGCTTCATTAGTCAAACTACCGTGAATCCTCAACCGTTTACACCACATTCATGTGTAATTAAGCTGAGTATACTGTAGTCTGTAACAGAAGTGCGTTGAAATAAATTCTAATTCGAAACAAACTGACGAACTCCGCACAGATGAGTTCACAGGTCAATTGTTTGTCACTGTTAAGCAACTTGTCCAGTAATCAGCGAGGCGCATAAAACACAGTTCAAAGCCGACTGTTACCGCCTACTGACAGGTTATTCGTTAACTCACGCTTAATCCTAATTAATAGACTATTAGACGACATTTTCAATTACCACTTCGTTTGATTTATAATAACCATACACTAAATATTTGCTGATTAATGTCCGTGGCATTATTGTGATCAGATCAATAAATAGGATTAATGTTTTAAAATCTATTAATTATACCGGTGTCGTCAATGTTTTTAGAATTTAAAATAATATTGCTTTAATTTTAGATATCGTGGTATGCGGCTTTAATTACGTTTTACCAAATTTTGCTATTTTAATGTAAAACATCGTTTTATTATCACATTAGTAAGCATTAAGAGATCTCATTTTATTTACCCTTTTACGGTTCTCCCCACATTATTGGCAAAGTGGTAACGGTTTGGCGTAAATAGGTATACTCAACTTAATTTGGATTCGAATAAAACGACATTAACGGCAAATAAAATACTAATGAAGCTTTTAAGGAGATTCTTGAGTGAGACATTAAGAAAAGCGACGGTTTGTACCAAGTTATCTGGGACAAAGACTCGGAAGGAACGTAATAAATGTCATTATTACTGGACCCTTAATATAGTGTCAACATAAATTGGTGTACTGTTTATGTACCCACCTACATGTTACATATTTGGGTAGAAGCCAATATTTAAGAATTAACTAAGTCGGTACTGATACTCCTAATTATTTACTTAGTCATTCAGTTGGAACTGCTAAAACACACATACATTTTGTTTGAGAAGTCCATGAATCATCACATTTATGTAAACGTCACTTATTGGCGAACTACATGTGCTACGAGAAATCAGCAATTATCATTTGTCATATTTGCATAATGCGTCATATTCTTGGTACCCAAGGAAACATAATTAAGCTCTATAAACTCGCATGAAGCTACAAATAGGGGACATTGATTCTTAAATGATCCTTTTACACGATAAAATGGCAATAAAGAAGTTTGCTTGTAAGTGGTTTAAAACATTTAGGAACATTATAGGTCTTGACGTTCAGACAAGCACTTTGCGTGAATATTCTCTGAATTATGTGGTCCAATATGTAGATAGCACAAGTCAAAACGTCAGGAATTTATAGCTCGTTGTTTTCATTCCCTTTTTTTTGAGCAAGGCATTGGAATAAGGTGGAAAAATAAAACAATCAAGACATATGCAGGAACTATAACAAAAATAAAAAAACAAAACACGATAATTCACAATTATTCACAAAAACTAAACAGGCAAAACAGACTCATGGTTAATTAAATAAATAAATCAGTTGAATTAAAAACAAACTTTTAGTACCTTTGCTGATTATTAGAAAAGATTTTACGATTTTTAGTTAAACAAGAAAAAGCTTAATTTTTGTATGAATTTTGTTAGAACGCTCATTGTGAATGCTTGGCTATGTAATGCCTTAATCGATTTAGAGGAAATTGAAAGCGTCCTCCGAAACCTTTAAGACAATGAAAAAAGGGAAATCGGAATTGGATAGGTGAAGGCAATGATACGATAGCTCAGCTGGTAAAAGAGTTGCCACGGTACGGCAAGTATCGTACCTATCTATTTCTTTTTCTACAGGGTGGCCCGTTTATAGTGGTCCAAAAATTTTTTTTACATCTAGGACATCCCAATGATTAATCTAAACACAACATATGTTCCGCGAAAATCAGTAGTTTAGAAGTTATGATTTTTTAAATTTAATTTCTTAAAATTTCTACTTTAGTCATGTAAACCTCTTTAGATTGAAAGTGATTGCACTAAAACGAATCAAATTTGGTGTGTAAGTACTATAGACATGTAGCAAGCAAGCAATGAGCTATTTTTAAGGTTAACCTTAAATCGTAACATGGTTTTAGACCTTTTGGTGAATTATTTGTAATTTTCGATTGATTAAGCACATTTTTCAAAAAATTCTAAAGATAAAAAAATGTACTACACGAATTTTGCTTATGGTTGTAAAAACTACCTTGAAGTGTGAGGATAACATAAATAAAAAAATACTGCGGTGTAACTACAGTAAGCTCTTCAGAAATCAACATTGTATGCACTAGGTCATTAAAAACTTAAAATTTTAATTTTTGCCTAAAACATCATTTGAATAAATCCAACTTTATTATGAAAATAAAAACACTGAAATTAGTTAAATAAAGGATATTTATTTAAAATAACAACCCACAATGACAAAATAAACGCTATTACAATAAGTTTTCGAAATGTCTGCCTCTATTTTCAATGCATAAACATTAAACAGCAACGTCGCAAAAAAATCCTTTTATGCCTGTTGAAAAGCTGTTTATTTGCTTTCGTTGTGATAGCCTAATGGTGGTGACCGTTGACAGGCAAATCAGAGGTCTCGGGTTCGAACCCAAGGCGCGCACCTCTGACTTTTCATAAGGTCTGTGCGTTTTATAAATTAATTATCACTCTCCGTACCTCGGATAGCACGTTAAGCTGTTGGCCCCAGCTGTCAATTGTAGATCTTTGACAATCGTTACGGGTAGTCAGAAGCCCGAAAGTCTGACAACCTGTCTTACCAAGGGGTGTCGTGTAACCCAGTATCTGGGTTGTGGAGGTCTGGTAGGCAGTCGCTCCATGTAAAACACTGGTATTCAGCATCCGGTAAGACTGGAAGCGGACCCCAACATAGTTGGGAAACGGCTAGGCAGATGATGATGATGGCTGAATTACAAAAATTAAAGCAAATAGACACCTTTTCAATAGGCATAAAAGGATTTTTTTGCGACGTTGCTGTTTAATGTTTATGCATTGAAAATAGAGGCAGACATTTCGAAAACTTATTGTAATAGCGTTTATTTTGTCATTGTGGGTTGTTATTTTAAATAAATATCCTTTATTTAACTAATTCCAGTGTTTTTATTTTCATAATAAAGTTGGATTTATTCAAATGATGTTTTAGGCAAAAATTAAAATTTTAAGTTTTTAATGACCTAGTGCATACAATGTTGATTTCTGAAGAGCTTACTGTAGTTACACCGCAGTACTTTTTTATTTATGTTATCCTCACACTTCAAGGTAGTTTTTACAACCATAAGCAAAATTCGTGTAGTACATTTTTTTGTCTTTAGAATTTTTTGAAAAATGTGCTTAATCAATCGAAAATTACAAATAATTCACCGAAAGGTCTAAAACCATGTTACGATTTAAGGTTAACCTTAAAAATAGCTTATTTCTTGCTTGCTACATGTCTATAGTACTTTCACACCAAATTTGATTCGGTTTAGTGCAATCACTTTCAATCTAAAGAGGTTTACATGACTAAAGTAGAAATTTTAAGAAATTAAATTTAAAAAATCATAACTTCAAAACTACTGATTTTCGCGGAACATATGTTGCGTTTAGATTAATCATTGGGATGTCCTAGATGTAAAAAAAATTTTTGGACCACTATAAATGGGCCACCCTATATAAAAAAATTTCTACATTTTAAAATTAGATTATTTCAAAGATCTATGTGTATCTACTCGTATCTTTCATTCAAATTTTCAAATTGCTACTTATCGATGTAATAAAATAAGATATCACCTTATCTTTAAAAAAAAGTTAACGAGATGTTTAGTAAGTCACAAAGATTAATAAACATCGATCAGTTTAAACATTTTCGTATAAACAACCAAAGTCAATTGACAACAAACGTGTTTCAACTGATAACACAGATAATATCCGTTACTACAGTATTTTCATCCGACTTTCCAATCGCTCGTTGGAATTCCTAATCAACATCGTAAATCGTACTTTGTTAGCTTACAATGTACGAGAAGAAATTGAGTGTTGTGGGTTCACCGAACAATACGTCGTAGAGCGACCCATTACGATCACGAACCATTGTATTAAGATTGTCCTCTCTGGGTATCTCGGCTTAAAGTGCAAGTAAATTACTTTGTTTCTTCATGTCTTATTTATCTTGTTTAGATGGACTCTAAAGTGTAGCCAAGTGTTTTGTTTAATGTAATTCACTTTTGATTTCAATATTTTCAAACTCGTAAAACAATAAACTAACATTCGTATTTCATTTGAGAATACTATATGAGGTGACTACAGCTGCAATACGAACAGTCTCTAAATGGATGACCATGTGGCTTTAGATTATTAACACCCAGAAACGAAATCCACTCTCGAAAAACGACCAGTGTGACGTTACCACAAACCTCCTTTTGCCAATCCAATTGCCAGCAATACGTGCCCAACTATCTCGGTTTGTGAAAGAAAGCTGATATTTTAATCTACAAATCATCATTTACCTTTTATCGATATTTACCATCCGTCCGTTTGTTGTCAGGCGGTGGGTCTTGAAGGCGTTCTATCGTCCGCGTGGTCGCCTGAGCTGCGCTGTGGGCGGCGGCTGGTGTCGGGGCTGTTCTCGCGGCCGCGCCTGCCCCTGGGCTACTCCTACGTCACCACCGTGCCGCGCGGCGCGTGTCACCTCAACGTCTCAGAAATCACGCCCAGTGACAACTACATAGGTTTGTAGCACTGACAGCAAATTTTAAGACCGTCGAAGTGTTTTATAAAAAAAGATGTTGCTATTATGACTACGCCAATTTTTTGCAAAAGACAACTAAATAAATAAGTGCAGTGCAATATAAATATTACCGTTTATATCAACACATATGAGTTGGTAGATGATATATTGGTTTCAACAAACATTAATCACAAACTTATTGACAAATTGTAGACTGATGAATAGGGGATCTATTTTGCTTGGCATTTCATTTATAATTCCACAATACTTAGTGAATAGTCCTTTGATGAAGGCAAATGGCCCGCGAACGTGAGGTTGGTCACTTATCAATCAGCATTGTAGATGGATTGGTCTGTAAATCATTTGAGATCGTCTCTTTACCAACGCCCACTTTGTTTTGTTCCAATATCAATAGATTCGACATCACCCTAGCTTCTAATGTGATTCCAAATCAATTTCGGATAACGCTGACAGGTAGTTTACAAATCGACGCCCCAGACGAATAAAGTCGTAAAGTCGCTTACATGACTTTTAATTTTATTGCATATTCGGATTCTAGGACTTTAGTTACATTACCCTAATTTTTTTCACGAATTTATCGTTGTTTTTTTTAAAGATATTAAGCGAGACGTCTTTATACTTTCGAAATACTGTACAAAAACATAGCAGAACAAAGTCATAGTTACTGCTTACTTTAATTTTAATACTGCTACCAGAGTAGAATAACACAGCAATATTATATAACGACTTTATTCGGCCAAAACTTACAGTGATTATATTTGTATTAAAGTTTAACAGCTTTATTCGCAGCATAAATCAAAAACCTGTGTAACGTAAATAATATTACAAAATATAAGCGTTTATGTTTCTAACGCGTTATTCTTTTACGTTTATTACTGATTATTTGTTTAAACGGATACTAACTTAACATTATACAAAATTACTAATCACAATTGTACGGTGTTGAAACTATATTTTTCAACTACTATTATTTAATATTAAAATAAGGTAAGTATTTGTTACAAAGAAACTTGTTAGTGGTTTTTAAACGCAACGTTGTATTCCCTCTTTCTCGCTTGTCCTTTTCGTCAATGTTCGAGTGCGGGGGCCCATAAAGTGAGTGTGAGCAATACGTAAACTACGCGCACAAACTCTAATGTATTAAGCATTCGTACAATATTGGTTTATAAAAGTGTAATATTAATTATGTCTTCTGTAAGCGACAAGTGTTTGGGTAATTTATGTTTGTAGGAGGATGCTAACTATGGCTGGTGAAAATAGTGTCACACGCAAGTATTTATTTTAATAAGGTTTACTGTGAAATTTTTAATCAACACAGTTTTTAACAACAAAAATAACCCACCTGCTCTATATATCAGGTAGTACTGTAGAACCCAAAATATATATACCAATCACTTGTTGGCATCAATCTATAAACTTCTTACATCTATTCTGAGATCAAAAAATCATTCTAATATTGATACCAATTTAATAATCTCTGTATTTCAAAATTGACAGTGGATCCCGTAGCGCTAAAGAGCTACTCTTTATCGACATGGCCAGGTTCACCGCTTCCAAAACAATTTGTCAACATTTTAGACTATATAGCTGTATAAAGTAGATTCAACTCTAATTGCTTTCTTTAGATAATGTATGGGGCAATGGATGACAGTCCTTCAATATTCAGGATGTGAGCAGATCCTCGGAAAAGGTCAGCTGCTTTTGCATTGTATGGTTGGTGAACAACCTGGTGTCTGAGTTTAAACCGCCCGTAGGCTTCTGACATGGCTTTACATACTGTCGAAAAATGTGCTGGTTTGCTCACGATGTATTCCTTTACCGTTTTAGCAAGTGATCATTAATTTCTATTAAGCACATAAATCCGAAAACTCAGAGGTGCGTGCCTGGATTTCAAACCTTCGACATTTGACTTGGAAACCCAACGCTCATACCACTAGGCTATCACTGCTTCGAAAAAGCACATTATTGGAAAAGATGACGACTCGATTACGATACAACGGGGTATATTTCAGGTCGATAGGCTAGGATAGGTGTTGCGGTTCTGTTTGACCCTGAATCTTCTAAGTACTTTTCTGGTGGAGTCAGGGCTGGGCTTTTGGTTGAGAAGAGGAGATCGGATTATATCTCACTTCCTTTACATTAACGATAAGACAAAATCTGACAAAGATTCTTAAAAGGTACAGTGAACATATGTCGGATATGTCACTGTCTGGAAGAGTTCATCCGACACGTAGTTTCGTAGAGGTTGTTCTTGTCTTGCTAATGGAGATTATTTGCACAGGCACAACCTGCTGGCTAGAATATATTCACCAGCAACTTGCTTTGAAGTACCATCTTGTGGATTCAGAGCTACCATATTACCGGTTTAAACTCGACCCAGTTCTTGAAATTGGGCATGCCATTTATAACTGGGATCGGTCGATAATCACTGATAGGACTATTATTGCTAATGAGCTTGATATAGTGGTGATAAATCAAGCAGAGCGCCGCACTATGATTGTTCATGTCACCATTCCACATGAATCTCTTAAAGGCCGAGAAAGATAAACAGATAAAATATCTGAACTTGCACCGCGAGATTGTCGACATGTGGGATGTGGACTCAGTAGTCATCGTGTCGAAAGTCGTTTTAACCGATAGATATTATATCCAAGAACCTCGCTTAATACTTTAAGAGGCTTTCGTTAAATAGGTAGATCAAGGGCTTGCAGAATGGGACCCTATCACTAAGACTCCGCTGTCCATCTGTCATCAGGCTGTATCTCAGAAATCGTGATAGCTAGACAGTTGAAATTTTCACAGATAATGTATTTCTATTGCCGCTATAATTACAAACATAAAAAACATAGTAAAATAAATCTGTAAGTGGGGCTCCCATACAACATACGTAATTTTTTTGCCTTTTTTTGCTCGATATTTATAACGGCGACAGATAGTCGCTCAAGTGTCTAATGTTGTATAAATAATGGTACGGAACCCTTTGTGTATGAGTCCTACTTGCACTTGGCCGGTTTTGTTGTTAAAATTACGACAAAAATGCCATTTATGTTACTTTTTGATTTATATTAAAAAAATGTCATAGCGTTCGTCATGTTCATTTTTCTTAAAATTTTGTTTATTTAATTATGACAGTAATATTTTTTTACTTGTGTTTATATTGTAGTCTAATGGTTTTATTTCATAACTCACTCATTTTTAGAGTCGTGGCATTCTTAGAAAATCAATATTCAGCATTTTCTTCTAAACATAGCGGGATTTCACGTTCATACTGATTTTTATTGAACGTGTGAAAAGAAATCAGTTATTTTTATTGTATTATATCCGTGTTGATTAGTAGAATATTTTATTAAAGTTTTGTTGCAATATCATTTGTTTTATGGTATTTATCGTAATATTTGTGAATAATACATGAGTTTTTCCTATTCTAAGTATTATAAATATTAGTAGGCTCATAGGAGTTATTGTTGTTATACCACAATTAAAATATGGAATGTTTAGACGAAAAAAGACGTATTATGCTAATGCCAAATAAAAAACCCTTGCAAAAGCATGACTTTTGGCTGGTATGTGTGCAGTACGCAAAAATAATGTTAGTAGTTTGAGACGAATAAAGACGTACTAAACAATGCAAAAAATATAAGTATAGACTTGTAGGCGAATATAAATTTATTATGCTTTTTTATATATTGTTTAAAACTCGTAAGTTTGTTATAATGGTATTTATTTTCATCAGGTAGCTAATTTTTTGGTGCATCTTTCTGTGTAACATTTACTAGTGTCCTAGCTTTGTACGAAAACTAGGAACACTTTTTACGTTTTTTCGCTCTCCTGAAAAGTAGCAGTTTTCATAATACCACTTTATTCGCTTGGGGCGTCGAAATGTCAATCCCGGCAATAATTATTCTGTCGGGTATTGATGGCTTGTTGTTACATCTGTGGGAAGGAATGTAATAGAGGCGTAGGGTCACCTAAATCGATTGTCAATCAAATTGACGATATTGCTGCAAACGTAGTTAGATTCCAACGAATATTTGACATTTCTGGTGCACTTACAGCGTTGAAGATATCCAACAGTTCATACATTATGAACGGTGAGTTTGCGGTGTCTACGCCGGGCACGTACGAGGCGGCAGGCGCTCGCTTCGTGTATTCGCGCGCAGGTTCGCTTGACACTGTGCTCGCTTACGGACCCATACATCATCCTATCGACATCATGGTGAATATGAATTTAAAACATTTCAATTCTTTTTACTAAAACAAAAGTTTTGCAAATATTATTTTTATGCATGAGCACTCTCAATCGTAGTAATTGTTATATATTGCTCCAATAAATTTTGCATCCATGTTTTACCGCATAATTCTTTTATTTTCAGATACTTTATACACAACCAAATCCGAGTATAAGATATGAATATTTCACGGAATCTTTGCCAGGTGAAGTAGAAACTGAAATTGTTACAAAAGCAGATTTTGATGTTGTTACACCTACATCTGGTTCAAAGCATTTTCGAAGACATCATAGTTACGATATGTTTTCGAAACCTAAAGTGGCACCGAGATATCCAGGTGTGAGCAAGGAATCTAGTGATATTGGTTTTGACGAGGTTGTTACAGGAAATAGGAATTTTGTGTGGAAAATTACTTCATATTCCCAATGCACGAGAAGTTGTGGCGGCGGTGTTCAGGTAAGTCTTTGTTGACTATCGCGTAAGTACATTCTCTCATGCTAGATATTTTGAACTATTGAACTGGCCAATAAATACTCTAGACACAGTAACTTTGGCCTACATGTTGCCAATCGTACGAGAAGGCGTCTAGAGCTCTGACCGATAAAATATCTAATTGAAATCAATCTGACGCAATTCTTTCAGTACAGTTTAGATAGTATTTAAGCAATGTCATTCAGTACATCATTTTAATTTTTGTAACAAACATATCATACACAACTTTGTAGGAAGTAATCATCGTTAATCCATGCTTAATTTATTCTTGAAGCACGAAATACTCATATTTTTATCACAATTATTTACTAATTTAAAAACTTAAAATACCTAGTTAAACACAGTTTTTTTTCAATCATGTGATCATCAAAAATGTGATTTGAAATATTAATACTTCGGAAGTATGGAGTACAATCTCGATTGCGTTCTTAAAAATTTTGCGATAAAATCTGTTCCTGGACATAGAAGATAGATTAATATTAGATTAGATTAAATGTGGTATTATCACAGTCCGGTGAGGTTTTATCTCGTATGTGGTTATCCAGCCAGCTATCCCATGGAACGTGTCCATGCTTCACGATTGACAAATCAATACTTTTCAGATGGGAAAGTATCGTTGCGTAGAGGAGACTGCAGGCGACCTCGAAGTATCATCAGTCCACTGTACTGGTTTTGCCCCACCCCCACGTCGGCGGCGTTGCGGGGTAGCGCCGTGCCCTCCTCGATGGCGAACTACTGCTTGGCCAGCTTGCCCAGTATGTGGACCCTTTACAAGGACCAGAGTTGTAGGCTGCGTACAGGATCATTCGAGAGGAATCACTAAGGTATTAGATATTCCTATAATAGATCACTGTAGTCTCCCTATTTTAGTAGCATATTATTTTATGTCACCGAGATTAAAGATTACCTTTTCCAATGCATTTTGAGATTACAGCAGCAGTCGACTTCATGATGGAAATTACGATGTTGTTTATTACTTTGAGGGTAGAGAATTTCTAAAATATTGTTCTTAAATAATTAAAAATCTAGCTTTTTAACTATTCCAGGATTATATTTTAGTCAAATGGTGCGAAGTCTATGTGAATTAAGACTATCTTATCGGTCTGTTAACACTGGCATTAAAATTCTTCGAGAATATAAAGATTATGTTATCTAGGAACAACTATTTTACAATGATTGTAAGCCGTTATATGTTGTATATGTTACTATTATTGTTGTTATTGATATGGCCATTCGGTAAGCGATTTTCTGAACAAACTCACCTATTTGCCTGGGCAATTGCCAAACGGCGATGCATTACATTACGTGTATTTGTGTCTATATCTCATCGTTAATTTATGGTGTCCATGAACTAGAGTATGAACTCAAATAAATCAGGAATTTCTTGTTCTAGATTAGTGACCACAAATGTCCAGAGCCAAAGCCTGTAGCTTCAGAAAAGTGCAACATTTCCGACTGCCCTAAATACATTAAAAGCGAAGTGAGACAGATCACGTCTAAAAGGGTACTTAGACCTAGAGAGCATACGGAAATGTTTCGAGAAGGGCCTGTGTATACTGTTGCTGTTAACAGCACGGACTTGGATGTTGGTCCTGAGTACTCGTTCAGTGCCACAGCTGGATGGCTGTATACGGAGTGGTCAGAGGTATGCTTTCTTATTACATTTTCCTGGATTAAATAAAACATTATTTTAGAAACTATTATCATCATCTTCCTACCCTTTTCCCAATTTATTTGGGGTCAGCGCAGTAAGTCTTTTAGAAACTATAACATGTCTAATTTCAGTAACAAGATTTTTAGATATAGCATAAGTTATACGTGTGCTAAATAGCGAAAGAATATACTCGTATTATATGAAAATTATAATAAGTTTCGAAACTAAATTGGACTCTGCGTAGCCCGTCGTTGTTTTACTGTCAATTTCATTTTAAAAACTGTGTCGATCTGCAAATAAAATTGAAATACTACTGCTTACGCATTTCGGTTCAACCGGGCATTACAAATGGGCAAAGTCGTTACCTAAATGCATCATGATTTATTATCTGTTTTTCGCTTTGTATGTGCTGTTCTTGCTAAATACCAATAACACGTAGGTCTGCAACAATGCATTGAGTAATAGTCCAAACACATGGAGGTGGCTTCTGATTTATTGCACAGATAAAAGCATGTCCAATTTGCTTATTCAAATGACAACATAGATCTTATAAATGAATCATTCTCTTTGAAATATTACTTGTTAATATAATATTGACAAATAGATTAGAGTTATTCCTCTTTATCTTTTAAACATATTATGGTTCTTTAAATTTACTTACGTGTAAATCTTTTGATCACTATAAATATATCTACTGCAATTTATTGGATAACTGTCTAAACTCGATTTATGATGCAGTACCTAGTTATATTTTATTGAATGATTTCGTGTACCATTTTTATTTGCACAGTGAAATCGAAACGTGCAAAACATTTTAGTAAAGTAAATATGCTATTGTTTATCTAGCTTCACTTAAGTTTTTCTTGGGATTCTTTCAATAAACGATAGTTATCTATAACCTTACACCCATCTTGTGGTAATTTTTTTTCGGGATGTTAGCACTGACATAACAGTGTATAATAAATTAAACGCATATTAAAACATACTAAAACGACACACATTGACATTGTCACACATTGACATTTTCTCGTAGTATAATTTTCAACTTACGTGAATATGACATTAAAAAAAATTAAGGCTTGCGACAAACAGAAACTTAATAGCGAAGAGGAATAGATAAAATAAAAGTTATCCGCAATCATAAGCTAGAAAAGCGAGATAAATTTACAAAAGCATATCTTTACCTACAATGTAGTCTAATATCATGTATCCTGTAAATAGTACGGTAATTTCTTATGGCAGGTTTCAAAGGATGTTGAAGTCTGTGTTGATTTCTACAAATACATATTTTATGGTATTTGTGACTGATATTGACGTTTTCTTAATTGTTTGTGCTTTTCCAATCTCTACTTTTAAGTATTGTATGATACAATTAGTATCAAATGCACTGTTGAGCCAATCAATTAAACAATTTGATTTATTCGATTCAATTTTGTTAGTTTATTGAGACTGTCAGTTAATATCATTCCGCTGCTGGGGAAAGCGTCTCCCTCTGATTGACACGTCTCTCGATTCAGAACCAGTGTGGACCAGTCATTGTTGGTTCTGTTATATTGCAACGCCATTTCGTTTTATCAGGGTCCTAGAGTTTATTATACTTAGATATGCATTTTTGTGATGCCCCAAATCCAAAACTGTTTTAAAAACAGATTATTGTAGGATTTTTTTTTATCAGTGTGTAGGTTGGTGCGTGGGTGGCGGTATCCAATCCAGAAATGTCCGGTGTGCCGACCCTTCAGGATGTACTAGCGAGGCACCTGACTTCATTCGCACTTGTACGCCGAAGATCGACTGCAAACCTGTTGTGGGGCAGTGGTTTACTAGTAAGTATATTAATATTATGAAATCCTTTTGTTATAAGTTTCCCCTGGGATGTGCTTAAAAGTTGCTGCATGCTTGAAATTGTGGGAATCTCGCACTTCCCAATCTTTTCCCAGAGCCGGGTACCTAGTTGAAGGTTGCTTGTAAGTAAGGTACCTTGTAGGAAAAAAACGTAGGTACCTAAGTATATTCGAGTGAGTGCATAAACTGTGAGTCATTTTCAGTTGTTGATATTGTTTTCTTAATTATCTTTTTATTATCTTTATCGAAGTTATGAAATTACCATTGGATTGTCATTTTATGATTCACATTTATGTGTATACCCAATTATATGCGAGCGTGATCTTGCAAAATAACTTTTTTTTTCATAGACGATGACAAATGAGTCAGCCTTCATTATTTTAATTTAAATATGTCATTATTACGCATCGTGATCTGTAATCTAATCTAAATAGTATCTGTGAAAGCACTGCTAGCCTATCGGTATGACCGTCGCCTGACAAGTCGAAGGTTTCGAGTTTGATCCTTAGGCGCGCATTTCTGACTTTTCGTAAGTTATGTGCGTATTATAAATTAATTATTTGTTGCTATTTCGGACATAATCTACCAAGTTTTGATCTGCCTGGAATGTTAGCAACGGGTTACACTAATAAAATTTTAAGAAATTTATAACTTAATTCATGAAGTTTGCCTTGTTAAACATATTAGATTTTTAGATTATTGCGTTTATTTTGTGTCCACCTGACTCCAGATTTCCCAATTTAACTTAACAAAATTCTATTTATCTAGGTGAATGGTCACCATGCTCGTCTCCTTGTGGTGGTAAGCAAGTCCGTGGCGTTTTGTGTATCGGTGGTTCAGGAAGACATCTGAAGGATGAAGCATGCAGTGGACCAAGGCCTGCTTATCAACAGAACTGCAACACCAGTAAATGTTTACCTACCTGGTACTATAGTGACTGGGGACAAGTAAGTATACTATTGTTTTACGCTAACTCGCATAGGTATAAGTCTGACGTAAAAAAAATCTGACGTAGTCAAAGGTGACGTCTCTATGGAAGGTAGTAAAAAGTTTATAAAATAAATATAATAATAAATCATCCTGTAACTGTCCCAATGTAAATATGCAAAGGCTTTTTCTCATACAGAGAAGGATTGAGCATTAATATAGAATAATATAGGTAAGTAAAAGCATTTTTTTACGTAAAACGGTTTTGTCATCAGAACTAAAGGTATGTACCTTGTATCAGATCAATCTGTCGACAGGAAGGGGGTAAAATTTCAATGACTAAATTTGAACCAAACAAATAAATAACAAACAGGGCGAGCTAAATAAAACCGTAATAAATAAAAACAAATAGAATCTACTTAATTAAGTATATATATCATCAACAGTAGCCTGTATTACTCCACTGCTGAACAAAGGCCTCTCCCAATGCGCGCCACTATTGTGCGCTCAATTTATATGATAATTCAAATTTTTGGTAGGCTCTGTAAGTTTATCCTGTGTTATTTATTAAGTCTAGAACTGATTTGGCAAAACTCAATAGAATAAAACTTCAGCAAAGACCTTGCAATAGAACAGTATACTACAGACTGAAAACGATATATTACTAAATATTATGACGCAATAAATAAGGCCCACCTAACGTAAACTTATATGCATGGCAACTGCCCTATCATCTATATATAGTAATAATGTTATTTTTTGATAGCGTTATCTGATTAATTTGCGTCGAACCAGGATTATAGTCATAGGTACATTCATAGATAATACGCATCCTCGTCATCAAAATAAAAATAGAGGCCATCGGAATTTAGTGGCATAACAAACTTCACTATATGTTGTCTTGTTTTTGTCCACTATACGGATAATATAAAATAATGTTTTGATAACTAAAATAGTAATATTGTTGAGGGTATTGCGTGTACGAAGCAGAATTTGGACTTAACGTTTATTTATAATAATAATCGCAATTTTAGAATCACAAATTCAAAGTTAATTTGAAAAGAGAATAATAAAATGTTTGGGGCTTTACAAACTACGGAAATTATGAAAGAGTAACATTTTAATGAAAAAAATAATTTACTATTTTTGTACAAATAAAAGAGAGAGTACCAGCTCTTTTACCAAATCATTTTATCTATTTCTATCCTTTTGCGGTAATTGTCACAAACATCTATAAAAAAAAGTTAAATCATTATTTAGTATTTTAAAAAGAGTACTAGACTGTAACAAAAGAAGCCCAACAATTTTCCTCAACTGTAGGTAAAATACCTATTCAATAAAAATACTATCTTGGTTTAGTATCTTATTGGCCCGATACTGATAAAAGAAAAAAAAAGTTTCATAAATTTTAATTACCGACCTTAAGCAGTTAGCAGTTATAACTGCCAATGCAACGGAAAATATTTTAAGGAAATCAGAATACATGAGACTTTTCAACAATGTTAGATGAAGGCAAGCCATGTTAGATGCAAGCCACTTCGCAAGTTTGCTAATTTTTTTTAACGCATGGTACGTATATCTTTATGGTTGATGACCTTCGAAATGTAAAAGCAGGCCTGTAAGGTTCAAACCGTATAGAACTAGCACTAAGGATTCTGTTAGAGTGGAGTGAGGAGTTTAAAACATAGTAAACTCTGACTCTGAAGTTTATAGATACTATCGTGGACTAAATCAGTGCACCACTTTGCGATCAAAATGCTTTAAACGATGCTACGTAGCGTAGGGGTGCGGCTAGCGCTATGTTCGAACGCCAGGTGCAAGCGATTCTAACCTTAAGAGTGGTGTGCACGATAGTACTTACAAGGCCTGTCAATTTGTAAAGTAGGTAAAAACTTACCGTGAAAAAATATTTACTCACGAGAGATGGGAAACTATGACTAATTGAACTTTATGAAGGGAACCTTGTGATTAATGTACTAATTAGGTTCCTACCTAGCGCTGTTCACCACCGAGCTCACAAAAATCCATTTCAATATAATTAAATTTATTTAGTAAGTGTTTTTGCAAAATAACTCTAATTGGTTTATGCAAAGTTTAGTTACATTTTCGCTTCAATACTTTTATTACCTTTACCCTAGTTCTAACCTTTCAAAATTTAGCAGTAAAAGTCTAGGTTTTACTAGGACAGTCGTAAAGGTCGTAGGTTTGACACCCAGGCACGGTACGTGTACGTACGTTACGTGTACGTGTTTTAGAAATTAATTATCACTTGATATAACATCGTGCAGAGAAAACCAGCACACCTTAGATATTTTTCAACGGTATTTAAAGCTAATGTCAGAGGCCTACGGCAGTTTAAACTCTGCACCAACCGTTATTCCACCAGGTTATTCATCAACCATACGATAAAGAAAGAACCTTCCAAAAGTAGCTTAATTTGCATGTAAGTCAAAATAACATTGTATTTTTAATCACATTGAATTAAACTTTACATAGGATTTGATGGTTCTACAAAGTCCTAGTTATTTTATTATAACGACCTTTTCAATTTCATCAGGATCATATTTTATGTACTTAAGTACTTCGTTGGGTCTAGGTTTCGGATTAATGTTTTATCTTACCCAATTAATTTCAGCTCGCTATTAATATCGCTTGAAAGTGATCCTAATTGTTAAGGGTATTAGGTATATGATAAATTTTATACATCAATTAGTAGGCAGGGTTAATTCACTTTAGTAAATGAATACTATCGATATTTTACATGAAGACAGTACCTAGTACCTAGATCATTAGGTCTAACTAAAACATTAGGTACTGTCAAATTTATATTATCTACTTTAATTTTGTCTCTTGATTCTATAATGGGAATCTTCAGCTTTTTAACTTTTTAAAAAATATTTTTTACTAAAAATATCGTCACTTATAGTGCGTCGGCAATTGCTCCTCTGGCTCAACTGGTATTCAGCGTCGTTCAGTAGTATGCGCAAGAGAAGATACCGGTGTTGCCTGGGCGAGCGAGTGTGGAACTAGCCCCAATGCAAGCCGGGTTTGCGATCCACAATGTGTGTCTTCTAGCTTCAGCGTCACTTCTATCTCACCGCCTTTATTTATAGGTAAGAATTAATAAATTTAAGATTTTTTATAACTATGTTTGCAGCATTTTTACAGCTATAGCGATGAAGGGCTGTTATAAAGGATAATGACTGTTATTACAGATGGATCAGGGTCGTAATCTTGAACTTATTTAGACTGACTGGCGAATAAGACTTAGGTTTTTCTTAAAAAGCCCATTTAGGACTTCTTAATACAACGCTCTTGCAATCAATGTCTGGTGAGACAGAGAGATGTTGTTTGTTTTGTTTTTTTTTTATCATCTGATCTGTCCCGGTACCGTAGTTGTTTAAAATGTGAGGCATTCGTAGCAATTCGATTTATAAAAAAAAAATAACATTGACTTTGATTTAAGCTCATCTGCATCACAGTCATAATAATTTCATGAAATTCGGGGATTCACTGAAATCATATTTTTTTATGTGATTCTTCTGGCGCTATTTTTTTCTCACTTTAATTTGGTAGCTAGTACACGGTTTTATAAGATTAGAGATACCAACAAACCTATGTAAGATTCAGACGCTCGTTATAAAAAAATAGTGTCATGCTATTTTTGTAGGAGGAATCCAGAGGAATCAGACCATCGAAAAATAAGCCTTTCCCATTTGTAAAACGTTGAATCTCAAAGTCTCACAAAATAATTCTATGTAGGTATCAGCATCACAAGATATTATGTAGAACAATTCTTTTAAATTTATTTTGTTTTATAGAGTCTCAGAAAGTTGCGGAATATGAAACGACGCAAAGAAGCTCCACAGTTCAAAGAAGTACAACAAAAAAACATGTGTCAAAAGGTACAATCTTGTGTTTATTGTTACTAGTTACAACAAATAATGAAACAACTTTTTAACGGATATAATTCGCGTTTTTATTTTGATAATACAATCCTGACGTTTCGAGTACTTTGCAGCACTCGTCTGCCTGCGACCACGAATTTTATTTGCGTACCTACTGACTCCCTTTATCAAATTTTAATGTAAAAAAAAATCATGGTAGACCGGTCTACCGCTGATGGCATAAACTTCTTCAAGTCTCGGAGCAAGTGATAAATTAATTAATTAATAAAATTTACTAAAAATATATAAGGTTCAAGCCTCATTATACCTCATATGCTGCAAGCATCTTAGCTGTTAGACATTGCAGTAAAACTATAATAATTTTATTCTGATAACAGACTGTTCGGACAAGCTGAGTAACTGCATGCTGGCGGTGCAGGCACGGCTGTGTCACTACAAATACTACATACAGAACTGCTGCCACTCCTGCTCAGGCCGGTGAATCAACTATTTAATTGGTTCTGTTAAGGCTGAACGCGAACTGTTATGTGACAAATTTTTATTGTTGGATTAGAAGTAAGGCTTACATTTGTGAAATATCTTTACAAGACGATTCAAAACGAAGGCGACATTATAACGCTACACATTTCCAGTATGAACTGACCGCACATTGTAGAGGTTTTACGTACAACAAGAGGTCAGCTTATACTGGTTAGTTCTAAAGCTGTGTGTGCAGTATGCGCCACGGTCCTTTTATTCTGAAATAAATAAATTGTTTATTGACAGAGATCAAATATAGAGGTCGATAAGTATTCCATGAGTTTTCATGCATGTAGGAATATATAAACGTGAATATTCTATGCGAAAATGCCACCCGTATCTGACTTCACAGCGCTTAGAGAACCGTGTTGCATACTGTAAATGTTTAGTTGGTTTAAAATTTATTGCATCTTATTACAGCGATATAATATAATTGAGGATTACTGCAATCAAAAACAATGTTTATTCGAATTATTTCTGGCAAGTTACAAAAAAGTTTTTTTTTTATGTTACAAAGCATCTCAATGGCATACTAATAGATCTAACTACTAAAATATTTTGCGTTAATATAATTAGACCTTATATTGTACATAATGAAATAGAGTTTACTAGTCCAGTCAGACTAACTGCTGAACCTTGAACCAACCCTGTATTACCCGTTTTGGTCAATTTAGGCATACCTAATTAGATTTTATCCATATTTTAAATAAGCTGGCAAACCTTTTAGTGTAGTTACTAGCCGCGCTAATTATCTTTCATAAAGCGAAGATATTATTGTTATCATATATAACTAATGTTGATAATCTATACATATAATAAAATCGTTATATAATTAAAATTATGACTAACAACTTAATAATGTTTTTTGAAAATATCTATTAACTCATACGGAATGAAAAGAGCCTAGAAAATCTATTTTTTCATAATATTATGTAAACGAAAATCGTTGAAATGTATACGAATTTCTAAGTTCCCCCCCTCTTTTTCAAATTCATATCGATGACTGATGACGAGTGGTGGAAGGCATACAAATTTATAGAAAATGTCACAGTCAAAAATGGGGGCTACTAAGGGGGCTAATGTCGCACTGTATTTCTGTCGTCTTACATTTTATTTTATGTTGCATGTATATAGTGAAGAACCGGAAAATCTTTTTCAACGTGTCATAAATAAGATATTTTTAGGTGGCATTGTGTATGTGACATGCTTTCGATTGATTCATATCTAAATACGTCATCGTGTTTTTTGTGCGAATAATATGATAAGTTATCGATGAATTAAAAAATCGACTCCCTGGTCTCTAAATTATTAATAGGTAACGCCCAGTTTTGGTTAAAATGTAGGAACTTTAAAAGTTTTTTTGATTGTTTTTTTATAAGTTGCGCACGCATATGCGCGAGGCGAGTGTCGCATCGCGTGTAGAACCACGCGTTAGCACGTGAATCGCGTTTATAGCACATCCTTATCGTTACAATCAAAAACATGAAATTGTATGATTCATAATTTGTTACTATTTAAGGCAGCCAAATAAATCAGTACTTTGCGTTCATCCTTGGGTAGTTTTAATATTGCCATGGTGTTTGATTATTTATTTTTATGTATTATTAGAACATTTAAGTAGTTTCCAATAAAATAATAATTGGAAAATTATTAATTACCGACTCCTGGATACTGACTGTATAGGTATTTATGTAATTTGTTTGGAGTTGCAGTATTTGGGGTCAACGTAGCTCTCTGGTATAATTTCTCAAATACAAAATTACCAATTAATTTAAGTACTTACCTATTTAAGATTAAGTATAATTAATGTTCCCTTAAAAAATAAATTGCAAATAGTATTAACACTGTCATATTTTGCTTATTCGGTGTGATATTTAAATTTAAGAATAATTATTTTTGTATGATGTAATTATTAGTACAAGTACCTACCTAATATCTTGACTCAACTTATTGTAGTACTAAGTAAATACCAATACTTGTAAAATGTCTGTGTATTGTAATGGTTAATAAGTTTCACTTTATTTTATTTTATTTTTTCAGTTCCATTCGTTTTGATTCTCTAATTTACTCAGTCACGGGTTCAAATCCCGCTCGTAATCAACTTTTTTTGAACAAAAATTCGGAAATATTTGAACTTTACTATTCGCATAGTACCTATGTTATGCATACTATGCGAATAGTAAAATTCGAATACTTAATATATGTAATTGGTAACAAATTTAATTAAAATGTCTGTTCCTTAGACTTCTTAGATTGGAACTGCTATTTATTCGTTTTTAACTGCCCATCTCACTATATGCTTCAAAAGCGAATATTCTCATTTTTCATAAACTTAATTTTAAAACGGTTAATTATCGGTTATGTGGATGGATATGGAACACCTGTAGTGTTAAGAATCTGTAAATAATTTAACATAGAAACAAGTGATGAATAGACGAAATTACAGAAACAATGTTGTAGTTTTACTTAATTTTCAAAAGATGAGTAAGTACCTACACTGACACAAAAAATTCTTAATTTCATTTCAATGTCTAATGGCCACTTTCACCAAATTCTTTATTTAAATTAACGTCCTATATGATTAGCAAACTAATAAAATTAAATTTAAAAAGTTTAATTTAAATTAAGAATCTGGTTAAAGTGCCAAAACATTAGAGATTTTAATTCAACACAAATTTAAAAAAAGGGAAACAAGTAAAGGTTGCGATATAGGAAAAAAAAGTCAAAAAAAAATGACTTGTAATGAAAAAGGCATCACTATTTTCACCTGATGGTAAGCGATGGTGATGGTGCTGTGATTTACATTAGATAACACCTACCTTTTAGATGCCGATTCACTCCTGATTTGAAGATCCCTGTGTTGTCTAAAAATACAGACGAAAGAAAGGCATTCCTCTTTTTGGCGGTGCGCAAATCGTTTTTTTAGACCATTTCATACTAAAGGACCTTGATTAGCTAGCTTGATTACATAGTAGTAGCTAGCTAGTAGATAGTGCGAATCTTGATAGAGAGCCAAAAGATTCCGCAACAATAACAAGCGTAACAAAAAAAAAAGTCAAAGGTTGAGGTTCGACACCCAAGCACCTCTGACTTTTCGGAAACATGACTGTGCGATTGTAGTATCACTTAGGTACTAAAAACGATGAAAAAGGACAACTAGCACCAGTGATGGCCTCAGCCTATCAGGGGCCCGGAGCGGCAAAATTAAGGGCCCCTCCGCCCCTTAGTCCAATAGAGACCAATAACCTGAGGAATTTTTCAACGGTGTGTCAAGCCACATTATCTGCACTACTATCAAAATCGATGATAACAGAATAGAAGATAACCACTGATATTATATATTTCAGCGTCAGTAAAAAAGCGTCCATACTGTGTAGATTAGTGAAAGACATACCTTAAATATTGTGTTTCAATAGTGTCATCGACATATTACCGCTCTTATTCCTATAATTTCCCCCATGTCACAAGTACAAGTAGTAAACAATATGGAACCAAGAACCAAAGCTCCATTTTATACAGTGTTTATGAATATGCTGAACACTAGCACAAATTTGTTGCTCGGTGCGGTCGGTGTAAGCGTGGTCTTTATCCCAAATCTTGTCTCGGCAAACGGCAACCGGCCCTGGCAGTCCTATGTTGATCATATTCATTTATGTACGTTTGGGGTAAGTACTTAATATATAATTTTTAATATTACAGTTTTTTTTATTTAAATATTGATTACACATTTTTAGATTTATGACGAAAAGAAATAAGCATGTAAAATTCAAATATAATATTCATAACTTTACATTTCGGAGAGCCCACTTATATTTAAATTAAAATTAAATTTTATTTCATAATTGTCGGCGTTTAGCTATACTCATGCCGAGGTTTAGCTCCCTAGCATTTGTTTTTCTCTATGTGTAATAGTTTCTTCATTATTCATAAATTGTAATTGGTTCAATTATAATAAATATAATAATAAACATTTTAAGCTAATTTTAAGTAAACTTTTTGATCTTTCAGTATTCACTCCTGATGCTTCAAACTATCCTGTCATTTAATCCTTCAACGGGATGGGCAGAGAACATGATGTATCCACAAAAGAGGCTGGTTCACTTGTTGATGCAGATTTGTGGATGCGTGCTAGCGATTATTGGCGGTTCTTTAGCGCTTTTTGCGTATAAAGTGTACGCATGTGTAGGTCCACATTGCATTATGGGTAAGCATCATTAAGATAACTTATGATTCTAATCTATGATTTAGTATTATTCTATCACATTTACACACACTTAATAGACAGATTTTTTTATGTAGTGCCCCTTTTATTTTCCATGTGGCTCAGTTGTTACAAAGGAAACAAGTTACCTAGTTACTATAACGATTTGAAACAATTATTTTATGCACAACAGTCGCTCTGATCAGTTTGTCCCAGACAAAAAGGCTACCTCCTCTCCTCTCGCCACTCAGACCAACAGTGAGCTAGCGACTTTCTTTAAACCATCTGACTTTTGTGTAGCTTATCTCTATTTCTTTCTGTTTTTCCCGTATATCCTGTTACTATTCCATCCATTTTGTCGTTTTGTTTTCTAAGCATGAGCCCTGTTCACCCCCTTTTCAATGTTTTTACTTGCTTAACATATTCCCTGACTGGTTTTATTTATATTATAAACGTAGGTATTACTTATTTCAGGTGTGATTGTCTATTTGCTTACGTTCGTCAGTCTAGTGGGAGCTGTAGTCCAATTGCTGTGCTCACAGAGGATGGACAATAAGTTAATGAAGACATTGCAGACTTGTGCCATAGTTGTGACGGTCATAATGGCATTTGTAGCGATAAGTCTGGGCTTTGAAGCACTCAGAAACAGAGGCGCAGGTGATACTAATACTGATTTGTCTATAGCAGTCACTTCATTGGCGATAGTAGGAATGGTCGCCATGGCTATTGCGCATGTGTTGAAGCGAGGATTTAACTTTGTAATATAAATGTAACTTTAATGTACCTATATTTAAATGTAGCTTGAATGTTTGCAATTATTGTTATAAAATCTAGATTTATATTGCTTTGTATTTTAGGTAACAATGAAATTGGTATATATAACCAATAAATTTAAATACCTATTCTTCTTGCACTTACTTTTTCTTCCTAAGCTTCTTCTTTTTTCTCTCTTCTTAATGCGTTGATTGAAGGTCTGTGAATCTTTGAAAATCTAAGATATTTTCAAATTAAATCTGTCTATTTACTCATTATCTTATAGCCCTTCTTTTTTTTCGTAGAGAGGGAATGTGCCTTATGCATATCTTCTCGCTAGGGGGAAGCGAGACAGTTACCTATGTAATGTCAAGCTCTTCGGCCCATAGATGCAAGATGGTAGACGGATTAAAATGTGTTTGTGTGATTCGCATGCTTACGTGCGGAGTTGCGAACGTTTGCGGAGTCCTATATCGTATATATAATAGCTCTTGTTGTAAGATGATGTTTCTAGTTTAGGTTTTAATGTTACGATGGACATATTTCATTTAGGTCAGAAAATTTTAATGAATGGCCTTCTGGCCAAGATACTTATACTGTATACTGCATGTGTAATGATAACCCATGTAGATAAACAAAGTTCTATATTTTATTAATATAAAATCGTTTGTAAAGCCAAAAATTTAGAAATGAATTTCTGTTACAGTTCCTACTTAATTGTAGTAACTTGAATAATGGAAAATTAATGTAAATACTGTTTATGTAAGTAAATACACCTGTCTTTCAGATATCGATTTACTCTCGATTTGAAGATCCCCATATTGTAGTGTAGACAAGATGGAAAAGTATCCTCTCTTTAGCAGTTCGCACTGGAATAGATGGCTAGATGGTTTGGTCAGAGCACTCCGAGGTGAGGGAAGATTTACCAAGAGAAAGGGATAGAAACTAGCCGCACAGTTCTTGTTAGAGAGAGCTGAAAGATTCCGGATTTACAAGGGCGTAGCTCTCAAATTAATAAAAAAAATAGCTTTTGCCCGCGTTCATTTTAAATTTGAAATGATTTAAAATTCAATCATGATTCGAAAGACACGAGGTGTCACCTATAACCACAAAAACGTTACTGTTGTTATACGTGCCAGTCTGTAATAATTATGTTAGATTATGAATATACACATCCTTTTTTTCGTTTGCATATTTCGTTGTATTTATCGAAATCTTATCGATGGCATTATCTTTAAAATATGAATCATGAAAACAAACAGCTAATTATGTCATCCTAAACCAGGAAATAGCACTAGGAAGGCGTGACCGGGGCAGGCGTTTTATGGGTGCCATGAATATAACTGTGTTTAATATTATACTAATTTTTACTATTGTGGACTATAGCTCGACTAATTCGTACACGAGAAAACAATCCAAACTTTTCTATACCTACCTTAAAACGTATGGTCATCGTACAGTTTGTCCGTTCAAACGGTTAACGCGCTTTGTTAAAGCCGAAAAGCCGGTGTCGGCTACCGCGTGTACAACCGCATTGCATATTAGCGCGTCGTGCTGAATGAAAATGACATGCGATTAAAGAGGAAAATGCATATTAAATATTAATTACCATATCGACTAGGACATTGTTCTAGACAGTGAAACTTTTATAATAAACACACAAAGTGATTCGGAGGAATCAGATGACTAATAACTATTTAAATTAATTTATTTTGATATTTTGTTATTTAATTATTATGAGTACTCAATGTAAATAAATTTAAATAAATGAAAATACAAATGATTATTGTATGATGTGTTTGATTTATCTTTACATGTTTCCAAAATAGTCTGTGGGTGTACGGCAAACCATTTGAGCAGATGGATTCTACGCAGTTCGGTACACTTCAGTACCGAAAGTACTATAGTACCGAGTATTTACACATAGTTAACAAAATAGGAAATATTGCTATCTGCCCTTCCACTACAATCAAAATCGAAGATAACAGTCGTACGATAATCTGATATATATTTCGGCGTCAGTGAATAAGCGACCATACTGAGGAGATTAGTCAAGGACATACCTTGATTATTGTGGGTTTCAATAGTATCATAGACATATTACCGCTTTTATTTCTATAATATCCGCCATGTCTCAAGTACACGTAGTAAATAATATGGAACCAAGCTCCAAAGCTCCATTTTATACAGTGTTTATGAATGTGCTGAACACTAGCACACATTTGTTGGTCGGTGCGGTCGGTTTATGTGCGGTCTTTATCCCAAATGTGGTCTCGGCAAGCGGCAACCGGCCCTGGGATTCCTACGTTAGTCATATTCACTTATGTGTGTATGGGGTAAGTAATAAATTTTTTTTGTCCTTTAAATATAAAAATTATAAGTGCTCCATAGTAATTTTTAAAGTTCCATACCTATAGGTTGCTAATGGGATTCTATTACAAAGCCTCCGCTATCCGCCTGTCCCGTGTTTCCCATGGCTATATCTGTAATAGTAACATACAATCTGATGTGTATACAATAAAAAAAAATATAAATGTTATTTTTAGGCGTTTTTGTAAGTAGTTTAGTCAGAGTACCTGGGTTGTTAGATACTATTAGGTAGTTATTCTTTTTATCATATGGTTGATGAACAACCTGGTGTCAGAGTTAAAACCGTACGTAGGCCTCTGATATGGCTTTATAGAGCGTTGACAAATCTCTCTTATTTGCTGTTACTCACGATGTTATCCGTCACCGTTTTAGCAAGTGATACCTAATTAATTTCTAAAACGCACATGAATCCGAAAAGATAGAGGTCTGAGTTTTGTATTCACGACCTTTGACTTGTCAGTCCAACGGTCATACCACTAGACTACTACCATACTGCTATCGCTGATTATAAATACAGTTACAAACAGCTACAACTAATCCAGCGTAAAAATAATTCATGAAAATAGACGTCGATAAGCAATCTTACTGCCTACTATTTGATTTCGACATACAAGAATTTTGAACCGACTTCAAAAAGGAGGAGGTTCTCAATTCGATTGTATGTTTTTCTATATAAAAAATATCTTATTTTTGCCATTTGTTTTGCAATATTTAGATAAAGTCCGTCTTACTCTCATTATAGATTAGTGACGCTGTAAGTACAGAAACACGTCGCTACCACCTTAGTAAGTCTAACAGACGTTATTCAATACTTGCCTAATTCCTACCAAGTAATATTAGAGCGGAAATTTACAATGTCTAACTAAAATTAGGCTTTTATGTGAGAGCAATAGAGACAACGATACGCTTGCAGCTCACTTCTAGCATCAGTATTAAATAGATAACGATAATTTCGGAGACCGGAGCGATAAATACACAATGGCTCTAATTCTATTGTACAAACTATCGCTCTTTGTAACACAAATTATGCGAAAGGGATAGAAGATTTTTTGAGCGGTCAACCTAGTCTAATTGCGTAATAGATTTTAAATAGCCATGTCAAAGATTGGGTCTAATTTCACATTAGTTTACAAGCTTAGGGAATTCTATGGTTAACTTTTCTGTCTCTTTTCAAAGCTGTTTGATAGAATGGGAGAGATAAGAGGGGGGAAATTAAAAGAGAGAGAGGAGTAAAATTATAGTGTGATATCCAAGAATTACAAGACAATCAAAAAATAACCATAAAAGTAAATTTTATGCAAATATTTTTCAAATAATAACAAAATTAGTTAACTTAGTGACGCATTAAGAACTCTATACTGCGTTCCAAAACACAAATCGCTGATGTATGTGTGATGTGTATGTAGTAGCTGCTACGCTCAAGTGGAACTGGGCTGGTCATATCTGCCGCATGACGGATGAGCTATGGGCAAAAACAACTACGCAGTGGATGCCAAATAGCAGGAAACGTCTTCGCGGCAGACCCAGGAGGAGGTGGCGGAATTAACTCGACTCATATCTGAAGAATTGGTCTCAGATTGCATTAGACCGAGACAAGTGGAAGGAGGAAAGGGAGGCCTTTGCCCTGCAGTGGGATAATATAGGCTAAAATAATAATAACACAAATATCATTACATATTGTTTTTCGTAATTCCAAAATAAGTTATGGATTTCCGCAAAGTGACGCCTAATTCCATTATTTATATAAATCACATTTCGATGATAATTCTAAATGAACTTTGTAATGTTTCAGTATTCACTCCTGATGCTTCAAACTATCCTGTCATTTAATCCCTCGACGGGATGGGCAGAGAACATGATGTATCCAAAAAAGAGGCTGGTTCACTTGTTGATGCAGATTTGTGGATGCGTGCTAGCGATTATTGGCGGTTCTTTAGCGCTTTTTAGATATAAAGCTATCTCATGTCAAAGTTCGCATTGCATTTTGGGTAAGCATCATTAACAGTACCTTACTAGGTCTAAATCTATGATTAAGTTCAATTCTACTACATTTACACACATACAAACTATGCTTTCTCAGCCGTCACATACTCAGAAGACAGATTTTTTTGGATAGTGCCATTTTTATTATCTATGTATTCATGCTATTCACTATTCAGCATACTGACATTATCTTTTTTTTTCACACTAAAACATTGAAAGTTAAAAAGCTCAGTTGTAACGTTACAAAGGAAAAAAGTTACCTAATTATATAAAAAATATTCTTCACAATATTAACATACTTCACCATTCTCCATTACACTCCTACCTCGTACCTGACTTGCCTTGACTGGATTTATTTATATTATTTCAGGTCAGGTTGTCTATTTGCTTACGTTCGTCAGTCTAGTGGGAGCTGTAGTCCATTTGCTGTGCTCACAGAGGATGGACAATAAGTTAATGAAGACATTGCAGACTTGTGCCGTAGTTGTGACAGTCATAATTGCATTTGTAGCGATAAGTCTGGGCTTTGAAGCACTCAGAAACAGAGGCGCAGGTGATGCTAATACTGATTTGTCTATATTAGTCACTGCATTGGCGATAGTAGGAGTGTTCGCTATGACAATTGCGCATTTGTTTAAGCGAGGATTAAACTTTGTAATATAAATGTAACTTAAATTTGCAATGGATATTTGCAATTGAATATTTAAGCTTGAATATTTGCAATTATTGTTTTAAAATCTAGCTTTATATAAAGGTATTTTAGTTTGACTATGATAATAACTAATGAAATTGTTGTGTGAATAAATTTAAATACCTATTCTTCTTTCACTTACTTTTCTTCCTCTGCTTCTTCTTCCTTTTCTCCTCTTAATGCGTCGATACATAATCTGTGGGTGTGTCAATCTTTGAAAATTTATAGCATTTTAAAATTAAATCTGTCTATGTAAATACTCATCATCTTATAGCTCTTCTTTTTGAAAAGCGCCTTATGCATACCATCTCGCATGGGGGATGCCAGGCGGTTATGTCTGGCTCTCCGATCCAGAGATGGTAGGCGGCGCGCATTCCGACTAAAACCCCCCTGTGTCATGTGAAGGGATGCCATTCGCATACTTCCGTGAACCCGTCGGGAATTCATATCAATAGCTCTGTTGTAGGATGTTACCAGTTTAGATTCTCATAATAGGATTGATATACTTCATTTTTGTCAGAAAAATTTAATAAATGGCCTTCTGGCCAAGATCCTTATACATACTGCATGTGTAATGATATACAAAGTTCTATATACGAGTATATATGTAGATAAACAAAGTTCTATATTTTATGAATATAAAATCGTTTGTTAAGCAAAGAATTTAGAAATGAATTTCTGTTACAGTTCCTACTTAATTGTAGTAACTTGAATAATGGAAAATTAATGTAGGTAAATACCTATTTTATAGGTAACTAGCTTTTGCCCGCAGCTTCGCCTGCGTGGATGTCGAACCAGGATAAAATTTATATTTTTTGTTAATCCAGGATATATGGTTTTTATGTTTACCGAGTTTTATTCAAATCAAAAGTGCTTAGGTAACAAACATCTTCACAAACTTTTATTAGTGCAGATTAGTAATTGTTTTTGCGAGTTTCTTATTAATTATTTTCATTTAATAAGCAAAACATGTGCATAAACATTTAAATTATCCAAAATATTTATTATTGAAAACATTATATATTGCCGTTACATTAACTCGTTATTTCCTATAATTACAATTAATCAAATATATTAATTTTTCCTTTCATTATTTAGGTTTCATTTAAGAATTTACTTACATTATGTATTCTTCTTTCATTCATTATGTATTCATACATTGTGTACCATAGTAAACTTGTAATATTATGAGGTATTTTTTTAAATATATCGTTATGCACATTTGAGAGCAATTATTCCAACAAAGATTAGTTTTACATTTAAGTCTAACTAATTTATAGGGCAAAAGTTAAGAGTGCGCTTCGCATATTTTATTGCATAATGTCTGACCAAATAAAGCGAAAAACCTATGTAAAAGAACAAAAGTTTCGCATCAATTTCAAACCCGAACCAGGATATTTAGAAAAACATACCAACTATTTTGTTTGTAGTTTTGCTCTCGGTAGCTAAAATGCCTACAGAGAGTCAGGACTGGTGACCCGAGAGCAAGGGACATACAGTTGTCTATGTGAGGAGAAGCTGGTCCTGAGATCGACACCCGCAGACTTCAGTGTCTACCTCTGCGACTTATTGATTATCGTGGCGAGACAAACGCCCACAGGAAACTACACTCGCTTAAATTGAAAGGGATAATTATGGAGAATTAGTGGTACGTGGTATAAACAATACTGTCACGCCAGTAGCGAAACCCGTTAGAATTTGTGCCTTGATGATGTTTCTCTGCAGATAAATTACATTAAGCCGGGTCCCTTTACACAATTTCGAAGGCGTTAAGTTCCGAAGAAGCATAATCGGGACACCGACCTTCAACTTGATGACGTCCATCGGAAGTCCACTTGCAGTGAGGGAATTGAGAAATTTTACAGGATAATAAGTGGCGTCATCTTGATTGACAACAGTGTTTATAAATGTGTAAAACACTTCATTCCCTTTCATTTATAAAAGAATGCATTCGTTGATTGCTGCAGCTTCATTATTTTTGGGCGTTATGAGTTGGAAAATTCTTGAGCATGTGGATTCCTACTCAGCCACCCATAATTATTGTCAAGCTCAACTTGTGAATACAGAATCATAAAAATAATCGTTTCAACGAACCATTCACCTCATCAGCCCCAGTTCTTCGCGTCACCACAGGCAGCGTTCAGCGGAAATTGCCACTGAACATAACTGACACACCACCCATTATGTGTTGGTTCCTACGGATGTCTTGTAGAGTTCTGTGTACCGCATCAACTGCTTTCTGTTTGCCATTATACCTACATTCATCCCATCATACGATCAAAGAACAATTCTTGAGCAAGTACCTGCCTTGTCACTATTCCGTGACACATCACAATCAGGTGTTTCGTTGCTCTGTAAATTGATGGGAATCCTAAACATGGTATGCGCTGTTTTGTCACCAGAAAACAACGTGGCAGTAATCCCCGAAGACGCTACTACAATTGTAATTTTGCCCTGCCTCCTGATCACTGCAAGGATGCCAGTGGTTATAAATATTTTTCCTGTAAATCGACTCCTAACGCCATCTAGTTAAGAAAAAAGAAACATTATGTTTTAAATAATAATCATTTTAATGCTTCAAATTAAAGCGGTATTTTTTTATAAGCCGAAATTTTAAAAAGTATAATTCCACACGATGCGCGTTGTTTCCTTCGGGTTTCAAATTGAAATATTTAAAAAAGAATTCTGCTGATCTAAATTGACTATAACGCCATCTAGAACACTACTTGTTTCAAATTAAAGTGGTAACGTTTTTTATAAGTTGAAAAAATATTAAAAAGCTTGTTTCCTTCGGGTTTCAGCCGGTAAGTAATAAAAGTCATTATGAATGAAAAACCACAAAAATACATAATTTTAATGACAAAAAAAAATACTAAAGAATCCATATAAAGTTTGCGGAACTGAGGATCGAACCCAAAGCCTTACACTTCCTAGGCGTACGCCCGACCGGAAGGCTATGAAGTCTGTTGACATGTAGTCAAAATAATCGTTCCTAAAAGATATTATTATGTTATGTTATGTAATGTTTAGCTCCTTGTGGATATAGCGTGATAATATTTTGTAAATTGCAACTTAATAACATTTTTCTCAACAACAATCACAATTCCGCAGCAAATTCTAGAAATACGCTGCTTACTACAATACTGCTCATCCCCCATAATTATAAACGTGATAATTTATACCCTATAAGTTGACCAAGAATTTAAAAAGTATATTTGCCGAATTTCAACTAAATCTGCCCAGTAGTTTTCGCGCCAACCCTTTACATACAAACAGACAGACAAAGTTTTTTTTTTCTTCATATTCGGCTTCAGTATCGTTCCCCGAACACGTAGCATTTACTTTTTTCCAAAAATTTTCAATGTACAGTTTTTACTTCGTTACGATTTTATTATATGTATAGATTAAAACTTACATGCTACTACTGAGAATTTCCTAATGGAAAAACCCAATAACACTTTGTCCGACCCGGGGATCGAACCCAGGACCTCGTGTTCAGCAGTCGCGCTTGCTACCACTAAACCAACGAGGCACTAGAGAGCTGCTAGATATGTCTTTTATCAAATTCGGCGAGTTAATATTCTTCTCTAATTTCACTCTTTGTATGAAATGACTCATTCAGGGAATGCGTATTTATTTTGCATTATTTTAGGTATTTTAGGTTCATCATCTGGTACCTGTCCAGAACTTTTTACTAGAAATTACCTGAATCTGAACCTTAAAACTTTGCTTGGAGGAATATAATATATCAGCGATAGGTCTGCCCACTTCCTTATCTTCTTTCACGACTTTTTTCTTTACACTGTACTACGTCATAAGTTCGATACACGATCACGCGACATGTCATTAACTCGACAGGTCGTTCAGCGACATGTCATTAACTCGACAGTTTAAGCGAGTGTCAGTGTCAGAGGTATATCAGGACGTTGCGCTGGAGCGACATGACATCCAATGGGGTAGTGCTTATGATATACAGTGCTTCTTTTACATAGTATCTAAGATTTGTGTGTCATTTAATTAAAGTAGTAAATAAAATATGTGTAGATGCGGGTAGGAGATGAATAAAAATTAATTCAAAAATAATATGAGTATTTATTTTTAATGTGCCCAATTAATTGCTCCTTGTGTCTTAATTCTCGCATTTTGATGAATAAATGTCGAGCTCCGTGCTTAATCTTCGGTTGACAATTGGCATTGGTTCGATTTGTCTACGGGAGACATTATAGAAGTAAGAATGTTGGAAAAAATATATTTAGGCATGACATAAGTTAAACCTTGATTTCAAAAAACAATTAGCTTAAATAGACACACTCAGTTCATTCAGTCCTTTCTTGGAAAAGTCATTAAATGCAGATTAACATGAAGGGAACCTCAAACCGAATCGAAACGTGTCAGAGTACCCCAATTTGAGAATTTGCCATTCCAAATTATACAATATTTACATGATGTTAAGAGTCTATCCGAGTAAATGCGGGTGAAAATTTTACATTTATATTTTTGGTAAGATAGCAGTAGGTAGCCAATCTAGTTAGTTAAAAAAGAATGATGTTGATGAAAACTCCAAATAAATACAATAATTAAAAAAAAAGCAAAAAAAAAAAGAAATATTGGAAAGTTATTTTCGGTATTTTATCTATTCGTTAACTTCCAAGTCCATAGATTTACAGTAATAATCGATAAATTGTTTCTAATCGTGCGTAATTGTTGACCGTTTATCGACATTAAAACAATGTAAATACGTAATATTGGTGCTGATTCTCTTGTACATCCCGCTAAACTAATTTTAGTCTAACTATATCTCTTTCTAATAAACACCATTGAAAAAGGACAGCAAATAATTAGAGCTGTCAAATTAGTCTACGTCCTTGCAGTTGACGTGAAATTAGACGAGACCTCTATGACATGCCGACTAAATTCTCTTTGATATCATGCAAATGGACTAGTTTGACAGCTCTAAAAATCTTCTATCCTTTTCTAATGATCTCTGTTAGAACGAGAGATAGCGAGCCTAAATTAGTTTAGAGCGTATGCAAGAGAATTAGCACCATTATTCAATTATTAATGATTTGGGTGACCTGACTTAGCCTTTGTCGTGATAATGGCCAGCATTTGACAATGACCGCATTGGCAATAGATAAATGTACTAGTGCGTTGCACTTTATACCTTAATTAAAATTTATTACTAATTAAATCCTTTGATGTGATGGTGATTAAGTGAGATGGATTGCTATCATTTATTAAATCAGTTTTTTGGTCGATTAATGTCCTGAGTAACTTTTGAGATATTATATCTTTTAATGTCGTCATTATCGTCAAATCAGGTATAGATATACAGGGTTATTTGTAAAACACCAGCATCCTTAAATGGGGTGATTAAACTCATCATTATGAACAACAACTTTGATGTATGGTCACGTGACTCAACAAAATGTATGGTACAGCTGATTTTTTTTTGCGATTTCAGGGTTGGTCCCATAGTAAAAGTTATTTTTTTATTTTTGGGCAAATGTAAATAGTACCTAGTTATATTTAGTTTTTAAATACTTGTATAATAATGTAGTTCTGAATATCAATAATAAAGTGTATGTTGGTAACATATTATGTTACTATGGACAGTTCGGCATTATCCGCTTGTGTAATTTGTTCGTTAATTTCTGATCTCAAGATCAGTGCCGGTTTTAGGGGGGAGGAGGGGGGGCGGTTGGGCGACTGCCCAGGGCGCCAAATTTGCGGGGGCGCTGAGGTCTTGAGTCTCTTACCCCCCGTGCTCCATACCCTCAATACTGTGTTACGCCAGCAAAAAATTAACACTTGTAAGTGGGCGCCAAAATATTTTTGCCCAGGGCGTCAGTGGCCCTAACGCCGGTGCTGCTCAAGATAACTGCAGTAAAATCCAGTCCAACAGTCTTTCTCGCGATCGTTAGAGCATTGTGGCATTATATTTTATTTAATTTTAATACAGGATTGTGTAAATAATAACAACAAACAGTGTTTAAAGCTTATTATTTTTGTACATAGTTATAATTATGCATCATTAGTACAGAAAAAATGTATTAAACTGTAGGCAAAACTCTAGTTACTTTAGCAAAAAACCAATTAATACATACAATATTGTGATGGTACAATGATTAACTAATACAATCGTATAAATACTTAACAGCCAGTAAGTAAATGCACTATACATATAAAAATAATTATCTATTTACAATCAACTCTTCAATAATACAGAACTGACTCTTTGACAATAGAATCGGTGTAATAAGTTATGAACATTGTGCCTTTGCCACACCTCTGCGAATTTATTCGTCACAGTAAGGGATGTTGTGGGTAAAAACAACCCTTACTGACAAAGCATCGTAATTAGTAGACGTGTGGAACCGGCAATATAGTTTCTACGTACCGAGAAACTATTAAAACAAATAAGAAATACTATTTTGTTCTTAATCTAGATAGCATAGCCTAAATTGCATTCAAATGCAAGATGAACTGTAGTTCCAAACATACTTATTTATGATAATTAATCTCCTAAGTAATACAAGTATACGAAATTCGGTAAATTGCGTTTCCGTTACCTACTTGGTTACAAGGCAAGTTATAAACAAATCTACGCATACAGGTGGTGCTCAACTCGATAACATGTCGTGCAATAAATGTAAATAATAAACGAAATATTTTTTTTATTTTTTTATAATTTTGAGAGTTCTACAGTTCACAGATCGACTCCAAAACTCGACTAAACAATCTGGAGATCACAAAACTATGCCTAATACTTACAGAAACTCGTAGTTAATTCGAGTGGTTACTCAGCCGCGCGCACACGCACTAACTCGTCAACAACTAAACAATGTTAATGATGATAAAACATTGATTGAACAATTTGATGTGATTTATTCTTGAGTAATTTTTGTATAACTCAATATACAGGGTTATTTGTAAAACACCAGCATCCTTAAAAGGGGTTATTAAACTCATCATTATAAACAACTTTTACTATGGGACCAACGCTGAAACCGCAAAATCAGCTGTTCCATACATTTATGTTTACATGACTCAATAAAATGTATGGAACAGCAGATTTTTTTTTTGCGATTTCAGGGCTTTTCCCATGGTAAAGGTTGTTCATAATGATGAGTTTAATGACCCCTTTTAAGGATGCTGGTGTTTTACAAATAACCCTGTATAGTCTTGATCTGTTTCACTTTGGTCTGATTCAGACTTGCTTGGTGTATAATGATACCTTTCACGTGCTAACTGTAGATGTTCCACTTTCTAATAAAAGGGTTCCTTATGTAACACAGTATAGTATTGATCTAGGATCAACCGCTGCCTTATTTGTGGTCGCGTGCGCCGGTCTCGGGATAAATTTTACGTATTCTCACTATGCGTCCATTTTGTATCACAATACGTGTCATAGCGCCTTAGTGGATCTCTGCGTGTACCTGAGGAAGTTGAAATTAAAATCTTTATCATCGTCATTTACGAAGTGGTGATCTAATGGTTGTATTACAGAACCTAACTCAGGACTTGAGTGAGTATAATACTTGAAACTAGTTTTAGTTCAACTAAACTAGATAGTTTCAAGTGCCTAATGCACAATGCATTGACTGTTGTCTAAAAAACATCCCATTTAAAAAATCAATTCGAAAAAAAAACAGTGAAATAAAACATAAAGGCCCGAAAAAAATGCCTGATTGTAAAACTAGATTTAAATTCAAATTTACACACGGCTACACATCAAGCTATACAAACAAACCAGTATAAACTAACCTGGCATTGTATTAGCTCTTCGTACAACAAGAGGTCAGCTTACACTAAATGTATAGTTTCATCTGTAGCTTTGTGGACACTGTTCAAAAACTTATCTAGTTGTGTAGTAAATCTAATTTCACGCTTAAGCATGGTTGGTAAGGCTCTAAATGTCGGTGTACTTAAAATAATTCCTATATCTAAATTCTGAAATAGAAAACTAAATCTGACTTTGTCATTTTCAATCCCGGTTAATTAAACTTTTCGTAGCGGTGAAGACGGTTGTCTTCTTGCAGATAGTAAAGTTACTAAGATCAAGAAACTGACATAATTAGTAAATTAGTTTGCACTTACTCCCTGTTTACCGTCCGTGGCAGGACTTGCAGCAGTAGTCGGCGTAGTAGGCATAATGGCACAGCCGCGCTTGCACCGCTAGCGCGCAGTTGTTCAGCTTATCCGCGCATGCCCCTGCGCACCGAATAGACACAATATATTAGGAATATAGTCAAAGATAAGATGACTAGAAGATGTTAAAGGAGACCTAATCAATATGGTTGAGAAAGGCTAAAAAGAATAAGAAGTTGTACACTAACGTCACCACGTCTTTCAAATCATGATTACATTTTAAATTCTACATTAACGCAAGCGAAGCCGCGGGCAACAGCTGGTAGTTTCAAAACCTGACGTTTTGAATACTACACGAAAGTTATTCGTTTTAAAAAGTTGTTTCATTACGTAGAGTAATTGTGAAAACTATTAATATTATATTTATCCTTTATTTATCTTTAAACTGACAAACATAATCATCTTTAAGTTTATAAATTCGAAATGTAACAGGAAATTAGGAAAGTTTGTAAGTTAATTTACCGTCAGCATAAGATCTGTCTTTATTTTGCGTATTATGGATTTGGTCTCTCGTCACGCGTTGTGGATCTGAAACTGAAAACAACAAATCATAGTTATATTATTTTCTATTATAGTCTAGACACAAAAATATAAACGTAGGTAAAAATATTTACTTTGAGTAACTTTCTGACAAAACGGTAAATACCTAAAATAAGTATTTTTTTTCTACGTAAAATGGTTTTGTCATCAGAACTAAAGCAATATACCAAATACCGTATAAATCTGTCAACAAAAGGGGGTGAAATACCGATTACTAAATTTGAACCAAATAATAAACAGGGCAAGCTAAATAAAACTGTTTAAAAACCTTCGAGTTCCTTCTAAACGAAAGTTCCTTCTAAACGAAAGTTCCTTCCTCCAAAAGAATCACAGCAGGAGTCCCCATTTCCTCATAATATTCCCCTAAATGGTAACCAATATTAGCATTTGATCTAAATATACGTAAATAATAAAAGAGTCTTATTTTGATGCAAATTACTTGTCAAATTTGAGTAGGTACACCAGATATTCCAGCATCTGTTTTAAAGAAAATTGGAGAAAACAGTATGGCTAAGGTCGATATCACTAATTAAGGATAGAAAGCGCAATAACTAATCTATAGGGTAATGCTACCTGTTGATGAGGATAGCAATTTGACCAAAACGTTGATAATTGATTTATTTATTTATTTACGGATGGAAAACCAACAGCTATTCATAGGTAAAATTACAGTGGAACAGGATACATGGAGCCAATTACAGGTTTTCACGGCTAGCAAATAGAGCTAGGGAAGCAAAGGGTCGACGGCATACCTACATGTGTGAAGCATTCTCCAAATGCAAATGATTCCAGAAAAGAGATACTTACCTTGTGAAGGAGCATTGACAACAGTAGTGGTGCGTGTAGGAGTGGAGGAGCACCTAGCAGGTACGCATGTGCGGCGCGCAGGCGGGCGTAGACCGACGCAGTCTGCGTCCCGCGCCGCGCCGCTTGCACCTTCTGCACCGCCGCGGGCGCACCACACCGTACGGGATGACACGCCCGCGGAACATGGACCCGTACACTAAAAAACATACATTACTTCATCTGACGCAAAACAAAGTCGAGCTGGTGACGATAGTTTAGCTTTTAAAGAAAAGCTATTCTTTTACGCTTACGCGAAATGACCTCAGATCTTAATTACAGTAATCAAAGCACAACATGAAGATCCCATGATTATGGATACTACAGTAACAGCTAATATATAAAGAAGGGTGACGGTCTATTTTGGGGCTCGCAAACCAGGTTCCAATAGATCTTTATATTTAAGGCAGGTATCAAACCTGAGGTTGATACGTAAATATAAAACAATTTGGAATCAATCAAAATTCATTCAATTAAATTCAGTCAATTGTTGGAAATCTTCCATCGACAGTGCAACCGTGATGAATATGTTTAACGTTGTATATAGGTGCACTATTTGACTATTATATCTTCTACCTATTATATCTTCTTAATACAATTTGTCTTGTGATGCAGACAATCTATGTATGTCACATCAATCAGTATTGGTGTCATGCCAAACCTCCCTAAAAACAATATTCTCAAGTAAACACAACTGCCAGTTTATGAATTGATGTGATCGATCACTGTATACGTTTGTAGTGTCTCCATTATTTAAAATAAAAAAGAAACAAAATCTATGTAGTTGTACAACTTTGACAAGATTACAATAACCCATTATAAATATACATAGACAATAAATGGCTTGGTATTTTAACGTTTCGAAAACTTAACCAATGTGATTGTTGTTACATAATCTTTTGATGCTAGATTCAATTGAAACAAAAAACTCAGTGCAAGATATTTTCCACACGGTTCTAATAGCAACGAAATCATCAAAAATTCTAGACCTTTATAACAATTCGATGAATTTGTAATAAATTTTAGCTTAAAAATAAATTTCACGCATCTGCAGCCGTAAATGTTATAACGTCAAATTCTTTACTCAAAATTATACGAAGTTACATAAGGTAAAATGAATATAGGAATATGAAAAAACAAATTAAAAATAATCGGTAACATGGTCTCTAACGGCTTTAATCCGCGGATTAATTCGCCAACATGAAAATGAGTAGGTATGGGTTCGTTTTAATTAGTGAAGTTGTTAGGTACTCGTACTTTTCATTAGCAATATTAGCGAGGGCGGTCCCACCAACATTGGCATATTTGGAATCATTGTCCTAATCATAACTAACATTCCACTTCATGAACCTTGATCTTCAATTCAAGAAGTTGTAGTGACTAACTATGAAACAGCTTTTAGATAGGTCTATGAGATCACTCATTCTACTATGACTAAAAACTGTGTATTTACTAGAACACCATGCGTTCTGAACACTGTTTCAAAAACTATTTTACGTAGGTACTCTTTAGAAAATTTATTTAATTTCTTTCTTTTTAAAATTAGTCTTTCATTAGTTTTAATATTCCACAAACTTTTTTTTATAAGAAATTGATAAATTAAAGTTCACTTTGCATGCGTTCAAAAAGTTAAAAAAATCTTCCTACAAAAAATAAAAAAAATCTTTCAATAACACCAAGGTTGTGTTGGTACATACTTAGACTAGACAAGAGTAGACAAATGAAATTCTAAAATTCAGAATTCGACGTAAATTCGTCTTAACATTTAAGGTTACAATTTCGAAACCATCAAACTATAGTTGTACCAGTATTGCGGTCGCAATTAGTTCCCTTATTTAAATTGTTGGGTACAGCCACTAACTACTGGGTACGTAGTACTATTCTGTGGTATAACAATGCCGAGATTTGCTGTTAAGCTTTTGAGACCTGAACTAAGCTCGTTTCGCAATTTAGTACAAGGAAAATTTACCACTATTCTTTGTGACAAGGTCGTCGGAAGATTAGCCAGATACTAGTGATATAAAAAAAAGATAGGGATGTCATGTCAGCATGTCACATTTATTTTCCAGACTATTTTTAAAAAAGAAGGTCGTCCGTAATGTCCGTAAATCCTTTAAAAAAAAGCGTATTGTTAATTTGCCAGTCACTACACTTATTGAAAAAAGTAAAATTAAATGTTACGAGAGGTATGTTATTATCCAATGAGGACTTCTGTTTTGTATCTCCGAATTACGTAATCAGATCAGGATAATATACCTAAGTATTAGGGGATCAATGAAATCAGGGTACCTATACGCTTTCATAAATCAGGGAATTCATGTACGATAATGAAAAAAAGCATTGAATTGCTAACCTTTTTTTTTTTTTTTTTTTTTTTTTTTTGTGGCCGGGGGGAGTAAAAAATGCCTTCCGCATACCGCACGTCCGAGGACATACGGTTATGTGGGGCTCGCACCCACTAAAAACGTCTCCCCCCTGCGTGTTCCTAGCACTGTATCGGACGGGTCCGGGTACCGCAAACGCGCCTCGCAGCCCCGTCCAGTGCCTGCCTGTAGGCCCGCTCAAAGATGCACTCGGGGGGGCAATGTCCCTGGCATCCAGGTCCAGGACATCGCCCCAACACGCTCAAAGGCCTTCGCCCCTACATCGGGCAAGGCGGGCGGCATACCGGAATCAGCCGCCCGCCAGCTCTTGTCAGGGTGGGTGCAAGGCGGCATACTGCCGCCTGCGCCTGCCCCTTCGCGCGCGACGGATCGGATCAGCCCGCGCATCGTGCTCCCTGACCCGCTCCGCCGCTTCCTTCTGCGAGATGACCTCCTCGCAGAAGGACGCGAACGCCTCCCAATACTCCTCGCTGTTGGCTGCAGCTCGCACTATGGCCGACAGCGAGACGCCCTGTTGGCGGATGGCCGCGCTGAGGGCACGCCGCTGCACCTCCCAAGCCGGACACTGCTCGAGAGTGTGCTGGGCTGTGTCTACAGCGAAACCGCAGTGGTGGCAGACAGGGGTCTCCTCCCGCCTCGCCACTCGATGCAGGTATTCCCCAAAACAACCATGCCCGGACAACACCTGCACCAAGCGGAAAGAGAGCCGGCCGTGCCGTCTCCCTAGCCAAGCCTCAAAGTGCGGACGGATCGCCTCAATGGTCCAGAGACCGTGATTCGGCACCGCCAGCCGTGCCTTCCACTGACGCAGCACCGCCTCCTGGGCCTCGCTGCGCCACTGCCGCTCCACCTCCAGAGGAGGGTCTCTGGCACCATCCGCCCGCACTTCGGCCCTCCGCCAATAAACTTCGGCGAGCACCTCCGCCTCCAACTCCCACGGGGGGGTTCCAGCCAATAGGCACGCGGCCTCATGCGACACCGTCCGGTATCCGCGAATGATCCTGACTTGAATTGCTAACCTCCTCCTTGATTAAAAATAAGAAGAAATAGAAGACTAAAACTGCCTCGTTGGTCTAGTGGTAGTAAGCGCGACTGCCAAGCACGAGGTCCTGGGTTCGATCCCCAGGTCGGGCAGTGTTATTGGGGTTTTCCATTAGGAAATTCTCAGTAGCAGCACGGAGTTTGTGCCCGGTTAATGGCAATAGCTATTACATGGGACTTATAGCCGGCGAAACGTGGGTGTACTGCATACACCTCTGCCTACCCCCTTTGAGATTTTGAAACCTATATTAAGTATAGCTTCCAGCAACGTACAACAATCTTTGCCCAACAATCATCGTGTTTTTCTTCAATTCTTCAATACAGAAATTTTATCTCTCTCTTATTTATCAATTAACATACCTCGCTCCAATCACTGAGATACCAAGTGGGGCTGCATGTTCCTCCGCAAGCACGTTCAGTCTCAGGCTTGGCTCCTCTACAAGAAGAATCTCGTAATCTTCTGCCATTACCACCGATGCATATCACACCACGAACTTGCTTGCCACTGCAGGCCGCAGAACAAGCGGACCATTCACCTAGCGAAAGAGGTTGTACAAACTTCAAAATAATACCTACCAACTACAGGGTTATTTGTAAAACACCAGCATCCTTAAAAGGGGTCATTAAACTCATCAACTTTTACACTGGGACCAACCCTGAAAACGCAAAAAAAAATCAGCTGTTCCATTCATTTTGTTAAGTCATGTGAATATAAATGTATGGAACAGCTGTTTTTATTTTGCTTTACTTACTTACTTTACTTATAACAATATTACGCTATGAAAAAGGTCATGTGGGCTAATAATTCTAGTTTACCTGCCCTTTTCCTCGCTGCAAAATTCTTTTTCATGGGTTAGCCTAGATTTCTCAGTCATTTGCATTTATACGAAGGCTGGTGTAAAAAGGAAGGCTGAGGAAGGAAGGAAAGGAAGCTGTAATGACTTACTGGTAAACCACTGCGCATCGCACTGCTTCCTAACCGCGCACGTCTGCGTAGGGTCTGGAGCGCGATGAGACTTGCAGCCACCCGGGTCTGCGCAGCGCACGCCGCGAGACTGTACCCCGCCACCGACACACCAACCTACACACTGGAAATAACAACTTAATTAATATGAAGATTATTTATTTTTTGAATTTAATGAAGTTAGCTTAGTTACTTTAATGAATTTAGCTCTTATTTATTATTCTGACAAAACTCTGATACTTTTTGTGAAATTTTTACATGTTTTAGCACATATTAGCTTAGCCCTAGGCGTATAAAGAGATTTGAAATTTCGACTGATTCTGATGGGATACGGTGGCTCAGCGGTTAGAGCGTACGTTCGGCACGGTACGCCGAAGATCGTGGGTTCGAATCCCATCCGTATCA
This sequence comes from Protodeltote pygarga, assembly GCA_936450705.2. Classification (NCBI taxonomy): domain Eukaryota; kingdom Metazoa; phylum Arthropoda; class Insecta; order Lepidoptera; family Noctuidae; genus Protodeltote; species Protodeltote pygarga. Next base: position 7,099,112 of record OW388265.2, on the reverse strand, counting down.
GTTGTTTTTTCAAATTTCTTATTAAAACTCTGATGCCTGAAATTAATAATAATTAATATTTTTTTGGGATTCCATCACAAACTTAGTTACTTAATCTTTAATAAAACTTGAATAAAACGCTCGTCCATTCTCGGCCGTAGTTTCGTCTGATCCCACTGGGAAACGGGCCGGTGGGATCAGACAATACGTCAGTTGCGAAAATAAAGGTATCGACCGCTCTTTTAAAGCTGTGGTTGCGTATTTATAATTCATGTCTTACCTCCGACCATTCTGTGTACAGCCACCCGCCGCCAGCGCTGAAGCTGTATTTAGGCGCAGGCGTTGTTCCAATATCATCAGTTAAATTAGTCGCGAGAGATATCACAGGGCCTTCTTTGAATGTGTCAGTTCTATCCTTAGGGCGTACTTGACGCCTTGAGTCGAGCCGTGGCACAGTTGTCGCCGCATCCGAGCCATCGCAGTTTGGAATGTCACACATTTCACTGCTTGAAGGCATTGGTAAGGGACATTTTTGGTCACTTATCTGAAAAATGCCTTGATTATAATTTACGTACTATAAAAGGATTTTTATTCACGTTACGGCCATGTAATAATTGTTTTAAAAAAATACCTTAGTGATTCCTCGGGCATGGTCTTGAACGCATCCGACAATTCTTGTCCTGTGTGCAGGTCCACAAACAGGGCATGGTCCCCAAGCAGCCGCTCTCCACCGAGGAGGACACAGGGTGCCTCCACAGCGACGACGGCGAGCCTGGGGCGGAGCACCATTACAATGGAATGGAGACACCTCTTTATCACCCTTCTCGGTCACTTCAGCGCACTTAAACTTCCCAATCTGAAGCCCTCCTCCACAACTTCGTGAACATTGTGTAAACTCCAGAATCTTCCAGAGAAACTTTCTACTACCGATAACATTGCTTTCAACTTGAGATTGACTTTCCAATTTATTGAAATCTAATTGCTTCGACAATGAAGGTGTTGATTTCGGTTCGAGGTCCCTCGTGCGCGCCTCAGTGTTGTGATGCCGGTGATGACGCTGCGCAATGCGATGCGGAGGAGTGTTTACTGTAGGTATATCGTTACTAGTTTCGTCTGATTCTAAGTCAGTTAAATATTCGTATTTTATGTTCGGATTTGGTTGCGTATACAAAATCTGAAAGTCATGAACATTCGTTATTAAAAGGTCCATATTATCGGGGGTAACATTATTAAGGATTAATTGTTGATATGGAAAAACATACCATGATGTCGATGGGGTGGTGAATGGGTCCGTGGGCTAGCACAGTATCAAGCGAGCCGGCGCGCGAGTACTCGAAGCGAGCGCCCGCTGCCTCGTACGTGCCCGGCTCGGATACCGCAAACTCGCCGTTCATTATGTATGTACCGTTGGATACTTTCAACGCTAAACAAAAATACACAATTGTATCGATTAAGCGAAATTAAACGAAAGTAATTGAATAAACAAGCGTCCAACAAATTGTTGAACCAGGCTAAATTGCGAGCGGCTGCGTCATGCGAATAATTAACCACCAATTGTTCAGACGGCTACCTCGATTTATCTCACAAATTGCGGCGTAGGCGCCTCTATTGAAGAGTTGCGCCGCGGTGCACATGTGCAATTTCCATTAATCGATTCGACATCGATCTTTGCACTACCGGACACTTCATCTTTCGATTTAGATGTCTCATTGTTGCCTAATATTAATGATATGCAAGCGACAATTTCAATAAAAAATCTATAGAGACCCAATTATGTATCGCTTTAATTTGACCTACTTTGATTGGACTTTGAAGCTATAGAATCTCTGTAGTGATAGTTTAGTTGTTAGTACATGTAGTTACAAACCTATGTAGTTGTCACTGGGTGTGATTTCTGAGACGTTGAGGCGACACGCGCCGCGCGGCACAGTCGTGACGTAGGAGTAGCCCAGGGGCAGGCGTGGTCGCGAGAACAGCCCCGACACCAGCCGCCGCCCGCAGCGCAACTCGCGTGACCATGTAGAAGCTAGCACGCCTTCGCGTCCTACCGCCTGAGAACAAAACAAGAGTTATTAAATAAAATAGGTACAAGTACAAATGTAACAAGCGAATGCTTGTTATGAATCTCGAATAAAATGGCTGTGACAGGCATCGATATGTCACGTGACTTAACGATAAAGGTAATGTCATCCTATACATTTCTTTCGTTTTCTATAGCGTTAGCGATTGTAGATAGTCAAATTGGCTAAACCCCCTGTATTAGACAGACAGAAACTATAAAGTTTTCTGATTAACTACTACTTTCTGATATTAGGTTACTGATATAAGCATAGTTTAAATATTTAGACTGCACTAACACTATCACGTTAGTTATTATAAATATCCGCTAGAATGTATTAACAATTTTCTTGCCCCTATCATATCGAGTAGAGTAGTCATGCTGTAAGAAATTGCATTAGTCACGCAATTTCATATAGAGCGTTAAGATGATTTACAGTCTGAATATTAAGTTGTCATCGCATTACACGGGTGTTAGACCTGGGATTACATGACTTTATAACGTACCTCACTCACATTGACAACGGGAAAGCTTCCATATTATATTTAACAGTCGCGCCAAGGATCTTTGAGACAGTGAAGAAAGCTGCGGGTGACATTTACGTATATAATAGGTACCTACCTACTCACGTTTAAATGTTAAACATGATAATGATAAAATGTTAGCCTAGTAGTGGTATGACCGTTAGACTGCCAAGTCAAAAGCCGTAAGTTCGAAATCCAGACACGCATTTGACTTTTCGGATTAATGTGCGTTTTTAGAAATTGATTAAATCTTGCTAAAACGGTGAAGGAAAAACCTCCTAAGGAAACCGGCAAACCTAACAGATGTTTCCACGGCACACCGGCAAAAAATCCGTAGGCTTCTGACATAGCTATATAGGTACATAAACATCACACAATAAGCCATATAATTTATTATTTATTCACATATATAATATTTGTAATTTTTTTTTTACGTTAAACGGTTTTGTCTAAAGCTTTGTACCAAATATCTGATCAATCTGACAACAGGAAGGAGGTGAAATATCGATGACTAAATTTGAACTAAATAATAAACAGGTCAAGCTAAGTAAAACTGTTCAATAATTGCAAATAATAGGAACAGTGAAAATGTAAATTATTATTAGGTGCGTTGTTCATGTATAAGAATTCGTTGAATTCGTTATCTTAAATTTGAGACTATCAGCATATTTCATCCTGACCAGGCTATTTGCGTAAACACTTTATAAGTACCATCCTAATTATTCCACACTTCACGTATAGGAATAACTTTGTTTAAGTTAAATCTACTTTGTTAGCTTAAGACGATACTTATCTTCTGTTTTGATATAACGGTCTACTTAAACTCGTAAAGTAAGATAAAACTATTTCTGGAACGCCCAATACAGGCGCATGCGTTGATTAAATTAATAAAGTTTCAAGTCTAGCATTAATTTTATTGAATTGTGAAGCAAGATCTCATTATTATTTTATTTGTGTTTAAGATAAATAAAGTTATTATTGTTTCCAATCTTGTTTAATGATGATTTTATGACACGATTAATGGCTTTCCGTTAGGATTGAAGTGATAGTACTTTTAGAGGAAGTGTTTTATCTCAAAGGTAACTATTTATATTTTGTAGGTATTTAGAAAACTAACTATATTTTGCAATTTTGCTTTTGTGGTTTTAATTTTTTCGGGATAACAGCTCTATTTCACTGTTCTGTCTTTGCTACTCATGAACTATCGCAATATCAATCCGTTTCTGTTTAAAAGAAGGACAGACAAAGTAAGCCGCTTTCGTATTTAATATAGAAAAAATTAAAAAATTGATATGAAAATCGCTAATGATTCAAAGTCAGTACTGAACAAGGTAACAAATTTTATACAAAAAACTACATAAAGTGTTTTATAAAAATAAATTCACTTACACGGTAATGGCGTAAAAAAATAACAAAGTATGTTTATGTTTAACTAATGCTGTAATGCTGCGTTTACCGCGGCTAAAGGAACCAGCTATAAATAATCCAGTAAGAGCTTGCATCCTTCATCCATTGCAGCTTGGCTAATTGACAAATTGTACGATACCAGCATATCGAACAACTGGTAAATGTTATAATGAAGATGGCTAATTACCATGTAATGGAGTATTAGACGTTGAATACAGATGTTGAGAAAATATTTAGGTATCAATGATATGCAACCACTGGAAGTAAATCACAGGTCTCAGATTCGAATTCAAGGCACGCACTTTTGACTTTTCTTAAGTTATGTGCCAATTATAAATTAATAATCACTTGCTGCGTGATACGGAAAGCACGTAAAGCCGTTGGTTGTCATAAAAATCTTTGTGATAGTCGATACAGGGAGTCAGTAATCTCATAAAACTCTTACGACTGATCTAAATTCTGACAACTTTAGAATATCGTATCTTGGATTGCGGAGGTCAGTATTCGCTCCCTAGAAAAGTGATGTCAAATTATTGCCAAATTATAATTTTTGAAAATTATGGTAGGTACAATTTTTTTACAAACTTTCATTTAAAAATTTAATTTAACAAACAATGCATTTTGATTTGTGGTAAGTGTTATTAAAAATGTTTAAACATTATTTGGTTATTTTTTTATCGACGAATTCTCTTAAAACAATATCAATTCATCTGTTCCGTGATCGAGTTTGTCTCATTGTTAATCCTTAGCACAAATGAGATCAGAGGGCCACGAGGTCACATAGCACGAGGGATGTATACTAACACATCTGGCTAAAGCTGCAGTCGCAATAGTTTCGTAATTATTGTGACACTAATGCATTTAGAACATTAGTTGCTTCTAATGTGCACTTTTATGAGTCTATAGTACCTACAAGATAAGGGCATCTAAATCTCACGTTGAGCGGACTGTATTCGACCCCGATGTAAGGAGGCGTATTTCTTAATTAAGTGTTGTATGAATCATTTGTAAGACATTAAATAAATTCGCCCTTTGTGTGGCAAACCTTACATGCTTAACGGGAAGAGTGTCGACATTGATATATCGTACCGCAAGTAAGTGCTACTGAATCAGTTTTATTGCCAGTAATAATTTACTTAATGTAAAGGGACATCTGAAAGAAGATAACTAAACTTAAGTAGTGTTTTTATGGTCAGACAAAGGTGCATAATTTATTATTGTGAGTTAACAAAGCCAGCAGTGAGAGTGGACTCAGTACTACAGAAATCACTTTACAGATCTGTAAAGCTACCGTACCGTACCGTAATAATAATAGATTGAGTATTTGCGGTATTACTTTAATGACTAAGACAAGATAATAATGGAAACCTAATTAAAAATAATTTTGGATTATTAGCATGTACAGTCGGCTGCAAAAGTGCTCGGACAAGAGGAAAGAAAGTTTAAAAAGTACATGGAATAGAGTAAACAATGTGCAAATCTCTATCGCACTTCATTCTTCTGTTCATTCTTCAATACGATGTTTTCTTTCACCATTCTCAACTCAAGCACGCTTTTTTTTTGAAAGCGTGCCTGAGTTTCGAACCTACAACTTTTGGCAGTCCAACAGTTATACTACTAGGCTACAACTGCTTATTTTCATTGTTTTTAACCCATTCCCTGTACTGTAAATCACTTACGATACATACTATTGCTCTTTTTATCTGTGGGGACAGCGAATTTTTTTTTCCAAATACGTTTTCCTTTCCATGCACTTTTGCAGTCTGTAGTAGGTACAAAATGAAAAGTCTCTATCAGCTAGTTACTTTAAGGCTTACTTAAACCTGATAAGAAACTCCATGTAATACCATAAGTAACATAAATTCGTAAGTTTGCTTTGATTAAAAAACATTAATAAAGTATTAACTATCTACCATTGCATTGAACAGCAATAACCATGACATGAATATTCAATCAAATTAATACCTAAAACTTTAAACAAAGATGCGCACGCGTCATTCTTCAAGATAATTTACAACCGAATAAAACCGCGCAGACACCAACATGAATTACGAGAGGTCAATTTAAACTAAATAACGCTACCAATCTTTAATTAATTTAGAATGTTTAAGTAGCTGGTGGCGTTACGCGGCTCCATAAAAACTTACTCATTACTGTTTAGGTCGGCCGAATTCAGCGGAGCAGTTAAACGTATAAAATATGGGCCTTGTCAGTACGCCCTATAAAGTACACGTTGGTACAAACTTCCACTTGAGCCCAGGACTCGTCATTCGTGAAAATAAGTTTCTAATTTAAGATACATTTAACTGTTTGACAATACAACATAATTCGTCCGTACATTGATTTAAATATAAATAACATTATATAATTCTCATTTATTCAGTAAAATTACATGTGAAATACCTACATTTTTAAATATATATAAAAAATAAAAATATACATTTAAAAATATAAAATGTAGTAGTCCACCGGTATCGGAAACAGGGTCCTACCGCTACCGCTACAGCTACCGGTGGTCAGGGCTCAAAAGAGAGGAACCTCCTAATTATGCGAGCCTTGTCCAGGAGGAGGAGGAGGAGGCCTTCTGCATCAAGCCCTTGATCCAACCGTCTAACGAGAGCCTCTTAGTGAGTTCATCGAGGCATCCATGGACTGAAACGACTATCGGCACAATGATAGCTGAGTCCACATCCCACAATGTCGACAACCTCGCGGGCCAAGTCTAGATATTTTATCTGTTTATCTTTCTCGGCCTTTGCGCACTTCAGAATTTTTTATTAATTTCTTTTTTTTATTTTCAGCTTTATTTCGGCATCAGCAGCTGCCAGATTTTAATAATCTTTTAAACGATGTGTTTTAATATTTAATCCTTGTTGATGGTAACATCAAATGCATATCCAATTTAAATATTAGTAGTACACAATTGTACAAAGTTTGAGTTTTCTCCGTGCAATCAGTTGTCTAGTCAACGCATATGTTACTTTATTACTTTCAATTGTTTGTCGTTTATGGTTCGGCATACACAAGCCAAGGCCGAAACGTTTAGGGCGTGCATTACATTGCAAACATAAGAAAATAGAACAATAAGTTGTTAGACTAGGATTTTTTTTATAAAGGCGAAATTCTCCAAGGCGAACAAAATAATATAAAGGTTTTTCATTACAATTAGCGTACTGCGGCTGTAATGGCGAGTGTGAATAAGTGAGGTTATATTTATTATTCTAACTGGACCACTCGTTGACTTTCCATTATCATATGAGATGAGGTGCGCTCATTGGGAATTATAAATTTATTAACTCTTGTCTCTTTGTTGTTACATAGAATAATTTCAGACACAGTTTCTAGCGTGACCGTGAGCTTATAATGTTAATTAACACATTTATGTAGGAATACATAGAATATAAATAATATCATATTTAAAAAATTTAAATCAAGAAAAGATTTAAGATATAAATCTTAAATATTTTATGTTTTTCAGTGTACATTTTCATTTGTGTTAAATTTTTCTTTAAAATTAAAATTGAAACAACCTTAAAATAATATTACATTACACTTTAGGTTTTCAAATATCTTAATTCAGTTTTAAAGAGTCATATTTGATGAAACACCATGCATGTAGCTCCACATATTAAATGCACCTGGCAACAAAATACCTTTACTAATTAGGTAGGTATAACTTTTCTTGGCCGTTGAAGAAACCTCTTTTTATATTCTGTGCAGGTAAAATTAGTTCCAAAACTGCTGAACTGATTCTAAAATAAAGTTAATTTTAAATAAAGAACACTTTTTGTAGTTGACAACAGGCACAGTAGGTTTAGGTAATATCAGTATACCTAAAACGATAACATATTAAAATTACAAGGACTTGTCTCCTGAAACACCAGTTTCACTTTCATCCCGCTAAATACAGAATGAGTGTCCCTGCTCTATCTCACTTGTATCACGAGTTATCTCACTTGTAATAAGTTTACGGTTGCTCGGTTCTGATCTAAATTAGGTCTGAAAGTTCTGTTTGTCTTCAGGCTAGGGCCGATACGTTATTGATTGTGTAGCATAGACAATGGCATGCCATCAAAATGACGTGAGCCAAAATTTATGAAACCGGAATATTCAGGTCGAATGAACAACTGAATCAGATAAGTGGGAATCTAAATTAGCCATTCAGTCGTAGTCGGCAACTAAGACAAAGGTGGCTAGGGAGTGCGTCGAAGCGACTATGCAAACACCCATGTGCGCATGGGCAACTGGGTCGTCTCGTGTTTACCATGCAACGTACAGTTCTTATTCAATATGAACAAACAACACTATAAATACAGTATCACATCTAGATGTTGTTAGTCAGTTGTGGCTTAGTAACAATTCTTGATATTAATTGAAGAGTCGTGATAGCCTAGTGGTGGTGACCGTTGACTGGCAAGTCAATGGTCTCGAGTTCGAACCCAAAGGCGCGCACCTCTGACTTTTCGTAAGTTATGTGCGTTTTATAAATTTATAAATTAATTATCACTTACTCCGTGCCTCGGAAAGCACGTAAAGCCGTTGGCCCTGCGCCTGATCTCTCTCCGGTCGTGTCGGATTTCCGTCCCATCGGACTATGAGAGTGAGGGAATAGAGAGTGCACCTGTGTTTGCGCACACACTTGTGCACTATAATATCTCCTGCGTAGTTGGCTAATCTCCGTTGAGATTGGCCGCTGTGACCGAAATTCGGTCAGGAAGATATTAGTAACAATTCCAGCATTTAATATTTGCCAAAGATAATAAAAGTTGAGTAAATGAAAAATTCGTGACTGTTCAGTTCACAGGTTCGTACGGCGTTTACGTGATATCCGTTGTCAAAACATAATATAGTGTATCTATGGATGGCGCCAACATTCCCCGCCCATTCCGTAAGCATGCGTACCAGACAACATACCTACCTACCTATGGCAAAGTACATAATACTCGCCAAATAATCACTGACCAATGTTCCTTAACCAAACAAGAATTTTGACGATAATGTTGATTTCCTGGTAGTAAATTGAACAAACAGTTTCAATGTCAGACTTTACGAGGAGTAAATTGTAAAACACGTGAAATCTTTTCTGAAGAATTCCAAGTTCATCTTTAATCTCCGAGTAATATTTTACGAGGCTTTATTGCAATGATAATTACGATGTGAAAAACAAGTCATTATGTTAATAACGTAGATGTTATATTTTACTTGTTTCTCTTTTGTAAAGTACTACTTTTTCTTATTGACTGAACTATTATCATAGATTTTCCATAAAAAAAAGGTGTGACTAGTTTACTTTTAGCTGTGATTAGTTTACTTTTAGCTGGGACGAGTTTACTTTTAGCTGTGACGAGTTTACACGTAAATTGTCTATGAAGTTAACAGATTGCCATAGCCCGATATATGTATTTGGAATTGTTATATTTACACAATTGTAAACAATTTAAAATGCATTTAGTCGAAGTTTATGGGATGACCTCAAAATGAGATCAATAATCAATGATGCGGAGAAATAAATAAATTGGCATACCCGTGACCTAAATTGTCGAATGTACAGTGCTGCCGTTTGCTCAATTTTTCTAATCAACACTAGGTTACCTCTATCATTTCAAATAGATCGTCTAGACACACAAATTACCAATAATTTATTATAGTATACTTACAACATGACACCCATGGCACCTACAATGATCAATACAAAGAAAAAGACATCATAATAATACATTATGAATTTATGATGCTCGGTTAGCATTTAAGACAACACGTACTCTATCTATATTCTACGTCATTTTCACAAAAAATAAATACAGCTTTTGTAGGATATATTTTTGGCATAGTCAGTAGTCAGGGTTTTAGTTGCAAATATTTATAATAATATAATATTTCTCTTCTTTTTTGTAGGTAATTTATATTTTGCACTAAGTTATACTTTCTTGAATTTTTGTATTATTATTTTTTTATTAGTAATGAGGCGACTTAAAATTGTGTTTATATTACATTCTACAAAAAGCTCTAGACGGCATTTTATGGACCTGACAGACCGAAATAAAGGTATTTAATTTAGTCAGCGCGAGCGGCGAGAAGCAAAATTTTCGCCGCTCGCGCTGCCTAAATTAATTTTAGAAAAAGAGTAATTTCTAAAATCAAGTACAAGTACATTTAGGTCTTATCTTATTTACAAATAAAGTAAAATATACTCACCAACACGACCACAAAGAGAATCACCGCTAAGTTCACCATTTTTATAGTTCGTCAATAAACTAACACTCACAAAATGTCACTTCTTATACTCGACCAACGTATATTTCGTCGATAAAGAGTCGATTGTTTAATAACAACACTATCTTTTATCGATTCTCGTATCAGATAAAAGATGGTAGTCAACTTCAGAAAGCATTTAAAACATCTGAATGATTACATCTCTGTATTCAATTAAGATTAAATTTTGATACACTTAAACATATCTTAATGTATAAAATTGATAAGACAAGTTATGATTTGTTAATAATAACAGGTGATAACCTACATAAGTTTTTAGTATGTTTGTTCAACAAGAACAATAAACATCGGTATCTATTCCAGTTTCTATATAAAATAACATCGTACGCAAACAAATTAGTTATGGACATGTGTACGTTGTTCGGTGTAACTTTATATTTAAATATTTGTTATACGATGCCAAGGAAGATATATAGACAGTTAATTTTTTTCGCTGTTTAGTATTTAGATATGGGTTAATAAAATATAATATATGAATATATTTGATTTGTTCTTCACTACACTATTACGATAAATTTGATTTTTATTAAATATATTTATACAAGTATTTTCCAGAAATATTTTCTCAGTGAGTTTCTGGGACGACGAGCTTATTTATGTTGAATTTCCAGCATGTAGACCTTTCATATCCATTTAAATGTCGTCTCTCTTTTATGGGTGGCTCCTTCGTTAAACAGGACTCCTATTTCTTGATTTGTGATCAAAAGAAACCAATATAAAATATTATTTTCTACCGAATATGTGGTAATTATATTTCTCGGCTATAATTATTTATGCCTAAATAATCATTTTTCTTTTATTTCTAACTTCACGCTTAATTTTAAGCCTAATTAAAAAAATATATATAAACTTGTTAATTTATACCCTTATCATGATTTTTATTAAATAATACAAATGCAGGCATCCCTTCTTATTATCAAAATACTGATCTAAAGGCCAACTTAATGATTGATTTTAGTTAGCGGTCTCCTTTGTAATAATTAAATGTAATACATTCTGCGATGATAAGGAATTGTAATTAGTTGTGTAATACATAATAAGTTAAATAAATCTTGTAGATGTGACACTAACATCGAACGGCATTGGCAGATATAAAGGTCCATGCACCACGCACGATACTAGATCATTTACGAGTGCATAATTTTACATACATTAGCATATCTGTACTGTATTCCCTCATTCAAGAAATTCCGATCTTACAATCCAGTAACGAAACAAAAAACAACAATGACAGTATCCCTGAAGTTGTAAAAATACTTTAGAAATTTTGTATTCAAGATAGGCAGCGTGTTAATAAAACAATGAGCTAAAAGCAAACATGTGAAGGCGAGATAACAAGTACTTACACTAATACGGAGGTTCGCTACGCATTTTTCATGAATTTACGTTAATTTACAAGTTTCATTCATCGTTACGACGTCTTTGAGAAAAGAAGAACCGAGTAATATGTTAGCCGAACTCGTTTACTAGGTACTGCAGAGGTTTGTTATCCTCGAATGTGCTACGGACCTACTTACACGAAACCATAGTGTAGTAAGAAATTTTTAAATTATGTTTTTTGAAGAAATAAAATGTCAACTTAACTTTGAAGGATTATGTTTCAGTCTGGGTTTCAGAATTATAAAGATTGTGATTTAGACCTCTGATTTTATTTCTTCTAGATAGGGACTACAGCATATGCGTAGCTTATAATGCATTTAAGCTAAAATAATCTTTATTTTCAGAGTAAAAGACAAGAAAGAAGGTTCTACAGGCCACTGTGATATAAAATTATTTTACTCATTTCTATTATGTGCGATATGATGTTTCTATATTGTGTTCATTCTACTTTTTAGTATCTAATCTAAGAGTTTTTTTGTTTCTAATAGCTATTACACATTTTCTCGCTTATATCAAACAAATACTCCTACGATGCATGAAATTGTAGTTGGTTACCATGCATTACACGTAGGTATGTCTAATTATTTTAATAGTTCGGCAGTCGGCTACATTTGTAGAGACAGCAGAGGCGCATCAATCAATTCGTGACGTTTTTTATTAGCCACAAATCAAACGGCTGTATTTTTGAAAATGTTATAAATAAAATCGTAAATAATTTACGATATAAAATGCTTCTCAGTTTACTAAACCTTTTCAAGGGCGTGTTGTAAAAAGCAAACAACTTTTATATCATCTTAAATTAGATCGGCATATTGATATAGTTTGTAATTTTGTATGGAGAATTTCATCTCGATTTTGCGTCACAAACCTTTATTTTTAGATTATTCACATTACACATGTCGAAGGTTAAAATAATAGTTTAAATGTAATGACTTTGAAACTGGTGTAAATAACTATAGTTAGATCACGTACATCGGTTAGGTGGAGCAAGCTTATAAGATTGTAATTTAAATGAGATTTCTAGTAGGTCCTACGTGTAGTCTGTGGGCAGAATAGATGGGATACAAAATATATATTAAGGGGTTATTTTATTACTAAGACTCCGGTAGCCGTCCGTCTGTCTGTCCTAGGGCTGTATCTTTTGAACCGCAACAGGTATACGCTTGAAATTTTCACAGTGTGTGTGACTATGGCCGCTATATCAAGAAATAATAAAAATAAAATAAAGTTAATAAATTTATATAAATGCTCGATCTTCTCTGTATAAGAAGAAGCCTTTGCCCTGCAGTGGGACAGTTACAGGCTGATTAATTTATTAATTTATTTTATTTAAGTTAAGAATTAAGGGGACCCCATTTAAGAAAAGTGTCTTTTTCCAAAGTTTTTGTACATAACCTTTCACGTGCCAGTCCGACTCGAACTTTGCCAGTTCTTTGGCCAGTTTATTAGCTTTCATTCTTCAATCTAAAGTCTAAATATACCTATAGTAATATGTACTGTACCTATGTTGTGATTGTGTTGTGAATGAGCACCGAGTACTAGCTCCTGGCTTGTTTCCAACACTGCTGATTACTTTGTTCTCATAATATTTTACTACGCTATTACTAATCTCTCTGGTATAAAAGTGAATTCTTTCGAAAACCAATAAATTAGACCGGCATTGGCGCGTTAAAGTATTTGTAACTTTTTTTTTCAGCTCTAATGGCGCCATAATCATATAATTATTTTGATGTAGTTTCTGGAAACGTCTCAATTCTTGTTATGATATTTATTAAATGATCGTTTTGCATGTTATCCGCGTTTTATAACAAGTTTGTTAAATGAAAAATCTCTTTTTTATTTAATTTATGGCCATTCCCTTAAATTCATTATCGTGTATTTTATTTGATTGTTTTATGTTATTTTGTAGGTGTTTAAGCTTTTATATAGTGTTAATAGCCGGCTTTGGAGTAAAGAGGTTCGATCGCCGTAATGTGTCGACAGGCAGGGAGTTAAACACCGTGATTGTTTTTATAACTTTTCTTAAGGGTAAGAGTGCGTGCTCGCGTACACTGTACAGGGATGCGGAACGGCGCGTAGTACACACTTGATCGCGTATCCGCTTTGCCGGTATCATCACATAACACATCGATAATCATCATAATTATTATGTTTTAATTATTAGTGTCGCGGCATCTTGAATGAGGCCTACTGTGATTTATTTTATAATAATTTTGTTAGTTTTAATAAGTGATATAAATATTTAATAAGTAATTTGAAAATAAATAAATAAAAAAAACAACTGATACGGATTAGATTATCAGTTGTTTTTCAAACATTTGCTATAACATGTAAAAAATTCACAAAAATAATAATAAGTAATGTCTTTCTAATTAGTAAACATGCAAATTGGAAGTTAGTGTGATTAATAAAATATAATAATGATACATCATGCTAGCAAGAAAATTCACAAAAAGGCAAATTACTCAACCAGCACCTATTAAAATAACAGTAATTATAAAAATATGCATGACGCAACTTAGGAAAAATATAACTATCCGTTGCTTACACCACCTATTACCGTCTATATTTCTTAAAACCAACAATTAATAGTAAATACGATCTGCAAAAAGCTATCAATCGTTTATTAAGTTACGTTATCATGTTATTACGTTACAGTTATGACAAAATAGATAAGTAATCGATTTTGGAACGCGTACGCGGTAGTTACGTGCGCGGTGCGGTGCCTTAAGTGAGTGAGGCGTGTTAATTGGTGTGTCGATGGACCGATACACGGTTGATGATAATAGCCCCCTTAGATAGGTGTGGTCCACACTACACGCAATTAACTTAAGATTTATTTCTCATAAAATTTAGTGATGCGCTTCCCCTATTTTTAAGACGTCAATAAAGGAGTCTTGCTATCTTGTATTATTTTTGATCGGTACACAAATTGTTGGACGTTAACGTTAGATTTACTCTAAGATTAGTGAAGTTGTGTAATTTAACATTATAATCGTTACTCCTGTGTTCCCTGAAGGGCTAGAATATTTAAAAGCTTCAGTGTATTCCCACAGTACATCAATGACACTACGGGGGTCAAACTTTACTACCGTTAGATTATAAAGTTTCTATATTTACAAGAATCTAGTAGGTAAATAATATAGTACTAATAAAGTTTACTAAATAAAGTAAATGTAATGTAATGTATATAAGATGTGTGAATGTACACGAGGCAATAGGAGTATGTAGGAACCGTAGCAGGTGGCGTTCTGTAGGACCCGGGATTAGTGGTTCTAGTTTTAGTGAGGTAAGAATCCCACACTCCACGGTCTCTATACCCGAAGGTGCCATTTGAAGGTTTTCCCCGTAAACAAAAAAGGTGACGTTCTGTATTTTCTGCCTACCCCCATGGGAAGAAGGCGTGAATTTATGTATGTATGTAAGTAAAGTAAATGTTTTTGTTATTTTAATCCCAATATTTCGGCAAACCTAGTTATCTAGGCATTGTTAAAACAACGTGTGGGTGTAAGTTATGGCTTATTATTCAGCAAACTTGGCATGTTTGTTGTTTCTCTATTAATTAATATCATAATTTTTCTTTTAAGTTTTGGAGGGGTATGCGAAGTTGTAATCTTATCTGAGCAATCCAAATGCTATCTGCTATATGCTAAAGGAAGTTAAATTTTTCAAAAAAAGAACACTACATATTTTGGATCCAATTTGGATTGCTCAGATAAAATAAAATAAGTAAACTTTTTTTACGTAAAACGGTTTTGTCGTCAAAACTAAAGCTGTGTACCAAATATCAGATCAATCTGTCAACAGGAAAGGGTGAAATATCGATTACTAAATTTGAACCAAATAATAAACAGGTCAAGCTAAGTAAAACCGTTTAATAAGAGATCCGCATAACCGCCCAGAACTTTTTTAACACCTACGTTAGGCGAAAATTATCGCAAGACCTAAACAGCTGGCGAGCCTTTTCATAACATGGGTGTTTAATTTATGCATTGTGAAATTAATAATTAATTTTACAAAATGCAGGAGAAAAACCCAGTGTAGCCTAATATAGGTCTACATTAAAAGCAAATAAGAATTACCTACCTGAATGTTTTCCACCCGAAGCTAGACAGTGTAAAAATTATTAGTTAAAAGAATTTGGCTGCTAGAGCAAGAATTCAAATCGTTAGAGATACTTCACATAAAACATGACTGATTGTTCCAGTTTGGCTACATTTTTATTGTGATCGAGTTTACATTACATACTTATAAATGCGATAATTATGTAAAACTTATTAATATTGAGCAGGCACGCAGAAATGTAAAAAAAGTTATTATCTTTCTACGTAAATATATTTTTAGTTATTTGTTAAAAAATCGAGGTTATTTTCCGTTCCATACAGTTGAATTGACACGATATTGTTGTCTGAACGGACATTTTAATTAAACTGGACTATTTTTGTGTAAAATTTTGGCATTCGTCTGCTAAAGAAGATAAAGGAATTTACCAAACATTCTTGTTTAATGCTTTAAACCACAAACACTTTACAATCTATGTTTCAGTTGAACTATTTCAAAAATAAGACATTCCTCTTGTGAGGTCTTGGCTGTAATTTTTACTAATCGAACGAAAATAGCTACATAAATTCTGTACTGAACCGTTAAAAGTATTCTAATTTGGGAACTTTTTAATAATAGCTTGGCAGGTAAATCTTTTTATCTGAAGGGAGTATTTAGACCATATGTATTCAGCAAAATCTTTAATTGGATCTTTTGAATTGTAAATTTCATGACTAGGTCTAATTAGACCTTAATATTAAGTACCTAAGTTTTATAAATTAATTATCACTCTCCGTGCCTCGGATAGCACGTTAAGCTGTTGGCCCCGGCTGTCAATTGTAGATCTTTGACAGTCGTTACGGGTAGTCAGAAGCCCCAGTCTGACAACCAGTCTTACCAAGGGGTACCGTGTAACCCAATATCTGGGTTGTGGAGGTCTGATGGCAGTCGCTCCATGTAAAACACTGGTATTCAGCTGCATCCGGTAAGACTGGAAGCCGACCCCAACATAGTTGGGAAAAGGCTAGGCAGATGATGAATATTAAGTACCTAAGTGGCGGACCTATATCTTTTTTTGGTATAGGGGAAATGTGCCTTTTGACGGTTAGGTATGTCGGATACTCCTGCCAGAGACCAAACCGACTAAAATCCCGCCGTGTCAATTCTCTTTCGCATAGTAACAAGAAGGCAGAAATGTTCGTATACTTCCGCGAAGTCGGATATCTCACCGAGGAAGTCGGTTACGAAGAATGAGGAAGTGACTCTGTTCCAAATGTAATGACTGATTATCCTGGGGTTTTAGTTGGTATTAGTCCGTATGTTACCTTTTTTTTTTCAAAATGGATAAGGAAAAAATTGGCCCCACGATGCAAGAAAAAGTAAAAATTTTACGTGATTCATATAAACTACCCCTAGTACCTATATAAGACAGGGGAAACATCTTTTCCTTTATTCTCATTTCTAAAACAGTAGAATCGTTCTAGAAAGCATATAAACTTCTGAACATTTTCTTGATAGACGCGGGAGCCTTTTAGAAAATAACTTTGTACGACTATGCGGGTTACGACACAAGTTTAGACTGAGTTACTTGGTTTGATGAAGATGTGTAGTCTGATAGTTGCTGAATAACTTAGGAAAGTAGGCGGTTAACTAAGTTATGACTTAATATTCTACAACTTGGCCAAGCTTTATGTTTCCCTATTAAAATCATATTTTTTATTTTATGTTCAGAACTGCTTAAACACCTACGTTAGGCAAAAAATATTGGGGACCCTTCATGTAACAGCTGGCGAGCTTTAGGTATTATAACGGGTGTTCTTAGCGCTATAAAGTTTTAAAAAAAATTAACCATAAAATATTGCCTAAAGAAATAACGATTTTTATATCTAAAACCAGCCGAAAAACAAGCTTAAAAAACTACTTCGAAATCTAACAATACTTTTGATACGTTGCTACAGATAGGTACGTACGTATAATTATGTAGGCATCAAACTATGAAAAACCCCCTTTTTACGTCGGTTGGGTCTAAAAGAGTTTACAACAAACCATAAAATGTTACTTATTTAATATAAATAACGGCAAAATGTCCAACCGCAAATAACCAAAGATCGTTTGAAATATTACATTATTTATTTAAAATACTTGATTTATATTAGAAATGAATCACGATTGTTTATTAAATTGATGTCGTTAATATCATTGATTGGGGCTCGTTCTCACAGCAAGCTTATGCAAACTATAAGTAGCCACCATAAAATTGGGTAAACGAGGAAATTGTTTTATTCATATCTCTCGCAAAATTGACATAGCGAGATAATACGGTCCCTTTTAACCAATTTAGGGCAAGCAAACTGTTATGGTTAGGGCGCTTCGAGGACGGAGAAGACAAACTTTTACAATATTTATTATATTTTGTAATTGGCCCATTTTTGAGCCGTTTTATCTTGGCTGTCATAGATTAAATAATAAACGACACTAAGTTGCGACACGGTTGCGGATAGCAATCTGTTATGTTCTACGTGGACGGGTATTCAAATTAACGTAACGTGCGTCGACGCACCTACAGGTTGTTATTAAAAATCTGCCGTGTGCAACTGTGCCTCTAATTGATCGTTACTCCAAAATAATTGCGAGGAAATTAAATCGAAAATGTTAGGTTATCTGTGGAAATGGATATAGGGCTGGTTTGTTGATTGCAGTTGAAAAAGAGATTAAAATTTATGCATTTATGGTGTAAAAAAACAAAAGCGTTATTAGAACCTTACCTTAATTAAGTAAATCCTAAATTATTATTTAATAATCTCTTACTTGAATATAGTTTAAAGAAAAAAAAATTGAGTTACAGGTAAAATATCAGAACTATGGATTAATACGTTTATCTGGGATTAATAAAAGTGCTCTCATGCAACACCTGCAGGTTAATCGATAGATAAAATAATATTATACTACTTAACTAAGTGACGACATGTCCTTTATATTTATTTAATTTTCTAATTTATCCAGATGCCACCAATTATTTTGAAAATTATATATCACATTTTTGGATTTTCGATATTCGTGAAAGAAACCCCGCCAAGATGTAGAAGCTTGTTTATTTTCTTTTATTTTATCTAATAAGCATGTGGCAATTTATTTATATTAAAGCTGCTATTAATATTTACCTAATCTGTGAAGATATGGTCTTGTCTAAATAACCGTGTATGTGCTATTGAAAGTGCAACTTAATGCGTCTCAACTCTACTGACCCAGTTCCGCTGCTAGGGTGATAAGAAAAATGTGATAAGTTAGATGACTGGTGATAACAGCCGTACCTACGATGACATTGGACGCCAACAACCTTGGTAACCTTTTAAAATTCGAATAAACAAATTCGAATAAACTAAAAAAAAAGAACAATTTATTAATGGCCAGTAGCAATTTTTTTTCTATGTTCTCTGTCGTTTCCACTTTGTAACTACAAGAAGACAAATGTTAGAATATTTCATTATTTATTAATATTATGACATCTCGCAAATTGTTCGTGCTTAAATAAATTTCCGCGGTCTTAAATATTAAACGCGAGTCTATTATTTGTTGAGGAAAAAACGACAGTAAACGAACTCAGTTGTATCATAGCAAATGTATGTGACAGTCTAACAGTTTATTTGTAAGATGATAACTGCATATTTTATAATTATGTTATCTTGATTTAGAAATGCTGGAATTATATTCTGCTCTACTTTTAGTAACGTAATTATTTGTTTAAGTACCCAAGTTTGATTGAAATAGTTTTGTTTTGAAATAAATTAGTGCTATTGAATGTATCGGTACTAGTATCCGATAACAGAAAAGTTAATACGATTCTGAGGGATAGTGTTAGAATACAATTTTGTAGTTGCGGGATTAAATTAATTTAGCATAATTTTTCTAAAATGTTTGATATAAACGTCTTGCCAACGTCATTTGATAAATTAAACATGACGACAGATAAAAAAATATTCTCAATTTGTGAGCAACACGTTAATCTTGTCAAAACAAAATAAAATATGTTAACACGTGTTAAATCTGCATTTCATGATTTGGAGATTAATTTTGACAAATGACAAATGGTTGAATTCGAATTAATCTTTTTTCTTTTTACTAGCACTGGTACTTTAGAAGTGGTTTTTAAAAAAATATCTTATTTTTTTACAGAAGATGAACCATTCAGGAAAATTCGTATCAATATTAAACAAAACACAAATTAAAATGTTAAACATCCAGATTTCGTACACTTCACATGTGTCCGTCGGCTGTATACAATCGCGGCGTTGCAAAACGAGCGCAGAAAAAATTGAATGTCAATCATGCGTTTTGACAGTTCCGCATTTTCGCGCCAATTTTCCGGATCGCGCGGGAACGAGGAGGCACGGTCGGTGGCGCGGCCGCGCGCTCGTCGTGGACTGTGTCGGCGACGCGCTGCGCCCCATCTACTACCTTACGATTTATGAGCGTGACGCAAAAATGGACAAAATTTGTAGCGACGACGCTCTCGACACCGCACACCACGTGCCTCATCTTAGGAATTAGGTAGCCGTCTGGCCGGGTATAAAAAAAAAACTATTAATAGTTGTTGATTTTCTAGTAGGAATGCGTAGGTACCTGGATTTCAATGTCCATAATTAAAGTTTACTTTCTGCCAATTTACTTTAATGTCGTATACTGTACTATTCAGAGTGCAAAATATTTAGAAAGATGGAATAAGTCGACAACTTTAGAGTTATTGATGTAGGTAAGAACTAAGTCTATATTGTCCGCGTCTTTTTATGTCGGTCAAAGGATTGGATCTTTTTAACTGCAGCATGAATGTGTTTGTATGTAGGTATGTAGCCATTTGAAGTTGTACAAAATAAGTGCTACTATAGCCGCTTCCCATAAAAGGTAGTAGCGCCAAAGTTCTCTAAGTCTGTGACATTAGCTGCGGGACGATTTTCCTCATGGAATAGTCGCGTTTTAAATGTATTGTTTGTTTACAGAGATGAATTATGGAGCCCAATAAATATACCACGTGTTTTCATGCATTATACCTAGAAACTCAAACGCTACCTGCAGCCAACTTAATAGACTTAAAGAAAAGTGGCACGTACTATATTTACTTGTAAAAATGTCTAGTAATGTCACAAATATTATGTACGTACCCATAAAATCATATTACATTTCAAACGTATGTCAGCAGATTTCAAAGCCGGACATAAAACGTCTGTAATCCTATAAACAAAACTACAATGTTATGAAGGTACGTCATAACAATATTATCCTCGTAAACTTGGCCCGATTCCGCCAGCGAGTGAAACTACGATTTTGTCCGATTGATCCACTTATTGAACAAATTGCTCATCGGCCGACTCATACAAACATACGCAAGGAAGCACGTGTTTAACTTATGAGTTCAGTGGAAATGTATAACTGATTGTTTGTTCAAGGCTGCCCCAGTTTTCTTTATAAAAATATGTTTATTATTATCCGAAAAGAATGTTGCTACAAGAGGCATTTCTGTATTTATTACGTACCACTTACTTTTCACGTCGGATCTAGCTTAAGAATACAAATAGACTTTTTTTACTAGTAACCTAAATCCATAGATACCTGCATGATATATTATTTTGTCTACTTTAAAAAACATGGTAACTATCAATATACGAAATTAATCTTAAAAATCTTAATTCTGTAGAAGTTTGGGATCACCTAGCCATAATTAAACATGTTTCTATAGCTCATCAAATCTTTAATTAAAGCGAATAGAGTTCGCTTTCCAAGCCCCGCTATTGTGTTCAAAGTTCCGAACTTGATCTAACCTAATTAAGACACAATGATGACCAATTTTATCCGTAACTCGACAAGACAGGGAAAGTCTTAGCCGAGCAAATTCCTAACTAAGTACCCGGTATCTATTAAACTGGACATAAATCTTAGGCGGTTACGACAATATCAGATATTTGAATAAATATAGAGTGGTACGTCTTAACTCAGAAGCGGGTAAATGTACGATAAAGCTTTACAGATATTTTGCATTTGACGGACAGGTGTAATTAGCCACTCTAGTCACTACCAGCTACCGGCTACCGGCTACCGGCAAATGGAAGCGTGATGATAACGGCAGGAGGCAGAATAAACAACGATGCCCTTCGCGATTACATCTCATGCTTACCTAAGTGGTCAAGTAGGATTGCCAAATGGTTACCGATATCACAGTATAATAATCATACAGTATGGTAACTACGTACAAACGCTCGAAAAAGGCACACTCACACAATCATGCGTAACGACGCGTCCTTGATACTGCGAGTACCGCGACGTTCGCTTGGAGTCTCGTCGTTACGCAATATTACGCATGTTTGTGTAAGTGTGTCGTTTCGAGCGTTTGTATGTAGTTACCATACTGTATGATTATTATACTGTGCCGATATGGATATTAGATACCTACATCTCACTAGTCGGCAGTTCAAAGCCAATGATATTCGTAGTAAAGAAATTGTGAATGAATACTTTATCAATGGAGAGGTTTACAATGCATGATGTTTATTTATTTGTTTTGATTTAAAAATGTTTTCGATATTGTATCTATTGTTAATGCACATGCACGAAAACAAGATACGGTATCGTTTACTATGTATCGTCTACTATATTGTTTACAATGACATTTTTAAATACTACTACTACACATTCTACTAGCACTACATTAAAATTACTATCATTGCGTAGTGGAGTAATATGAACTATCACAATAAATCACACTAAATGAAACATCAATCAGGGAGACACAATTAAATAAGTTATAATTAGGATTCTAAAGTGATAGCCTAGTGGTATGGCCATTGAACTGCCAAGTTTAAAGGTCGTAGAGTCGAAACCTGCATGCACATCTGAATTCATGTGCGTATTTCTAAAACAATGAGGGAAAACATCGTAAGGAAACCAGCTGACACACCGCTGAAACACCTGAGATTTTCAAAGGTGTGTAAAGCCATGTCAGAGGTAGGCCTCTAAGGGTTTTAAGGTACCCGAAATGTCAAATAAACTAGATTTTTTTGTTTCTGGATACCTTAATTAAATGGGCTCCTAAACTTACTTTCGGTGTAAGTATACCTAATATCTAGTGAATAATATCGTGGGTATGAGTTCGAATCTGGCAGTACCAATGTGAATTTTTCAATGTCGTATGTACTAGTAGTAGTTTATCTAAGAAACCACTGAATAACTGTACAAGAAAACATTGTAAGAAAACCTGGATTTAATAGTCTGAAATCGCCAACTCGCAGTGAGCTAGCGTGATGATATTGCTAAATCCTTCTCTGAGTAAGGACAGACCTTTGCCCTGGAGTGGGACAGTTACAGAATGGTTTATATAGGTAATATCTAGTTGGTTAATCTTCGTGAAGTTTGACCACTGTGAATGAAATTCGGTGCAAGGTGCAATCCTACGTTAAGCAGAATATTTTGTTAATATTAGTTTTCCAGGTGAAAATATTTGGAGAATTTGTTCTCCGTCTACACCTTATATTACAATAATTATTAAGAATTGAATCAAACTTAGAGGAAATTCAGTGGTACCAACATAAGTATTATTGATACCAGTTAAATGTTACTTCAGAGATATGTTCAAGATAGAGTCTCGTTATGATAATCACACTAAGCAATTTGTAAGATGATAACAGATTGAATTAGTAACTTTAATTATTGTAACCCTTGATTGTCGCATAAATTACAGGTGGGTAATTCACAGTCAAAGTCCAAACTTTTTACTTTTGTGTAATGAAGTTTATTTATTACAGCAGAGAGTACTCTGTCAGTTGAAAGTCAAAATTAAATTACGTTCAACCCAAACTTAAATGTATTTAATTAAGTGTTTAGAACTGATATTTCATATCCTCCTGAACGATTTTCGGTCACAGCGTCTTATCTCAACGGAGTCAACTAAGCAGAAGATAATATATTATATTTTTTTATATTGCACAAATGTGAGCCCAAGCATAGATGGAAGGAATACAGAGTAGGTATCTATTCCCTCACTCTTATAATGGCCGAAAAAAGGCGTGAATTTATGTGTGTTTCAATGTATACAAGCTATTTTCCGCCTTATTATTATGATAAAAAGAAGTCTACCTTTATCCTCTCAATGTCAGAAGATATCGTTGCTGACAAAGATGAAGATGGCGGGTTAAGCTGGAATTTTAACAGGAGGATTGAGCGTGGATAAAACCCCACAAAATCGGAGAGTAAGGAGACCTTTGTCTAGGAGTTTAAGCTGATGATAATCTTTAACTTGGGAGAGAAGTTTTATCTAAATGCATTTAGCCGTTTAGTCATAATTTAATGACAAGCAGGTATACAAACTCACTAACTTTCATATTTATAATACAAGTAGGATTAAATTGAAATATAATACTGTACTTAGGACCCATAGGACCCATACAGCTGTATTTTATAATTTTGCTTGCCCAACCATTACATCGTATTACAAAGAATTCCGCTGTTGACACGTGTTCGTGTGGCATGAATTTAATTAAAATCAGCAAAATATTTTTATTTATTCACATAGGAAAACCAACAGCTACAAAAAAAAAGTACCTAGTTAACAAAATAAGCATCGGTAAAAAAATACAGATATTCACGGGTAGTAGCAGACATTATTTTACTGAACACGCAATAAATAGCAAACCACTACAAATGTCAGGGGCATGCACAGACATTTTCCACAGGGTAGGCAGAACATACAAATCCTAATTAGTTTCACTAATTCATCGTCTGCGTCGTATTGTCCTTGAAGTCGTGTTAGCCTAGTGGTGGTGACCGTTGACTGGCAAGTCAGTGGTATCGGGTTCGAACCCAAGGCGCGCACCTCTGACTTTTCGTAAGTTATGTGCGTTTTATAAATTAATTATCACTTATTCCGTGCCTCGGAAAGCACGTAAAGCTGTTGGCCCTGCGCCTAATCTCTCTCCGATCGTGTCGGAAGGCCGTCCCATCGGACTATGAGAGTGAGGAAATAGACAGTGCACACTTGTGCACTATAATATCTCCTGCGTAATTGGCTAGTCTCCGTTGAAATTGGCCGCTGTGACCGAAATTCGGTCAGGACTATATTATTGTCCTAATCTAAATGTGAATGTATGAATGAATATACCTATATTCTGAACTGCACGCCCCTGACAAATGTATCTACAATAATCATCAGAATAATCCAATAACATAATAAGACAATGAAAACTATTTGCATATTTTATTAAAATTATTGTTTGCTCGCATGGTGATGTGAATTAAAATCGCCTCTGATTTGGTATTATAGAATACCATTGACAAGTACTCTTCATTTTGAGTAAGATCTATTTGTTTTAACAATTCTTCTTGTAATAATAATATATGTAATTAGCAAAAGGTTCAAGGCTAAGGTTGTATTTTACAACTTACTGTTTGTTGTTAATGAAGTACTTTTTGAATTTATTGTCATTAATATAAACAATATTTTTATTGAATATTTTTTTGTAATGTGCTCTTTTTGCTATCCAAATCAGAGAAGGCTCTGTCCAAGGGGTTATACATGAACTATTAATATCAATCCCAATTTTGTTTAATAAATTTTAAAATAAAAAACTTGATATTTTTGCTATGTTATTCTTCTTAACTTGGTTTGTTGCTACTTTTTATTAACTATAATCGCTAGAGTGAGATATTTAGTTCTTTAACGAAATAGGCGCTTTAAAACACAAGCCCATTATGACTACGTTTGTACAATATGTACACATTAATCACATGCATTGTTGTATATAAAACCCATGTCAAAGTACGATATCGTGGATATTTTAGCAAAATATTATTATGCAATTGTTTGGCAAGATGATAGTAGTGTTAGCACAGTGCATTCCCCGCTTATAATTAACGTCATAAGACTGTTATGATATATGTACGAGGCTTATCGAAAATATGCGAGACACGTGAAACTAAACTGATTCCATAAATAGAAGCAGTTGGCTTCATTAGGTGAAGCGAAAATATTCAAAAATATAAAGTACCTAATGAAAATAGTGGATTTATTTTTAAAAAAATGAAAAAAGTGGTTTTCTTTATGTGTATTTAATTTACTCATAACTATGTCATAATGTATGGAAGGTTTGTACTCTCGTGGTTTGTTTCAGTTTAAAGGTAAATTCCCGTTGACCTACCTAATGAAAATTTTTATGCAAATTCTGTTCTATGTTTTAATTTACTTAGAAGATAGTGTAATCATGTGAAAAGCCCTTACAATTCTTAGTTTCATCATTTTTTTTAACTTTTTGGGTAGACAGATACCTATATGTATTTATGCGGCTGCCGAATTTACTTAGCAACTTTTACGTTAATGAATAATTTATACGTTTTGGGAAAGTTTACGCATTTTTTCTCAAGTACGTACAAAAGGCTGGCGCTTAATAGCTCTCGACCAGGATAAGGGTAAACCCTGCAGTAAATAAAAATATATCATAGAATAATGATGTAGAGGTCACTCTCTTTTTTATATACCTACACTATATTTCTTGTAACTTAACAAGCTATAACTTAACAAATATTCGTCCATTGATAATTTCGGGTCACCTTTCTAGTACTTGTAGGTACTTTTAAAGCAAACTTTGGCAACCTGCCAACACCAATGAGAAATTTTTAACTTCACCATTTTTGCCACACATGATCTTCCAATTTCAAGTAGTAGGTACTTAGGCTCGAGTCGTATCTAACTGCCTGTTAGGGTAATATCACCCTTCGAGCTTCGAGTTTATGATATGACACAGAATTTATATTATAAAATTACAAGTAGTTAGATGTTTACTCTTACTGTTGTTCGTCAAATTATTCGCCTTTCTGTAAATACATACGAACATTTAAAAAACATCGAAAAAAAATCGTGTCGCGATTCACGGGTTTATACCCCGCTCGTATGCTATCTCTTTTTCAAATTCCTCTATTTTTTAAGGCAATTTATGAATAAAATAAAATAATGCGAAAGTAATTCTGTGGGTTTGTTATTAAATCTTAATTAATCACTGAACCGATCGAGAAAAAATCACCACATTTTTTAAACTAAGCTACATACCTTATTACCTACGAGAAAAATATAATTCACGGGAATGACGTGACGTAGTTATATATATAAACGTATTTAAAAATATAAAATGTGGGGCCTACTGTTGTTGTTAATACTAAAATAGCCTCTATAAAGCTAAAGAAACATTAATGAGCACGAATTACCTATTTGGGGATGACAAATGACTGTTTTCCTTTACGTAAACGTATTGAAATCCGAATAAAAAGTTGACAAAATAAATTGTAATTTGCCATATCAAGGCACTGCCTTCTGGCAAACCTTATGTGTTGAATAATTCTTATTATAACATCAGTATATTGATATGGTGTAGCAGTGCTCTGTTGCGGTGACAACAAAGGGAAGATTTTCCAAATAAGGATCAGTCAGTTGGTTGATACACCCATAAATCATGTAGTGTGTACCCATGGACGTAATGCATACATTTTTATAGATACCACGGATGTAGATTTATCTAGACGCGGAATTTTTCGCGAATGTTTGCGTTACGCACACATTAGGAACATTAGCGCCTTTTTGTAATGACTCATGAGTCAGTGACTCTAGTTTTAAGACGTGTTATTTTGTTTTTTTTTTTTATAAATATTCTTTTGCGTGTTTTGACAACTACATTAATTCGTCAAAGGTTGAGAAATGAGATAGAATAGGGAATCTATTGTTTATAATAAAAATATGTGTAAAAATTATTTATTGTTTATTTCTTGTTTTTTTTTTAATGTAGATCTTTAATTTTTATATATATTTAAAACGGTATTTTATATGTGTTGTATTTTAATGGTGATAAAATACATAATATATTTATATATAGGTTAGGAAGCCAGTTCAATACTTTGCAAGATAAAATTAAGTGTGTTTTAATTTATTTGCTATCGTTTATCGATGAAATGGACTCCGGCTCGGCGGATACATTTTTTTTTATTGTGTCTCGTTTGTGAGGATTTGACGAGTGAAGCTTTTGTAATTTTGCAGTAGATGGACACTTGCATATTTCATTAATTATTTTTTCTTGACATATTTTACGGTAGACTCGTTTTTATTAAATAATTATACATTAATCGACCAACTCATTATAAGTAATTTCTTGTACCTAATTTACGTAATCTTAATTTCGAAGATGTCACCAACGACGATGATTGATAATGTAATATGTACACGTAATATTATGTAAAGTACACAAGTCATAAATGTAATGTACATTAAAACTCAATGAGTGTTATTATTTATTACATTAAAATGCCAATGTTTTTGTTATGTTTATTTATTTAAGTTCTGCGTATTTATTTAAGTTAATAACAATACAATTGTAGTTATATGGAAATAATATTAGTTGGGGTTTTTTTATGATAATTTGCGAAGTAGGTATTTGTTCAGTCAGAATAGATAAATATTTGAGTGGAGTTTTTATGAATGTACGTAGGTACTTACTTTTATATAGGTATATAATTATACAACTTTTAAATAAATACTATCACATGTCTTTATTTTAAACTATTTTGCCCTTAATTCTCATTTGAAAGTTCTTTTTTTTTCTTTCTTTCTTTATCGCATAGTTTATAATCTAGTGCTTTTTTAAAAGTAAGAACTAAGTAGTATTGTATAAAGTAAAATTACACAGGATTATCCTGGTTTTTGAAATTGTTGTGCGCAAGCGTACTTGCTTTCAACACCTTCCAGTAAAAGCTATCTATTTGTATTCCCACAGCCCTCTACGGCGACCACTGAACTCAAGACCTTGGTCAAAAATAGCCTAACGAATTTGACCAAATTTACTCGCGACTTACACAAATTTGTTTAGAGCTTATCACACGGTGTACAGTCAGCATCAAAGGTAACTATTATTGGAAAATCGTTCTTATTACTTTTGAGCTAAGGTACAGATAGTAGTAACATTGATTTGCTGGTAATCAAATGCCACATTTTTTCTCATTGTCTACCATATTACTTACCACATGACGATAGAACTTTCCTGTAATTACACTGTCTGATTGAATAGCTGCTCTATTCCGATAAGTAGATCACTAGGTCCGTATCAAGAACGAAATGCAAGTAATTGTTTGTAATTTCACTTTTGTTTTTTTCTGTTGTGTTTCTATGGTATGGATCAATTGTAGTTCATAGTTAAGCAAAGCGTTTTATCCTAATCAATACATGTTTTGAACATTCCTACATAGTTAATATAAATTGTTATTTCTTATTGTTATTGATTCCAAAATGCAGCACAAAATCTCAATCATACTGTTTTCATAATCAGTTTGGTTCACAATAAAATAATGTGATTCTACTTTATAGAATTTCTATTGTTTTATTTAATTCTGGTCTTTAGAAATTGTTTTAATTCTTAATCTGATCCATATAACCGGACAACATGACTGTACTAAATAGAAGTCAGCCTATTTTGTTGCTTACTGTACTTTTATAGACTCATATTTTATAGACTCACGCCTATATTCCCCAGAGGGGGTAGGCAGAGGTGTGCAGTACACCCACGTTTCGCCGGCTATTTTATAAGTCCCATGTAATAGGGGGCGAGCCTATTGCCATTAACCGGGCACAATTCCAGACTCCGTGCTGCTACTGAGAATTTCCTAATGGAAAAACCCAATAACACTTTCGCCCGACCCGGGGATCGAACCCAGGACTACTGTACTGTACTTACTGTACTTATCTCTACAAATTCTTTAATATAATATTGTTTTTATAAGTTTCCATAGCTGAGTAGCGAAAAGCAATGCATCTTCGCAAACTATCCCCATGAAAAACTTGAAATTAAATGGGTATCTGATTCATGAGTATTTGATGTAGATCCAATATTTCAATCAATATAATACGGTTACCTATCATAAAGTATAATAAACCTATATTTTTATTTATAGGTACAAAGTGACGGCATGACTTTTCTAAACGCTTATAAGCTTTGAAAATAGATCATGCAGTAAGATTAAATGATTTATTTGAGTAATTATGTGAATAACATCCAATAGGAATGTTAAGTAACACCGCATGCGCGATTGCGCGCACGCATGATTCAGACGATTATATTCGGTCAACGCGCTAACACTTGGCGCCAATCTATGGAGCATCGTAGGAATTTTCAGTTGTAATCACTATACAAACTTATAGCTCAATAATCCATCGAATGGAAGCAATTAACGTCGTTATTAATTATCACAAATCAGGCTTGAGGTTTTTGATGGGTCTCAATTAATTCTATAAAAGCATTCTTAGCTAAGATGTAAAGTACACAGTTACATGCGCGCGCAACTGCTTGTGTACATTGTTAATATAATATTTATAATTACGAATCATAATGAACGGTATGAACCTTCCATAAAGCTCTCTTAATAATTATCGTTTGTGTTGAGTACAAACTTCACGGTGTTGTAGTCATTAGTTTAAGTTAAGCTGTGTTTATAGCCGGAATTATTTTGTACTTAGAAGAAATTAATGAGTGTTCTATATTTTCATATTTATCGCTGCGTATTAAATTTGTATTAAGTATTAACCCTGCTTTAAAATACTACGCTTGGTGTTGCAGGTTCGGTTCCCGCCAGGGATAAAATATTTTTAGATCCACAGCAGTGGCGACTCTATAATACATTTTACAATTTTTTTTGTATCAATCTATAGGTCAATGTTCAAATCCCGCACCTATATTTTTTTACTTCATTGTATCCTTTAAAAAGGTTGTCGCGATTACCCTATTTTCAGGTCCTAGGCATGCAAGACGCAACTGATTTACAGGAATTTGTTTCAGTCTAAATGTTTTTGCATTGTAAAATTATATACCTATAAATCATTTTACAGCCACATGATTTCACATACAGAAATTCCTAGTAAGTGGCAACGTTTTAAAAACTACTGACCATAAATAAGCACTCGCTGCTGACACTTCTACTGACAGAAATATAAGTAGATACATACTTGGGACCCGCAGTACCTACCTCTTGATGAAGACCAAAGTAGCTTACCCATGACAAATTGCAAACAATTAACTGATTTGCGCAAATAGTTTTCAACTAAAGAGACGGTAAATATCTGTGGTAAATATTTTGGCATGTCTGTGGTATCAAGCCAGCTACATCGAGACAGATGTACCTACATTCCTCGTTGTTTCTTATCTAATCAAATTATGCATTTGTCATACACTACAAATAAATTAAATGTAACGCGATACAGATAGTGTTGATGACTAGCTGTAAGGAAAACTTAGTTTGAGGTAAAAACGTTATAATGACAACATATATAATTTTAGCAATTATACAAAATAGGTACATAAATTTATTATTTATTTTCAGCCATTATCCTCTTACCCTCTTTCCATTAACTTCCGATTCTGCGCTTTCTTCTGATAATTTTAGCAAGTTTAGCAAGGATAAAATTATTCTTCGTGTAATATATTACGCCTTATTTTAAGTTTTTTTTAGTTCTTTTTTTCGTGTGTGTGTTTTTATTTTATTTTTTATTTTTTCCTAAATACTTCTTTATGTAGCGCCTTGCGCAATATTTGCGTGTTAATAAATGATTTCTTTCTTTTCTTTCTTTCTAAGTCATTACCCGGAAATCCGGGTGGATTTTTATACATTTTATCTTTTTTTGTATAAAAAACTGTATAAGGTCAACCTTAGAGACAACCTTTAACGTACTGAAGCAGAAAAAAACAATAAAATAGAAATCAAACAAAACACCAACAATTTATTATGAAAATCATAAATATCTATAGTTATTATTCAATTATCATAGACATTACAATAAATATTTCCAATAAAAACATATGTACACGTAATTAAACACATACAATTGTTGAGATGATTGTGCTAAATAGAGATAGAAACTTTAAGATGGAACGCAATCTTAATAAAAATCCTGTATAAACAAGAAAGAGCCAATAAAATAGCCAATAATAAGAACAATGTGAAGGTCATTCAAGGATACGATTGTTAGAAGAACAAAGTCATTAAGTGTGATTGGATCATAGGTATTGGAATTAAAAAGTTAGACTAGTAAACTTGGTGAATGGTGTATTGAGTTATCTACAATCTAACGAAGAAGTAGTGATGAAACAAAGTGTGTTGAGATCTTCAAAATTAATTGTTTTAAAAAATCTTTATGAAATTATGACGGTTTTGATTTCTTGGATCCGAGGGCATTTGAAAAAATGTCGTCAAGAGTTGGGAGAAGGATTGTTTTTCCATACCTACTTATAATACTTGACTTGATTTCTTTAGTAATACCACCTGCAGACACAATGCAATTGATATTGTTTGTCAGTCACCGGTGACTGACGTGGCGTTCAAAGGGACTATTTCGTTATTTGAAAAACTAATAATGATCTGACCGAACTGATCTGAAACTGAAAATGATCTAATATAAAATCCGAATTGCTGACTCATTCGGATTTTATATTGGATATACCTATTACTGAAAAAGTGAATGTTTAAAGTGACTCTTTGTAAGAAATTATTTTGACATTTAATTATTATAATTAATTTACCATAATTCACAAAAAATAAGGCGTAAAATGTCTACAAGACACTGTTTCTGGTGATTTACCTCCAAAAACACTGTAGTTAACTATTTTTAAACACCTCCATAAAAAGTTAAAAGCAATTTTAGAGATAGAGCAATAAAATATTATTAATTGTATACCCGATACGCAGATAACAAGTGCCTACAAACTCAATTGGTGTATTGTTGTATTAAGATTGACAGCTGTCAAATTACAAGATTACTATCGAGCTAAACATTCACTTTGTGTCCGTCGATTACACGTTGTTACGAATTACATTAATCAAAATCAAATGTAAACTCGTGCCATTTGTCGGTACCATGTTTATATTATTATTTTAGTATGACAAGTCAAAGATAATTGAACTTTCTTATGGCTGTTTTTGCAAATGAGATTTTTAATCAATTTTGAAACCTAACCTTACCTACACAAGTAAGGATATTTTTTCGAATGTATTCTATTAGGAGGACTATCCGGGAACTTGGGGATGCCTGGGGGAAAACCCATTGACAAGTTACTCGTAAGTGCCTACTACATCTAATTCGACAATTAACTATAACTATTATTATAGTATTACCTATATATTAAAAGAAGGTAAGGTAAGAAAGAAAGGTAGCAAAATATTAATAATTTTTACCTTAACTCAACTCAGCACCACCCCGTTTTTACAAGAATATAATTTAATTACAATTTACTATAGAACACGTATTGTTTAGTACAATAAATACCTCCAGTACTGCTTATAAATCGCCTAGCAACAATTTATTTTGACACCAGTCGTGGAATTCCATCCATTATCACGACCATACCCAATGCGGAGTCGATCTCCTAATGCCGATTATTTACAGTTGCTTACAAATAAATAATGCTCACTTTATCACTGTGGCGAAAAGCGGTAGCACAGGTAAACTGTAGGAATAATAATAATCCGGTTTTAAATCAAAGTTAAGTTGTATTTACGATGCACAGGGCGCGGGGCTGCGCGGGCGCGTGCCCCGGGCGAAGGAGACCTCTATTTTATAAGTTAACTATAAACTTACGTTAACAATTCTTCACGTAATATTAAATAACAAAACATATTGAAATTAACTGACGTATTTTGCTAAGTTTGACTCGTTAAAGATAAACGACGCTGCGGGCTTTCGATAATCTCTTAAATTAAGTGATCGGTGCATTAGGCATTAGTGCTGTAATGTTTTACTATAATTTTGTAATCTTTAGTGTATCTGGCATCACTAATTCGCCGTAATTCTATTCAAGAAACGATTTGAGGTGAAATAATAAGTAGGTATTATGACTCATAAACACATCGTAAAATGTTGCGCTGAAATGAGAATTTTAGTCCGCATTACATTGACATGACGCAGAACAGCAAATAAACGAAATTCTTGGGGATTCGCGGACTTTAAAATAATAATGACCACGAAGAAAAGACTTCAATACATTCTTGTCGGCTTCACACTAAACCGCGTTATTTCCGACTGTTAAGTCTTAAAACAACGATTCAAAATATTTTGCATTCTTTCAAAATTTATGATGCGTTTTCGTATTTCTGGATTGTTTGTTTGTGAATGAAATCTGGAGGAAGTTGTAAAATAGAGGGATTACCTACTGATAGCGAAGGTCGATAGGAAAACAGGTGTATTCCAAGAACATGTTGGAGGTATTCGTTAACCAAACTTTACCGGTCCAGCATTCCTATCGATCGATCAAAGAAAATCGGCTCGGTAAACAATGTAAATGGAACAGATAAGAACAATGTAACCTTAAATATTGTAAGCCATATAGGTATATATTTAAAATTCTTCTTCATATAGGGAGGGTGGCGAGAGGATTTGGACGCTTATCACGAGGGCTGGCTCGAGGTAGCGTGGGAAAAGGGTACTTGGAAGGACATGGTGGAGGCCTTTGCTCAGCAGTGGGACACTAACAAAAAAATAAAATAAAAGAAAAATAAAGGGAGGATGCCCCTGGAACTGACAACTAGAGTTTCTCAATAATATTAGAATTACCTATGACTTATAAATAATAAGGCTTAATGGTCTACATATTTTGTGGGAAAAAAAAACAATTATCGAGTACCTACTGATAGGCCTAACGTGCCTTATTTATAAAGGTATATAATTGTTAGACGTTAGTGAAGAAGATTGTCAAAATCAATCAATGGCTTGGAGTTTGAAACCTTAACATTGGCACGCTTTGCGTCGCCCGTGACTTTGTCGCGTTAACCCACTTTCGCTAAGCTCGGCACAGCCACCCAAAGTGTATAAATTTTTCTTTTTAATTTTATTCAAAGTTTTCCTCATTAAGGACGTTAACTAAAAAGTTTATTTCACTCATTACTGTCATAAAACCTGTTTGTACTCAAACTTTAATAAGAATAAAATAAAAATCAAAATAGTCTTAAGGTCGAAAAGTTTTACATAACGTTTAACATACCTACAAGGTTTTACAATCTTACCACAGCCATTTTTAATATTTTCTGTGAATCTTACCATCTTTTTCAGTGTTGTAAAAAAGTAAAAGATGGGAAATTTGTTTTCAGTTAAATCTCTTGAGAACTGTATTTGCAAAGATATCGTTTGTGTAAATTTGTTGAAAAATTCAAGATTTCCAGTTGAATACTTCTTTACAACAATCTAAAGGCACCAAAAATCTTAAATAAGAAATAAAGGAAGGATATTATACGAGGTTCAGTTGACATAAACACCTTAAGGCCTTATAGACCCTTTTCCCGTTGACTTAGGCTGCGCTGGGTTGACAGGTAGCTAAAAAGGTTTCGGTACGAAATGACAATGCTTTTTTTCCATTTTTCAGGAAATGATATAAAATTCCGATCTGATATAAAATTGTGTAAGTATTAAATATAGAGATTGAACTAATATTATGATCCTCCTCCTTGCGTCGTTTTCCCAGTGCTGGGTGTTGTGACCTATCACGGAGGTAGCTTCTGTTAAGATGTTCCGCCATCTACTTCTGCTCTCAGCAACATGCACTGCTTTTGACACGTTGAGGTCAAGTGTAGCGTGGATCTGATCTGACCAGCGTATTGGACTTCTTCCTCTCGGTTTCTTTCCCTCTACTTTTCCCGTAACGATAAGTTTTTGTAGCTTGTCTCCGGGCTTGCGGGCTATGACCAAAGAACTCAAGTATCCCGCGAAGGCTCTTGTGATGTAATAGGAAATTCAATAAGAAATTTAACTTTAAATAGACATATTTGCATCAAATTCATTTTTTTACACCATAGGTTAGTCCCAACAATGTTAGTCTCTATCCTATTATAATGTAACTAAAACAAGATTACAATGTCTATTTTAAAACAGCCATTGTTACTTAAGTTGTAGGACCCAATGCTGTCAACTAAACATGATTGATTGGTTTTCGTTTTAATAATGTTCAAGCATTTGACTAAACTGCTGTCAAAGTGCTCATAAATCGTCAACCTTCGTGAAGTGTAGAATTTATTTATTTTTAATGGTCCGTACCTATCTTGTAATGAAAAATATAACTTTCAAAGGTCACCTCGTTGTTCTTTTAACAGTTAAATAGTGTGTGTTTTGTTGACCTGTTTTTTTCAGTGCAGTATTCGAATGTACCAATGTGACTTTCGCAATGTCATAATGTATTTTATTAATCTAAGACACCGTTGACTAACGGTAAAGGAAAACGTCGTAAGGAAACCTGGACTTTAATAGTCTAAAATCGGCAACCCGCAGTGAGTTGGCGTGGTGATTAATGCTCGATCTTTCTCTGTATGAGAAGCCTCTGCCCTGCAGTGGGACAGTTACAGGCTGATTTATTATTTCGAATAGGTACTAAATTTCAGCTGCTTCTTGCATATTTCGGAAAACAATAAAACAATGATCCGACGAGGAAGCAATCAATTTAAGCATAATGTTTACAATATATAACATATGTTTTTGTTTACATGAATTTGTAAACAGCATTGTTCTTGAATACAACATGTTTGTTTTCCTTTCTTCTGAACTCTTGAGCCAAATGAATGGAAATAATGCAATTTTTGTAATTCTTGGTACTCTTTAAATAGCCTACTATTAAGTCGAGGTAGCCTAGTGGTATGACCGTTGACTGGCAAGTTAGAGGTCTCAAGTACGAACCCAAGGCGCGCACCTCTGACTTTTCATAAGTTATGTAAGAATTATAAATTAATTATCACTTGCTCCGTACCTCGGAAAGCACGTAAAGCCGTTGGCCCTGCGCCTGATCTCTCTCCGGTTGTGTTGGATTGCCGTCTCATCGGACTGTGAGAGTGAGAGAATAGAGAGTGCACCTGTGTTTACGTGCACACAGTTGTGCACTATAATAATATCTCCTGCGTAGTTGGCTAATCTCAGTTGAGATTGGCCACTGTGACCAAAATTCGGTCAGGAGGGATTTAATTACAAATAGCACACACATCAAATTATTTTAAAACGGGTATTAATTCCGTCATACCTTGTTATGATCATATTATATAAACAATTTTAAAACTAGCAAAAAATATTTTATGATAAAAATAATCACCACAAAACAGCACGTCCAGTCGTCCACAAAATCTTTTCCAACCTCATAAGAAGTTGAAAGTACCTAAATTAGGTGAAATAAAATAGGCGATTTACTGATAATACTTTAAAATTGTCTTGTATCAGTAATCATAAATTTTATGGTCAATTCACGCCATAATAAGCGGTTTGGAGCAATAAGTGCAACACATTTTTACTTCATTGGAGAACTTTTACTCTTAGTGGAGGTCAATTTTATAGATATTCATAGCCATTTGGCACTTTTTCGGTGTGGAGGCAGTGGCATGCCTAGTACCTAGCTATTCTAGTTTTTAAAGGTTACAATCAAGAAAAAAATTTACATAATATTGTTTTATTCCTACATTTGTAGAACTTCGGCTGGGCTTCGAAAAAATGTATGGTGGGCAATGTATATTTTGCGTAAAGGTTGAAGCGAAATAAAAGTAGAGTACCTACAGGATACACCTAATTTGAATTTTGAAACCTATTTGAGTGCCAAGTTTCATCTAAATTCGTTTAACGATTTACGCGTGATTTGAATAAAAAACATCTTCACAAACTTACATAATAGTAATAAGAAGTCGGATTATAGTGATTTATGTAAAAAAAGTGTAGGCGCCTTCTGTACAACTTTCATCACTTATACAATATATTTATAGCTGTATTAAGTATTTCTAAATACATTTTACGGTTTTGCGTTAAATTCAGCACAAAATTCTCAAACCATAAATATTACCAAACCTAATTAAACCATTTGGGGGGAAAACCACAAACCGCTTTTGCTAGCTAATTACTTTCCTGTTTAAAATTTCTAGAATGTTGGTGTTTTCCAAATCTCACAATTTCTTTACAGATTTTACTTGTTTGTTTAATTTTGTTGAGCTTTTCTAGCTCAGGGTAACTGGCGTAAAGAGTTTGTTTTTGTTAAACTGTGATTTTAGTGCCGGGAAAATTACTATTATTGCCAGCATGTGTTTTACAAAATAATTGCATATAACAACTTCGTTCATCGTCGAGTCTATGGTTTACTTTAATGATATGGAATTTACAATATTGTAAAGAAGATGTGTTTAGTTTGTTTGTAATTTATAACTTGGACATTTGTGACATTTTCTGCAATTAGTGTTTTTGTTTATGTAATATTTTGTAATAAGTAATATTTTGAGTGTCGTGGTGGCGCATTGCTTACGGGCCCGCTTTTCAAGCACGTGGGTGTGGGTTCGAACCTGGTATGAACCAATGTGACTTTTTCTATGTCTTACTATAGGAGCAACCCTAAAATCGCAAAAAAAAATCAGCTGTTCCATACATTTTGTCGAGCCATGTGAAATAAATGAATGGAACTGTTGATATTTTTTTTGCGATTTCAGGATTGGTCCCATAGTAAAAGTTGTTCATAATGATGAGTTAAATGACACCTTTTAAGGATGCTGGTGTTTTACAAATAACCCTGTATAACATTTTACTTGTGGATCTATTGAAATGATCCGGAATGGATGTACACTAGCAACTAATGCAGGAATTGTCCGTTTACTTGATCTTTCTGGTGGCCGTCAAACAGGTCTAATGTAAGCTCGTCTAAACACGTACTAAGTACATAATATACGTTGTTTGCGGTCGTATCGCCCCCGGCCGGGGTAAAGGTCTTTGTGGTGCCAATTCTGTACAACATCGCAGTAAAATAAATGGGCTGTAATCTTCGAGAGGAGAAATTACAAGATTTGAAATTCGAATAATGGAAAAAAGTAGACAGCGAATTTCCGATGTTTTTTTTTATCTATTTATTTATTGAGGCTTTTTATCCTCAAGGTGGATATGCCTCATAGGAACACTTACAAAAAAATCGGTGGTGTCGTTAATTTCGTGTCTATTTTTTTATTAATGCAAAGAACCAAATTTAAATATAGGTACTAATAAAAAAAAAGTTTGAGTCCGATTTAATATCGAATACAAAAACAGCATAAATAAACACGTTAGGACTGAAAATAAGCTATCAAACTATATGTTTGAGATATAGCAGGTACTTACACTAATTGGATAGCAGATAGTACAAATATTTTCCTTTCAACACAAAGATTGTCTTTAAAAAGTCTATAAGTCTTTATTAACAACAGAATTGGCACCGTTGCCTCAGAATCGAGTCGTTGTAATTTACCAATTAGTCACTCTGATCGGACAATCACGTTTCACGCTCGCGCCCTTTAACTGATACTTAGATAGTAGATGACTAGCATTTGGACTCGGAACGCATTATTTTAGATAACGAGACAAGTTTTTTAGTATTTTTGTTCGACTCTTTTATTCCCATGGGTGTAGTAGAGGATAATAGAGAATTAAGGTAACAGAAAGGTAGCTGGACTCGCTTTTATACAGCTATTTGTTACAAATAACTTTTCTGGTTCTATTTATTGTACCATTCCGGTAGCAATCTAAATTTAACCGACTTCAAAAAAGAAGGAGGTTCTCAATTCGATTGAATGTTTTTTTTTTTGTTAGATATATTTTGTAAGATAAATACTGAAGATTATAGTTTACATAGGTAAATGAAGAGTAAATAAAATAAGGATTTTTCCAAGCTTTTTTCTACAGACATACAAACAAAACTTACTCTTGCTATAAGTATTTTAATAGATTAAGATTATAGTATCCGAATGGCTATAAAATTGGTGCTAACTAAATTACTAGCTGGAATGAAAATAAGTGTATCCTATTAGGGTTTCGTAACGTTTAAAATAAAAGCCAATACTCTCCGAATTGGCTTGTTACAAAGCTGTTTTGCTGCAAAAGATTTATCAGTAGTTATATCAGTATTATATTTACTTCCTATCTAGAAACCTACATAATTGAGTACATTACGATCGCGTGTGTTGATCAAAGTTGATTAAAACAGTTTCTACATAACGTTTTCCCGATGTTGGTTAGTTGCACTTGAAGGCATCCCTTTAAGTGCAACTAACCAGATGCGTCCAATCATTACTTGGTATTACATTTGCCATACGACGAATAAACAAATCACCTAAAATTCCATACAAATCACATTTTTAAATATAGTGATAGTAAAGAACACATTTTAAAATTTGAATTAATTTGTAACTGGCTGAAAAAATGTTTGACAAACATTACGAAGAATAGCTCTTTAAAAAAAAATAAAGAACGCCTGCAAACCAGAAACACCCATCTTGTCATCATAGGTATTCAAACGCATCATAAATGATTTTGATTCTCACCTTAATTAAATTATTCTTTAACAAAGTAACTTTTGTTTCTTAGCAATAATAATTTTATATTACTTATCTTTTTCAAGAGCGATTGGCGCACTTTTGATATTACATAAAAGTAAAGCAGAACTTGGAAACTAAATATATTTGGTGTGAACTCCAATTTAAATTACTTTGCCTTTCATTATGACCATCGCTTAAAGTTTCGGAGTTTAATTACATGTTTTTGCTAATAGCACCCTTTATACATCACCGCAGAATAAGGCGCCATTGCAAGCTAAAAAGGACCACAGCTTTAGAAAATTGCGCTCTAATTACCATATACCCGGCTCATCCACCTGTTATAATCCCTTAGTCGACCTTTATAAGAAGTATTTTGGTATTCTATTCTCAGCACAGGGTTTTGTTGCTCCATCATGTTTTCATAAATATGTAAGTATGGAGAAATTTATTTACCTAAGGATTCTTATGAATATAAAAATAAGCTCTTTGCATTACTAAATTATTTTTCTAAATTGCTTTCCTTTTTTTTACTTTTGAATTACTTGTAAATGAATTCTTAGGGTGCCCTCTATCTGGCAGAAACTTGTTTCTCCGAAACCTATTTGGCATAACTCACTTGACATAAACTTTTTTAAACGAACATTATTAAGGTAGAAAAAATATTTAATATAATTGTTTTTTGGCCTAATGTTTTTATGTCCGAATTTAAAATGGGATACTTTTAAGATGGCAGAATCATCTTTAGGTATAAATTTCATATCCATAATAATCAATAAGTATAACCATCATATCGTAGAAAGTTCACAACCAGAATCATTTTTTGGCATATATTTTATATCCATAATAATCAAAAGTAGAACCATCATATCGCAGAAAATTCACAGCCAGAATCATCTTTAAATATTCTATGCATGGTCGTAGTCTTGTCTGCCCTACCCCTAGAGTGTAATCTAAACCCGCGAAGGCGCGGAGGGGCGAGGCGGCCCGCGAGCTGAGGAGCAGGTGGTTGTAACGCACACCGCCGCGGCTGAGGCTGGCCGGCGAAGCCGGCCAGCAAGCCGAAGCTGCGGAGGCGAGCGTCATAATATGGTTAACACCCCGACTCAGAGTACCCCGACTCGGATAGGTTAGGTTAGAAGGGGATGGCGGGGTCGAATAGACCCCGCCGTCCCCTTCGTGGTTATTTTTTTATAAACCACCCAGAAGTAGGAGCCCCGCGAAGCGGGGCTCCGTCGACCAAGCCCACCCTCGACCATGCATAGAATATTTAAAGATGATTCTGGCTGTGAATTTTCTGCGATATGATGGTTCTACTTTTGATTATTATGGATATAAAATATATGCCAAAAAATGATTCTGGTTGTGAACTTTCTACGATATGATGGTTATACTTATTGATTATTATGGATATGAAATTTATACCTAAAGATGATTCTGACTTACAAAATTATGGGTTTCGGTGTATGGTAAATGAGTGTATGCCAAACGATTTTCTGCGAAAAGAGGTTTATGCTATCCGTGGCTATGCGAAATAAAATTATGACGTAAAAAGTTCTGCTATAAAGGGTGGACCCGAATTCTTAATCTGGCTACCCCTTTTTAAATATATGTGGGGTTACTCTTAAACTACAATCCAATCCCAATTGTAATATAATAATTTGTTCGAACATATTGCAACGTTGGTGCCAAAAGCGAATGCCAATCGCGAATTGTCTCTCGATTTTGAAAAAACAACTTCGCCATAGGAAACGTTGGATTGGGATTGGATTTGTAGTTCAAGAGCAAGCCTCCAGTATTGATGATAAAATGTCAGCTTGATTGTAAAACAACAAAATGGTAATAAAAAAATAACATAAAATATTCTTTAATTCAGACAATGTACAGTCCATAGTATGAGATACAAAAATCTGTTAAATCACCCTCTTAATTAGAGATTTCCAAAGCAGGGATGTGATCCTATTTGCTTCTTCAAGATTACATTGCATTAATGTTCTAATAGTTTTGGATGCTGAAAACTAATATTCATTATGGAACTCATACAGTACGTGATCACAGGATACAAAATGATGTATTCTGAAAACTATGCGACCTTTGGTCCTTGACAATGATGGTGCTGACGTAACGTTAATGTTATAGTAATCGACTTGGTATAGCTTCCTTGAGTACAAAGTTATTTTAGACAACAACAATCTGTTTTACACATAAAGAATTACGTCAATTAAATATGACCGAATTCATTAAACATTACCTATGAAACAAAAATATCGTAGAGTAATAAGAAGTGGAACTCTTAGAAAAGTCAAGAAGTTTGGAAATGAAAAGGTTTATTTCATTTTAAGACAATTAGATCCAAAACAGGATCCTTGGAATTGATTTGATAACCTTAATATAATTGGCAATAATATATCTAGTATGTAGGTGAATGAAAATAATATATATTATGCGCTGGAATGCCCAGATGCTATAGAGAAACATGAAAGATTAAGATATTATAAGTCGACGGATTGGCAAGTCGTGACCCCAAGACAGTGACGTGGGATCAGGGCAGACGGAAGAAGAAGATTATTAGATTGAAGATACTCAACTATCAATCATACTTTATGAGATATATAAAATAAGAAAAAAATCAACTGAGCCTGTAACAATTTATGGAACTCTTCTTTGTCATAAAAAAAGGTATAAACTTAAGTACATCATTATAGCATTGTACAATCGTATAAATCCAAATAAAAAAATAATTCTTAGTGCCGTCAACTTGCAGATACAATTTAAATATAGGTATAGTACTCCTGGTTGATCGGATAGTCGTGTGGTGTGATCTTAATGCTTACATTTTATTCGATGGATAATTTAATGAAACTTCTCCGAAACGTCTATGTTTAAACGGCATATGACACGGTAGAAGATACCATTAATTAATTTATGTTCTAGAGTTTAACTATGTTATCGATAACGTCGGCTGTATCACGTCATGCCTGTGCTAGTATGTTGGATATTAATTTAGAAGGTTAATCAACGGGACTAGGTCAACCTAGAATTGAAGAAAAACAGTACTGTCGCCGTGTTTGTGTTTTAATTAAGAACTCGATGTGTTTATATTGTGTTCACCACATTAAAGCAAAATTACAGACTTAAACAATAGACAACCACCTATCAAAAAAAACACAGGAATCCTTAATTTTCGCCAAATTATGAATAGATAAGAACCTACACAAAATAAAGACTTGCCATGTTGC
This sequence comes from Protodeltote pygarga, assembly GCA_936450705.2. Classification (NCBI taxonomy): domain Eukaryota; kingdom Metazoa; phylum Arthropoda; class Insecta; order Lepidoptera; family Noctuidae; genus Protodeltote; species Protodeltote pygarga. The sequence continues at coordinate 7,055,871 of OW388265.2, read as the reverse complement.
ATTTGAATTTTCTTACATAAATCAGCACACATGTAAACACGACCCTTTAGTTACATTTATCATTGTTAATTGGATAGGTATATGAAGTAGTTTACTCAGCTTAATAAATAGAACATTTAAGAGTTGCGAGCCTCATTTGTTATAAGGAATTAGTTCGAAGGAAAGTCCTCGAAAGCATCACATCGATAGCTCGCCTACACTGCCGGCTCGATAAGTGGACGATGTTTCTAGCGGCACTTTCAATTATGCATGAAACCACTTTTATCTGGTCACTTGACGATCTGACAAATTATACACCAGTTGTTGTTAACATAATTTCTGCGTTTTCTGCGGTTATTTATGAGCGACTTTCACAAGCTTTTTGCGCTAGGCTAACATCTGGTTGGAGAAGGCATTTACAAATTAAATTTTAAAACCATACTTGTTTAAGTAACAAATGTTGACTCAGTGATGAACCGTTAAGCTGGTAGGTATGAGTAATAAATGTTTTTTAAATACTACAAAACCAATTGTATAAGCAAATTAATGTCAGACATAGTTTTTATTGAAATAGATTGTGCTATTGTAAATATAAAATTCTTGGAATAGTATCGGGATGCAAATAGTACGAGTATATCTAATTTAATTGTGCTCGAATTATTAAATATGACTTAACTGAACATGAAGGAAATACGTAAGATTTTCTTTACATCAAAGCTATATTTAAAAGAAAAGATCTCAGAAACATTCGTGCCGCAACATGTAAAACCCTGTATTAAAAAGGGAATTGCTCACTCAAAACAACTAGTACTTAAAGTACCGACGGATTGGTAATAACTGACCGATAGAAATCGACTAACAAGTCGTACCTGCATCAAGCAGAGCCGGCTTGTCATTACTGTACAATTAATTTGTCGTTCCATGCAATACAAATACTGCTGCAGGCGATTCACTAAAAGTATCTCCGATAGAACAAATCGTTGCGTTTTCATTGCTTGTTTTATAAGGGACAGATCGAAATTGTCTTTAAAGATACAGCGTTGGATAGCGGATAGTAGAATGGATCTGCTAATTTCATTCTAGTAAGTGGTAGTTTGGTACTAATTTTGTCGTCTACTAGTGATGCTATTGCATTAGCCTGTCTTGCAAATTCTTTTAGAAAGACTTGATCATTTAATCTTTTAAATGTTTTTGTACGAAGTCGCATTTTGTTTTTAACTTTGGTCACATACTTCTGATGTATTACTTTTATTTCTTCAACTGAATCCTTTTCAAATAAATGTGAATCATTTATATATATTTTTACAAAGATACTTACCTATTAGCGTTACTCATCTAAATTAAGTAGGCTGTAAAAACAAGCAGTCACGTGCCCGAGACCCTCCGGACTTTGATTATTTCGGACGCCACTGAAGTGAGTCAAACTGGTCGATAACTTTGCGCCCATCTGTGGCCCATTACCAAACTATAACTTCGACGTTCAACTCGGTTCCTCGCCGTTTATTTTGTCAAGCGATGACTAACATAAAGTTCGTTATGGTAAAGATGACGAATCCACATAAAATTAAAGATGGTGGCGGAGATGACAACTATGGCGTCTTATGGGTTATTGTTAGTATGGAATAAGATGCCATACCTTATGTGGTATGTCGAGTTTAATAACCACGAAATATAAAAAAATGGTTATGGGAAGTATATCATGAGTTTGATGATCGGTTACTGTTAAAATATTTTAAAATATCTTGAAATATTTTGAAGCGAACATGATTTGCTAATTATCTATTATGCCAAGTCTCATAAATTCCTTTCACTTACTTGTAATTTATTTTAAAACAAGGTTTAATCTGAAATAAATTATAGTCTCATAATTTATTGAAATAGCATAAAGTTTATAATATTCAAAAGAGACACGTTTCCAAAACCTTTAAAATTCTATGATTTACAGCACCAGACATAAAGACCCCTTGGTTTGGAAAGGTGTTGTGAATTCCAAGTAGATAAACGAATGTAGGGGGTCAACTGAAACTGGTGTTTTGTGGTCAATCGACAACAATTACTGTCAGAACAATGGCACTGATCTTATGTACCGTTAGAAGCCCGCGGGCCCTCGGTCAAGTGTGGCTAAGATTCTACGATATAGGTATTATGCAGGCACTGTCTGAACACTTGCCCTGTGGGCTGTACTTAATGGCTCTAGGGATGTCTTTTGATAATTGTACTGACTCTACATGTACAAATTTACATAGTGGGGAAAAAGAGAGAAATTAATTATTCTCAGATATTGAAATACAGCTGATGATAATGATATTCAGCTGTATCAGATTTAATGGAAGCTTCAACACCTTTTGGCGTAATAAAAAATTGGATTTGATACTACCTATTATGTGCAGTAAATATGTGCATTGTAGCCTGAATAGTACCTATGAACTTGTCAACGTCAGCGGTCAGCGGAAAGTTCTGACTTGGTGTGACCAAGTCAGACCTTTCAAAGTCCAAGTCAGATTCAAACTGTCACTTTCGTAAGCTATGTGCGTTAAATATTTATTTTTCCCGTGCCTTGCAGAGCACGTAAACGATGATGTACCTGCGCCTGAATTCAAGTGAGGCAATGTGGCTTATGTAAGACTAGTTTCAACCACCGAAATTCGGTTAGGAGGAAATATATTTTTTATAGATATGTCTGGATTTATCATTTTCAAATTGACAGATTTTTCATTTATAATGCCAAGCTAATTAACGTCAGAGCGTTAGGTGTTTAATCCACAACCATGGCCAAATCCCTATTCGCTTGATGTATTTAGCTGGGCAGATTTAAACATCTTCATTAAATAAACATCTATGACAGTGTTGCGTCAGAATTGCCGCATCATTTTGTGTGTTATGATGGACCGCCAATTTTGTTCAATGGTAAGTCTTGTGACAGTATAATAAACGTACAGTACAGTAACTACGTACAAACGCTCGAAAACTTATTAAACGCTCGAAACGGCATGCATACTCACACAACGACGCTTATGCGATGCGTAACAACGAGACTCCTAAGCGAACGTCGCGGTACTCGCAGTATCATCGACGCATCGTTGGGCGTGATTGTGTGAGTGTGCCGTTTCGAGCGTTTGTACGTAGTTTCCATACTGTATGTTTATTATACTGTGGTCTTGTCATAAGGCTCCATGGAGCGTCATCGTACTCGTACTATAGCCGAGTGTGAGTGGCATTGTATATGTCACCAGCAAATACAAACGATAAACTATTAGTATAAAATTTAAGAAAACGTGAACTAAAGAAAAATTATACACAGAGAATAAAAAATTAAAAGAACATTGTACAGGGTTATTTGTAAAACACCAGGATCCTTAAAAGGGGTAATTAAACTCATCTTAATGAACAACTTTTACTATGGGACCGGCCCTAAAGCCGCAAAAAAAAATCAGCTGTTACGCAAAAATGTATGGAACAGTTGATTTTTTTTGCGATTACAGGGTTGGTCCCATAGTAAAAGTTGTTCATAATGATGAGTTTAATTACCCCTTTTAAGGAAGCTGGTGTTTTACAAATAGCCCTGTATAATAGTAGTTTGTTTACGTTAAATTATCATCCCGATGTTACAGTATTAGCTAAAAGTATTCGGGGAGTCTTTAGATTTTCTAATGTGTGTTGGTAAATGTACTTTTCAAAGAGTTATAAATGCACGTATTTTGGGACACCACAACTCAATCCATCCCTACTGATCAATTCTCAGTAGTAGAATGTAGTAATAGTACATATTCTTTGGTAGTAGGGACAAAGTTAAATTTTTTTTATTGAAAGGTACGTAGTAATCAAATCTCATAGGCTTCGGTATAATTTGAGCCTACAAGTCGTACTTAAGTTTACTTTAATTCCATTTATAGCAGCTAATTAGCCATTGTTTAAGGTAAGGCTAAGAGGGAAATGGCTGTTTCAATCTTTGTTTCAGCTACGGCTACAGATTGTTAAACTCTTTTAAACTTTGGAATTTTGTCTTGAAACTTAAGTTTTAAACCATTTGCTTCAAATTTAGAACCAATATTTTCACTCAGATTTTGTTTATAACTAAATGAAATGTTATAAGATACTTTTCTAGAGTTTTGAATGTTAATTTTGAAGACAACAAATTAAATATTTCATCTCTTGTCCATCTTTGATTTTTCTACTTTTGCTTCATAACTAAATCATAATAAATCAGCCTGTAACAAAGGCCTCTTCTCATACAGAGAAGGAATAAGCATTAATCACCACACGCTAGATCACTGCGAGTTGACGATTTCAGACTATTAAAAGTCCAGGTTACCCTACGATGTTTTCCTTCACCGTTAGTGGTGTTTTAGATAAACTAATTACATAGGTATGACATTGAAACAGTCACATTGGTACATGCCAGGTTCGAACTCACACCCACGTGCTTGCAAACCAATGCGCCACCACGTCGCCTAACTAACTCAATAAACTTAAAGATCTCAGTTTACAAAGCCTGGTTAAAATGCACTCATTTAGTTGCATGCATGTAGGTACAAAATGATAGATCAGTGGCAGCGAGTTCGTTACGAGGCTAGGAAGTGAGACCACTGGGTGGCACGAACATGCCCCCGTGGGACATTCCGACATGCATGCTGATTGCTACAATACAAGTAATACAACTAAGGCGCGCTACTAACTGTACCTATTAAAGTTGTGCATCATACATCGCCTATTAAATAGTTTTATGCTCCACAAATTGTTAGGTTTAGCTTCTTAATATATTTTTTGTGCTGAGATAGAGTCTTATGACCCTTAACTGACAAATCAGAGCTCTCAGTTTTTAACCCAAAGTATGCACCTCTGACTTTTCATAAGTTATGTGAGTATTATAAAATAATTATCACTTGCCTCGTGCCTGACTACCTCTTTGGTCTAGTGATAGCAAGCGCAACTGCGGAGTAGGAAGTCCTAGATTTGATCCCCGGGTCGGGCAAAGTGTTATTGAGTTTTCCCATTAGAGAATTTTCAGCACCAGCAGCACAGAGTGTGGAATTGTGCCCGGTTAATGGCAATAGGCTCGCCTATTACATGGGACTTATAACATAGCTGGCGAAATGTGGGTGTACTGTATACAACTCTGCCTACCCCCTCTGGGAAAGACAGGCGTGAGTCTATGTTATGTAATTATGTTCCCTTTTGCCTCGGAGAGCTCGTAAAGCCGTCGCGAGTCGGCCCTGTGCCTGATCTTTATCTTCTTCTTCTTATCGTGTGGTTGATGAACAACCTGGTGTGTCTTTCAGATCTTTCTCTGGTTATGTTGGATTGCCGTCTCGTCGGACTGTGAGAGTGCACCTGAGTTTGCGCTCAAACTACGTAGGTGATACACATATCACCTACGTAGTTGGCTACTCTACGCTGAGTTTAGCTGCTGTGATCGAAATTCGGAGGAGAGTGTAATTAAGTTCTTTGACGAGAGAGAGAGAGAGACTTTATCCTACTAGCATTTTGATAATTTTAAGAGTACGATAAATGCTTTTTGTATGATGCACAATTGCAAATGTGTGACGACTGGCGCAGTAGTGTATTCACTATATAAACACTTTGTATCAGACAGTCCTATAAAGAGTGTTTACACAGTATGCAAAATTAATTGATGTGTTTATTACCGACACGGTTTTTAAGTAATAATATTGTCTGTCACGAATAAATTAATAAATAAGAAGATAAAAGACAATGGAACTACATTATTATTGTAAAAACATAAGTTACTTTATTTAAACGTATTTAATATTCATGAAAAAATACTTTAAATTAATGTTCAGCTCTGTTTTTCTCCAAAAAGAACTGGAACATTTAATTTTATAATTACACAGTTATAAGTCTTAGTTTGGTTTGAGTGTCGTATTGGAATTAGGTTTTTTTTTAGCTAATTGGTTGTTTATTTATTACCTATTTAGGTCTACTAACAAATTTTGCAGATATGCTTAAAATAGCCCGTGTAATATAATTGTCTTTTTTCGAAGTCAATAATTATAATGATTTTTTGCAATATTTTTAGGAGGTAGATCTACAGGATGCAAACAGAAAAAAAACCAGCAAGTCGTGACATTTTTTTTAAATTACTGTTCAGTTCATGTTGATAATTTGAATTCGATTGCGAGTAAAAATTAAACCTGTAACCTACTGGTAAAGCCATCAGTCGCTCTTTTGACCGAGTTATTCGTAGATGTTTTAATAGATAATATTAATTTTCGTAGGAAAATTTCCATATAAAAAATTAATTTTAGCAAATAAATAAGTTTGTATCATTTTGTAATAAAAAAGTAAGAAATGTTTATAGATAGACACTGACATAATATTATTTCCTAATCTTCAGTTCACAAAAACAGTGCACTTCTTCTATTCAATAAAAGATGGCGCTGTAAGTTCTAACTAGTAACTTGCAGTCTATATTAGTTACGAACTACGGTGCACGGTACATGTTCTACAAACAATAAATTTCTACTAGCCAATAGATGGCGCTGTAAATGAAACCATGGAATTCAGCTTTGATAGAACTAACTTTTATAAGATGTTTTTTTTTAACCACTAGCGAGATTATTCAAAGCAATACTACCTACTTAAAAACAATGTTTTGGTTGGTACGTGGTATGTGTAACTAATTAGGTACTTACCAATTTTATTGATATTTTATAAATTACGTTTTCCTCAAGTTCTTTTTAAATTAATTCTAAGTATACAATTTATAAATTTACCATAAAAACTGTTTCAAAAGTTATATTTTACTTTTTTAGAATTTCCACCTTCGACTGGTTTTTACCGTACCTACTTTCAACATTTCACTAATTTCACACAACTTGAACGTCAAAAGTTTAGAAAATTACCAAAATTATACTCATTAAAATTATGATTATAGAACTTACCTTACAGTCTCCTTGCACACAAATAGCTCTGAACCCTGGCTTAGTGCAAGGCGTGCCGTCTACGACGAGCGCTAGAGACGCGTAGAACTGCTGTCCTCGAGGACGACAGTTTAGGGTGCAGGGCGATTCGCCTGAAAAGTAATAAAATTAAAAAAAATGAATAAAACCTTGTATTTTTTTAAAAGGGAATGATACATGTAATGTAGATAAGGCACGCTGTGTAAGGGTTCTTTGACTTTTCTTAGTCTTTACTTACAAAATCGCTATTAATAAAACTATAATCGAATACGTCTTAGTGATGCCAAGTCTAAGTTCATAAAAGCAATGACTGCTCATCAATTTATATTTTTTCATAATAATTTCCTTTACTGTTAGCAAATGGTAGCTCATGTCATGTTGAAAAGTTTTTAGAGCCTTGCTTTATGGTTTGAATCTAAAACTGAATGGTTCACCTATGACTTGCCAATTACCGATAGGCTATCACTGTTATAAACGTAACTTTTATTTAAAAAACAGCACTATCGCATATATATGCATAGTGGGTACAAACATTCCATACAATGCACAAACACCCAGGTTAGAGCGAAGGTCTCTCGACCACACAAATTTTGGGAATGGGAATCGAATCCGCGACTCCAATATCAAAAGGCAAAAGGTAATAATAACTCACCATCTACATATGGCACCCAGGTGTAGAATCTGCCACGGAAAGGTCTGCGATCATAAACCGCGCACTGCTCCGCACGAGGATCGCGTTCTGGCCCGGAACATGGCTGATGACAAAGAAGATATGCTTGAATAAACAAAACAATTATAGTTAGGAATAGAAAGTAGTAGGGAACTAAATCTAGAAACAAATATTAAAGTCTTGTTTGACGCAACTGTGTAAAAAAATGAATTGGAGTTCCATATAATGTTTTTTTTAAGAGCATTTAATATTGTCACTGGTTTAAGAAAGATAATTCCAAGGACAGAAATAGAATTAGCAGATATTTGAGTTCTGATTGTCTGGACTCAGATAAACTAATGTGTGAAATTATTAAGATTTCTGAACTAGTGAAAAATCCCAATTTCTGAACTAGTGACAACCTTTTCTATGAATTTCGGCAATGTATCGGTGTCGGCGGCAATAAAGCAGAAGGGGAAAGGTCGTCTGAATATAATGAGTAAGTATCTTCATTTTAAATTTGATCTGTGAAGAATCAGAATCTAGAGAAGAGATCCTAAGTATTATTATCTAAGATTATTTTTAAAATATTTAATAATCTTTATCAAAAGGACTTTACTGACTAGCTATTTTTAACATACATATAATATTATCTAGGCGATATTGCACATCTTGACAGTATCGATGCTGCATGGTATTTTGGCGACTTTCTGCGTTCTTTGACTGTAATGCAGGATGATAATCATACATTTTAGCGATGGCTTCGATGCTTTAAACTTATAAAAAGCTGAAGTATTGTTTCTGAATCACTAGGACGGGCATTTGTACGGATAGTTTGTTTGGACGTCACCGATGTAAAAAGTACCTAGTCTACTTTGGTCCGAGAATCCTTCCCGTTGTCGCTTCGCTTAGCGAAATAAGTTACTGCCGAGTTTATAATACTGCTGTGAATACGACCACTATGTAGGACGTACTGGTATACGACAAGTTATTAGTCATTACAGCTTAGGTTGGTACATTAAATTAATATTTAAACGATTGTTAGGTTAGAGTAACCGAGATATTCTTAGATAAACTATACACCTAGAGTTTAGCGAAGTATTTAGGTTTATTATGACTAAATTGTAAATTAGGAACTGGATGTTTTTTCAGTTTAATTTCAAGCTTAATGTTTTAATGTTTGTGTATGTTTTAATGGAAATCATGGGAGGCTTTTGTCCAACAGTGGGATGATAATAAGCTAACAGTAGGTAAGTAAATAATGTCAAACTATGGTATATTGGTGATTCACTTCTTAAATAATGGCTTTATGTGACTCTGTTCTACGAAAACTTTGTTAATCTAGATTAATTTCGATTCATATTTACTATGTTTTTCCGGTAGGTATTTATTCAGCTTGATAGCATAACTGAGGTCAGTTATGTTGGTTCTGTAGACTACCTAGACTGGATATACAGACAGATAATCCAGTTGGTGGCATAGCTGAAATAATAAGATGTAATGGCCCCATTATAACGGAAGTCTCTTACATCACGGTCGATGTAGTGACTTTTGATTCTGATTTCTGATCATTTTATTGACAAATATGAATATCGGCAAAGTATTATATCTAATTGCTTTTTCTCATAATTTAATTCAGTAACTTAAGCCAGTGCTTAAAAGAGGCATTCATAAAAAAAAAATTCTTAATTTTCAGTCTTTTAAATGGCTTTATATACTATCGAAAACATCTATCTTATGAGCTGGTTTGTGTTTGCACGATGTTTTTCTTTGCTGCCTGAAGTAAGTAATATAGACTGTAAGCCTTTTTGTAAAGTGTGTGTCCAGCAAGTCAAACGACGATTTTTGACGTTACTCCAACAGTAATACCAGATATATAAGCTAGATACCAGCTAGATAAGTCAACGCGTTTATATGTTCCCCATTTCTTTATCGAGTCTTAAAAAATGTTTTTTAGACGCTTTTTTATTAAAAATTATAAATTATTTGAAATACTTATACCTACAATTAAACGCACTAATTTGATTTAATTGAAAAACAGACTTTTTTAAGTGCTTTTCGTTTTGTACGCCATTATCTTTACCAACCTTGGCGTAACAATCTGCGTGTGACCAATAACATATCAATATTATTGATATAATTTATACCGGTCAATGCCCTCAATGTAAAGATCGCGTCTACAATGAGTTGTATTTATTTAGCATTGTGTATCGTCACGCCTCTTTCGCTTGTTGGTCAGCAGAGATGTAAGCGGTACCAACCGCCTGAGGCGGAGATATAATAGTATCTTGTGAAACTTATCCTAACAATGCGTCAAATTAAATCAAAATAGTCCATTAGCGATTAATTTTGGTTTGATTCAAGTGCATTTTAATGTAATGAGTGTGTACGAATTGACAGTTTACTTTTAATTACTGTGAGGCCCTATTGGCCTAAATAATATAAAGCAAAGTCACTATTTTCGTATGTTTATTTTTTCCCATTAATTCTCAAAGCCTTGCAACGTGTAAAGGGTTATTTTTAAAATACCAGCATCCTTTAAAGGGGTTATTAAATTCATCATTATGAGCAATTTTAACTATGTTGTTTTATAGTAAAAATTGTTTATAATGATGATTTTCCCTTTAATGGATGCTGGTGTTTTACAAATAACCCTGTAATACTGATTTCACTATCATTTAGAAAATTTCTCCCACATGTATAAATAATTATACGATTTCCGTGCAAATCCGGAGCGGGTTGCTAGTATTAAATAGAGGTAATCACTCACCGCAGTGTTACACTCGTGGTAGCGTCGTGCCAGGCCAGGACAGTCAGGTCCCATGGTGTTTGGCGCATGGATAATGTTGCGTGCTCGACGCGCATGCTCCACGCTTCGCACTAGTTTCCTTCTCTTTCTGCTGCGTCGCATTCTGGAATGTGATGTTTGAATTTTAATTTATGATTGTTAGGTTATGTATTTCATGCTCATCTAAAATAGCCAGTATTTTATTTCAGAAAAAAGTAAATACCCGGACCATTTATAAATCTAACTCTTGTTCTACGTCCTAATCCTAACTTAATAGTATAAATGCGAAAGTAAGTTTGTTTATTTTCCCTTTAACGCCTAAATCACTGAACTCATCAACGTGAAATTTTGTATACCTATAGATAGGTACGTTGTCAGGTGTACCTACAGAAACGGATACAATTACGTAGGTATGTTTCATCCCAAAAAAAGCACTGTCCCTGACAAAGATATTGGAAATATTTCTGTGGTCCCCGAGAAAATTAACAATACTTAATGTTCTTTTAATAAAAGATGGCGCCACGTGTCTTTCAAATCATGATTGAATTTGAAATTTAAAATTAACGCGAGCGAAGTGACGCGGGCAAAAGCTAAACAAAATAAATATTCCCCCTTAAAATAAAATTCTCAAAAACCCTTACACAATATGCTTTAATTTAGCAAATAGGTTAAGGAGAAGGTTTTCAATATAACGCAGTTTCGTCGAGATCATCAAGTCACTATAAATAATGAAATAAATCCCCAATCATGTTAACGTTTGTAAGCATAGAAACAAAACGATGAATGGGATAGATCTCTTTAAAGATTACCATTCGTTACAGAATTATTAATCGTAATAATAGTAGTCCTGCTACCTACTTAACTAAGCGGTGTTAGCCTAGTGATAAGAATGTTGGACTTCCAAGTCAAAGGTCGTAAGTTCGAAACCCAGACACGTCTGACTTTTCGGATTCACGTGCGTTTTAGAAAATAATTTATCACTTGCTATAACGGTGAAGCAAAACAGCGTGAGGAAATCAGCACACCTGAGAGATGTTTCAATGGCGTGTAAAGCCAAGTAAAAGGCCTACGGGCGGTTTAAACTCTGACATTAGGTTGTTTATCAACAATTTGGTGAAGAAGAAGACCTACATAACTCAATAAATATTAAATTTGGATTTGTAGAACGACTAGTAGCCTCAGTCTCTGGATATGACCATTGACCATTGATTGGCAAGTCAGATCGCTCAGATTAACTACGTTTACGCAATCACAAACATACAACAACCGATCAATCAGATCCCAATCCATCATGAAATAAAAATCTTCTAAGTCCGTAAGACGCCAGTAGCTTTGTAAGTGAATATAAATATTAATAGGTACGGGCTAGCATTAGTATGTTAATAAGTTTATTGAGGACCGGAGCCGCTGTCAGACATCCTAAATTCTTAACATTGACTGTTAGTTCACACGCGTTGAGAAGCAAATCGTCGTTTCAGATTTTGACATCTTGCCGTGATAGCAGTGAAAGCAGCTGAAAGCAGCGATAATCTAGTGGCATGACCATTGGACGGTCAAGTCAAAGTTCGTAGCTTCGAAACCCAGGCACGCACTTCTGACTTTTCGAATTTATGTGCGTTTTAGAAATTAATTATCACTTACTCCGTGCCTCGAAAAGCACGTAAAGCCGTTTGCCCTGCGCCTGATCTCTCTCCGGTCGTGTCGAACTGCCATGCCGTCCTATGAGACTATGTATGCGAGTAAAGGAATAGAGAGTGATCCTGTGTTTACGTACACACTTATGCACTATAATAATATTTCCTACGTCGATGGCCAATTTCCGTAAATGTTCTAGGTGCTTCATGAAACCGACTTCCATTTTCCATAACAAAAGCAACTCGGTATTCCCCAAAAATATGTAGTGTTATTGTTTGTAAGTGTATGCTGCAATCACACAAAGGTATAAGTACATACAAAGCAGCGCAAGCGCATAATGAAACGGCATTGTTTCAGCTCATCATTAGTACAGCGTTCTGCCACGGCGGGGAGCCACACACGACTTTTGTCTAATAATTAAAATTATGAAACTAGCTCGCCTCGCTTTATAATACGCCTACAAGTAATTGGCTTGAATATTGATATTTCATTCTCTGATGGTATGTTTTAATTAGATGTTCGCGCCAAGATAGTCATTTGTTTTTAATCGAAAGTGATATCTAGGAATGTATATTGTTTATCATTCCATTTGTTATGATTTTTGAAGTGATTAAATCCTAAAGTACCCACACATATGTAATATATTTTGTTATCAGTTTCAATGTTACCAGCTAAAACCGATTTCAGGCCAAACATTGGACTGAAACAGAAGCAAACGTTATATAGGTAGAGATAGGTAGATCAGAAAAAAATAAATGTGACGCTGCAGGAGCTTATAATTTGTACAAGTAATAAAAAGTTTTAAACATCTGGCTATAAAAATGTATAAGAAAAATAAGGAAACGCATCATCATCATTTAGTAATAATAGAACAGAAATTCTTCAAATATGCATCCATGAATATCTGCATACAGATTCAAATGAAGAAATTTCAGTTATAAATATTCCAGCAATTATGACAGTTCAAATATTTACGTACGAAATAGTTTGATGTTTTAGTTCAAAACTGACGCATGCGCCTGCGTCTCTATTTGAGTAATCGTAAAACTTCGGGTCCAGTCGGTTCCGCTCGTAAAATGAATGTAAAAACAAATTGGAAAGTAATATGCTGTTGCTTGTAGAAACATGGCTATTTAGTCAATTGAATATGACATAATATAATATGCTATGCTTTTCATTCATATTAATGCGTAAACACACTCCATCCATATTTTCTTTGGTCTCCCTGTCCCCTTCCATCCTTTTAATCATCACCCTTAGAAACCAAATAAAAAGAATAGGTAACTAAGAAACATAAAATAAACCTGACACAAAACTGCATCTTAAACATAATTTTCTAATCAGCTTGTTAACACAACAACATAGAGGTCAACAAATCACAAATTTTCCCACAAACCTAGCACTAAATTCTTCTAAACAAAGCGATTACAATCATGTTTCTCTTAAACAGTACTCAGTACAATGTCAATCAAATTGGTTATATTACTTCGAACTTGTTGGCTGTCTCATTCAATTCTATATTGCCTTAATTTGGCATGTTTTGATATCGAAAGGGTGATGGGTCGCTAACGTTTTGTTAGCCTTTGACTTGCGTTGGAATTGACGGAGTTGAGCCAAATGTTTTGTGTATTATTGATTATGTTAACGGACGCAGCGTGCGTTGTTCAGTTGTATTGGTATAATGTTTGAGGTTGCATGATCTTATCAACTTACTCTAATAGTTTTTCAGCAACGGAAAAATTACCTACCTACATGTTTCTTAATGATACTAACTTTATCGTGTTCTGGTGTATGGACAAAATTGTATTATTTTCGATAAAATACGTTCATATGCCGAAAATATGAGTTTGGTCTGAAGCTGCAATTCATGTGCCTAACGCTTGAACCAAATGGCATGGACTTAATACTTAGGTCAAGCCTTTCCTCATTGGCCCCTACAAATACATTTTCAGTTACGCTACGTCCGCTTCCAACAAAATATGAGGACGTTACAAGATGACAACGTCGCGTGGCATGTCAAATTGAATAGCAGCGTGGATCGCACGTCGCATCGCTCGGTCGCGTCGCGTGATTGGCAATGAATGTGTAAAGTTAGCTAAATCCTTACCGCGAGCGATGTAAATATTGGTTCCCAGCACGCTTGTACTCGAACGAAACGAAAGCTCGCAGTGGAAAAGCTTTTTAAAAAGCTGTTACTAAGAACAGCTATAAAAATACATACCTATATAATGAAAAACAATTATTTACACCTGTTAAATTTATCACGGTCCAAACTATTTACTTTAGTGACAATATCTGTTATTAAGGCTACACATAATATGATGGAACAGTCGGTCTGGTCGAGATAAAAATGTGAAAGTGTCGATAATCTGCCGAGCGATTGTTATGTGACGGGCGGACGAAATTCACGTGACTAATCGATGCTCGTAACCATCACATCTCACTCAAAAGTCATGGTCGTGTGGACTAGACATTAGGCCAGTTTATTGAAAATAAATACAATTGAAATAAAACGTGATGACTGCGATGACTAGCAAGTAAAAGTGAAATAGTAATATTCTAATTCTGATGCACTTTAAATTTGGATTAGGTATGCTCGATTATTATTATTTTTATAAGTGTTTTTTTAGCCTACTGTGTCCCACGGCTGAGTAAAGACCACCCACATATCCTTCCAAGTACTCTTTTCCTGCGCAACCTCAAACCAGCCCTCGCAATAGACGTCTTCTTCCCGCCACCTCTTTCTAGGCAGGCCTCTCCATCCTTCTTCGGGCACTCATAGTGTGGCAAATTTTGCCCAGCGGTCATCATGCATACGGCTGATGGTTGACTGCATGCATTTAAAAAAGGTGCGGTAAAAAAAAACAATTTTCAAAATGTAGCTACCAGCTATCTATTTCAAAACATGCATGATAATATGGATCGGATTAATCGATTATGAACGAACTGTTTATTTTGCAAGGCCAGGCAAACGGATAAACGATAAGATCAGGATGAAGATTAAACTCTAGTAACTTATTATAGACACTCTAAAACCTCGATAGTTGTAACGATCACTAGTATGGGAGTAAGTCACTATGACTATTATACTAGTATTGAAAAGCGATATATTTCGCAAATCCACGTAGGACTGATAGGTCATTAGTCATGGCCATCGTTTTTCATTGTAACGCTTGATCTTCTATTATACGTGAGGGTTGATGACTGCCTGGTGATGTGGGAAGACAGGACTAATCCTCAGTGAAAGATTAATGGAGGTCCATTCGAAGGTAATTGGTAAAGATCTATTAGGAAAGTGCCTGTCGGGAGATGTAATTGAATTATGAATGTATGATGGTTGGATGGATATCATATATTCATATAGTTTCATGTTTAAGTAATGAGAAATAAAGTAAAGAAACACTACCTTTCAAGAAAATTTGGCGTCCTTTCATGGATAATTATGGCGCCTTTGATAAAACATAAATTTGGAAGTTGGCTTGAAAAGTGCCATTAGAAAAAGATATGTGTGCTCCACCGATCATGTATATTATGCCTTTTTCGTAAAAAATGTAGTGTTATATTTATAAACAATTGTATACTGTGACATGTATTAGGTACTGGTTTGCCCAGTATACCTGAGATTCTTCCCTCTTCAACCATTGCTTATGCCAACCCGGGTTGTGCCTGTATAGCCATGAAAAATTGTCTCAAAATAATCATCTTATTCTCTCTATCAACTTATCTCTAACTTGTTCCTAAGCAACGCCCTAATTTAAGGCTCGAGTCCCATTAGGGGGCATCCTTAGCTGGATGTTGCTTTAGGTTAGTTTAATTGACTTAACAACATAATTGTATAACTTAATTTATTCAAATTTACAATTGATCAATTGAATGCTAGAGTTTAAAAGAGAATATTTATTTCGATTTATTTCTCGTCGTGTATTGCACTTTCCCAAATCATGCATGTATATTAATTGTAATTTAAGAGCAAGAAATGGAAGGCTTTTTTATTTTTATTTCATTTATTTTTTTATAATTGCCTTAGCTAGGTCTTTAAGGCTCGCTAAAAATTCGGTTAATCAGTCTAAGTTTCCTAGAACTATAACTGAAATAGACCACGTAAGAAAAAAAGTTGAAAGTACGTTTTAGTTCTTTCCAAACAAAATCTTAGAAACAAAACAGTTAATCTAAAATCTTATCAATCTGAATGTTTAAGACATTAAACTGTACAAGATTAGACTAAAAAGAACAACAATAACTTCCTGCTTTCAGTAACTAAGTACTGTCCATTGAAGGAACATAATAACAACATAAAATAACTAAATTATGATATTCATCGCACAAAGAAGGCTATGCGATACCGTTGTCGTTCCACTACTAACGATTCTCGAATACTCTTAGTTTAAGGCCCAATTTCACCATTCACTTTTATAACCGAGTTTAATTAAACTAAGTTCAGCCATACACAAATTGCAGTTTTGAACTCAGTTAAACGCTTGAACCGAGTTTAACTCGATTGATCGCGTTTAGTGTTAGTGGTGAAATCGACTCTAAAGTTACAATCAAATAACGCACTAATTATTATTGCCGTTGTATTCATCGGATTAGGTTTTGTTAAAGATTTCAGATAAAATTAGTAAATTAATATTCAGACTAAAATTTATTTAATTTAGATTGTTTCATAAAACAACAAAAATATAATAACAATAAATTTTAATGATGTCATTGGTTTAGATTAGGTTATGGGTGTATGGCTTAGGTATATAGATTAAGTTATGAACTTATTATTAGAATAATGTAAAAAGCTTTAGCTCGGAGTTTTAAAATAATGCAAATTTTTTTGGCACGCAGATAGACTTACAGAAATCTAGAGCAAGTTCAAATTGCCATGAAGTTGGTAATCGCGTCGACCCGTAGACTTCAATGCTCATAAAATTAATTTAGTAGATATATAAAAAACATTAGAGCCCCGATTCAATTATTAATTAAATTAATTTTCAACGCATAAAAGTAATAAAATTAATCATATTATTTAACTAAGATTGAAACGTGATTATCTTTCGAGTTTCCTTAGTACCGAATTCTTTGGGTACCTACTAAGGTGCGCTGTCGGCGGCGCGGGCGCACGAGGAAGGCTCTCCCGCGGTGGCCAGTCCTCGCTCCCTTATCGATCACGCGCCCTATCATTAGATATCATTGTGATCTATGATCAATGCGCCCGCGACCCGATAGGGTTGACTATATTATTGTTTGTTGTATTTTATTCTGGGTAAGGTACACTAAATTCTCAAATTTTGTTGTAGGTATTTTTAAACTGGTAGGTTGGTTATATTAATTTTGCATATTGTTGCATTTAAATAAAAACCAAGGGATTCGTAAAAAAAAATCGTGCTATCCTACTAATATTATAAACGGTTATCTTTAGAAGTTGGTCTATAAATATCATAGATTTTTTTTTCCAAATGTGTAATAAAAAATATAATATAATAAGGCAAAAAAAAAAACGAAACAAAATTGAGTTATCTAAAGATAATTTTCCAGTGATAACCCTATCCACAATCTAACATTTCTATAACATAAATAAAACGTAACAAAAAGAATTAGTATCTTAACTATCCTCACGACAAGCTTCCTTATCTTAATAGCATAGCGGCAGAGCCTTATAATGAAACAATTAAGTCAATACTTCACGAACAATACAAAACTTAACACATTAATCTTCTTCACTTGTTACTTTGTTTGTTTTATATTGTCAAACACGAATACGGTTTTTAAAAGCGTTGAGAAATTAGAATGAAGACTTATTTATTCGAATTTTATCGACATTCAGTTGTTTACTGATTTAAGGTTCTGGGTAATTCTTATAAAAACGTTAACATTTCCTTAATGAATCATTTTTCTACCAGACTTCCTCGTTGGTCTAGTGGTAGCAACCGCGACTGCTGAGTACGAGGTCCTGGGTTCCACCCCGGGTCGGGCAAAGTGTAGGTGTAGTGTCGGGCATAGGTATCATATCATTGGTAGATATTTACCTATACTTATGTTTTTTTTTTTGTGAACTCAACCTGTCTTTTACAAGAGAATCATTTGGTACCATAAATTCAGCATCATTCTACTCGTGACTGCACAAGTAACTTACAATGTTATATGGCTGTTTCAAATTGCATGAGTTTTCTATTTCTAAAGATTCAGAATAAAGGTGAACACGGTTATTTAAACAAAACGAAAGTTGTTATTGGCGAACTTTGTTTGAACATTGACATTGCTTAAGACTGCAGTTTCAAGTGAAAATTGCATTGCTCTATACTCTATAGTATTTGGTTTACACCTTAGACCAGGGATCATAACTTTTAAGACAACTATTTTAATGTTTTATTTTTTTAGAAAATATAAATTACTATCAGGGATCTCTTGGCCTTCGATAAATCCTAGTTATCCCACAGTTAACCCCTCAAAATTAAACCTTAAGCACGCAGTTTCCACGGCTACTTCTCTAAAAAAATAATATTTACATTTTTTCTTTATGTGTTGTATGTATTGACTGCCTCGTTGGTCAAGTGCTAGCAAACGTGACTGCTAAGCACGAGATCCTAGGTTCGATCCTTAGGTTCAGAAAAGTGTCAATAGTTTTTTCCATAAGGAAATTCTCTAGCAGCACGGAATCTGGAATTGTGCGCGGTTAATGGCTCGCCCGCTATTACATGGGACTTATAACATAGCCGGCAACATGTGGGTGTATAGCATACACCCTCTGGGGAATATATATATAAAAAAATGATTTCCTACCTGCCAGGATCTCTGGGTAGACAATGCCGCTCCTGCACCGCCACGCCGCCGCCACACGTCTTCGAGCAAGCACTCCACGAGCCCCAAGTACTCCAAGCGTACGCTAAGTACATCGTTGTGTTCGTTCGAGTCGCATCTGTCGTTCTAGGCACCTGAAACATTATTTTTATTCAAATGATTCACTAGACTTATTAGAGCAAAATTGAATTAAAAATTAAAAAAAAACCCCGATACCTACAAAAAACCCACAGAATTTTATTTTAGCTAATGAACACTCTCGATCAAGTTACTTTTCAAATATTTTTTAAAAATCAAAATCGGTTTACCTGTTCACAGTTGCTATTTTATCACGCGCTTATATGATTTTATCAATAAAAAATCTATTATCCAAATAAACTGAAACTTTACTTGATCTTACTACATTGTGTTTCTTTTGATGTATTTCAACCTCTTCATTTAGAGTCATAAAGTTCAGACTGTTTATGTTCGAAATCTTTCATATTACGCCAAGGTTGATACACAGTATAATAATCATACAGTATGGTAACTACATACAAACGCTCGAAAAGGCACACTCACACAAACATGCGTAATATTGCGTAACGACGAGAATCCTAAGCGAACGTCGGCGTCGCGGTACTCGCAGTATCAACGACACGATGTTGCGCATGTTTGTGTGAGTGTGTCGTTTCGAGCGTTTGTACGTAGTTACCATACTGTATGATTATTATACTGTGGTTAATACGAAAATATTATTAGAATAACATATTATCAAAGATTCTTAAACAACACAACTCATGAAGTTCACTCATAAATATGTCTAAATTATTCCAATTGTTCGAGTATATTGGTGGACCAAATTTTGAAATCTAAACAGCAGTCAAGGTAACAGTGATTCAGCTGATACATACGCCATTTCTATTAAATGAATGGCGGATTGATTGATAGGTCATTGACGTTATTCGAAATGTCCCACTTGGCTATATCATTGTTGAAATTGTGCCTAAATTGGCCCAGATGTTTAGTATTATAGGCTACATTGTTTGAATAGTTGTGTTGTAAATTGGACAGTGGTGAAATAGGTAGTACACTGTGAAATAGTTTAGAATAGAGCGACATATACGTAAGAAGCCATGCTGCAAGCATTACTAACCCTTTTTCTCCACTGTAAGTTATTTAAACGTAATTTCCTTCTATACAGGGTTATTTGTAAAACACCAGCATTCTTAAAAGGAGTCATTAAACTTATCATTATGAACAATTTTTACTATGGGGCCAACCCTGAAATCGCATATAAAAAATCAGCTGTTCCATACATTTTGTTGAGTCATGTGAACATAAATGTATGGAACAGCTGATTTTTTTTTGCGATTTCAGGGTTGGTCCAATAGTAAAAGTTGTTCATAATGATGAGTTTAATGACCCCTTTTAAGGATGCTGGTGTTTTACAAATAACCATGTATATACTCTAAGGTAATTTCACTAGAAAAGATCACTAAAATCTATTTTTATAAGTTTTGTACTGTCCTGAGACAGAGGTAGGTTTTCAATTAAAAGTATTCAAACTCTCTCTTTATTTTTTGGATAAAAGCAGTGTTATTCTTAAAACATTTCTTGCTCTCATCGAGACATAAAAGTTGTGTATTTAGTAAATTTATGTTAAGAGAATATCATCAGGATCATTTTGTTATGTTCAAAATGGATGCCTCAAAAAGATTACTTTAATAATATAAGTAAAAAATTTTTTTCGTAAAACGGTTTTGTCATCAATACTAAAGATGTGGGTGTGTACCAAATATCAGATCAATCTGTCAACAGGAAGGGGGTGAAATATCAATTACTAAACTGGTCAAGCTAAGCAAAACCGTTTAAAAATGAATTTCCTTTTACTAGATTTAGGTTCAGTAGCGTTCAGAAACAAAATAATGAACGAACTTAGAGATAATATTAAGTAAGTACAAACATTCTAGAACAGTTTGTATAAAGAAAGCTTTCTCTCAGATCAGTGTAAGTCAACATCAAAGGGTTATAATTGATGACGTCATAACTCACCGGTCGCCCAACCTCGGTATTCGTTTGTGCATAGATGAGAGGGTCCCGCGAACATGAGTTAAACCTGTAACAATAACTTCAAGTAAAATACCTTGTTTAAGTAAAAGCAAACAACCTTACGTCGCCTAATCTCGTACTTATATGCAAAATAGTTAACTTTACAGGAGGAAGAAAAAACCGTTCCCTAAAAGATTTTATTACCAGTCTTTTTTTGAATTTAAGACTTTTAAATAAATGAAACTTGGCTACGTTTTCAGATCAATAATAGTCAGAACTTATGTTCTTATTAATTCAACCAGCACGTTGCGCACCCTCAAGTTTATCGCATATGACTGAAACTCGCGTATTTCTCTTTAACCGTCACAGATGGCGTTATAGATTAATTTTTTTTTTTGTGACACTAGGATGTGCGTTACGATGCTATCTTTTCGAAAATATAATAATATAAAAATAACTAAGATTGCATTTCCGATGTTTTCACTCTAAGGCGACGCTATGTGACTCACATGATTTATGACATTTATTCAGCTTTGCGACTTGTACAAAGTGACGAAAATTCTATATTCAACGGTTGTCATTGCTACGACGCGATGCAAAGAGACATCTTTTGTTCGCGAGAATGCTTTTACTTTGTTCTCTTGTGACATTTCGAATTTTATTACTCTGTGAGTTTGGTTCAGTGATTTAAGCTTCGATTCTAAGGTAGTATAGTAGTAGTTAGGTAGCTGTACCTACATTTATTACTTATTAAAAAAGGTTAGGATAGGTTAAAATACTAATTTTAAAGTCAAAAATTTCCGAATAAAATTTTATAATACAGCCAAGGAACTTTTGCTTATTTTCTACAAACATATACATAACATAATATGTAGTAAGTACCTACTTATTTTGTTGAGTTATGTGAACATAAAATGTATGAAACAGCTGATTTTTTTGGCGATTTCAGTCATGGTCCCATAATAAAAGTTGTTCATAATGAAAAGTTCAATTTTCGAGAATTAAATTTCACCCTGTACATATTTTAGCAGTGATTAAATAGAGTAATGCTATCGTATCCAAGAGCCAAACATCGAACCATCACGCCATGTATTTACAAAACAACAACCACAAACCTACTTGTATAAACAGCATTCCGAATTGTCAGTAACTTGGCAATCACATCAAGTTGCACCAGTTCATATCCAACATGATGGGTGGCCATTCTCAAAACATTCCGCACGTTTAAGATTTACTAAGTATATAAACTTATGTTATTTTCCTTGCAATGTATTCCTGGAGAATTTAAATTGGATTCATGTAATGTGTTGGAAACAAAATTGGACCATTTTAAAATTTAAATACTCCGTTAACGGTACTGTACATACGGCTTCACATCAAGCTCTATAAAACCAGTATGAACTGACCTCGCATTGTAAAAGCTTTTCATACATCAAGATGTCAGCTTATACTGGAAATGTATAGCTTGAACTGTAGCTATATGTACTCTCTTTGACCTCTAATAATAGATACCTACTTATAGGTAGATAGGTACAATTAAATAAAAAACTTATGAAATTTGCGCCCACATATTTGGGTGCTTTTGTGCCACATATTGTTTCTTTTTTACCTTAAAAATTTACCTTTATATTCTTTACCTTTATATTCTTAAAAAGCGATCCAAAGTTTAAGCTTCACGTATAATTAGATATTATGTAGATTAGTATACATTTTTTCGACGCCATTAATAACATCTAATAACTCTTAATTTCTGATCTTTAACTCTAATAACAAATTCAATGAACCACAAAACAACACTTAGCCCTTAAGGGCATCAAAATTCGGCAATCCATTTCCGAGAACGGCGCTCTATCAAACCAAATTAATTCTAAAACAATACTCACATGACAAATTAATATCAATACAAAGGGCTCTTAATATCCTATGGAAGTGTCAAATGATGATTATAATTTCCATCACAAACAGCAGTTGTACTTTGAGTTGCCGGTAGGGGACGCTCTTGAATACTAAGTAATCGATAAGATCGGCTGCTAATCCTTTATTAAAATAAGTCATTCATAGCTAAGACGGTCTATCTGTACAGGCCTGTCTTTTGAGTCATACCTAATAGCTATGTTTTTACAAAATACGTGTTACTGTGGCCGCTTTAATTAATAAAAAAGAAAGTTAAAACTTAAGGGTTGTACTACAGTTTCCTTATTGTGTGAATTTATTTGACCAACTCACACTTGGCCGGTTTTTATTATTTACCAAATCTTCATTAGTCAAAGTAACAACCACAAAGGCCAACAGGACAGTATCCGACATTTTCCATTATTGAAGACATTTTGTCCCATTTTGTCACACATTGTGTAGCATAAGTCTAGTGGTATGACCGTTGGACTGCTGAGCAAAGGCCGTTCGTTCGAAACCCTGGCACCTCTGACTTTTCGGATTTGTGTGCGTATTAGAAATTATTCACTAATTGTTTTATTGGTGAAGTGAAAACATCGTGAGGAAATCAGAGATTTTTCAATGGTGTGTGGGTTGTCCATCTACCACACGATAAAGAAAGAAAAATCCTACATTGTGCTAGTCTATTACTTTGACATGATATAAATAGAATAATAATATACAAAATAAACGTAATTTTAAAACCGACACCATTTCCCAGGGACCTACACAATATGTTCAGAACAGTAACAACATATCTTCAGTCTTTGTCCTATTGTATCATTAAATTTGTCCTTATCTAAGTCGCATTTGAATATTTGAAACGTCTCACGGCTTCCGCGAGGTTTGTATCTCAGTTGATTCGATACAGATTAGATAGGAACATTTTACTTGTAGTAGAATATACGTAATTCAATGCATAAAAGGAGCAGGCTGTTGTCTTTGAAATGTATTACCTTTACATCTTTTACGACATCGAATTTAATTTGTACAATATAATTAGTCGGATCTTGGATTGCCAAATCAAAGGTTGTAGGTTCAAAACCCAGGCACGCACCTCTGACTTTTCAGATTCATGTGCGTTTTAGAAATCAATTATCACTTCCTAAAAAAACGGAACGGTGTCAGAAGCCTACGGGCGGTTTAAACTCTGAGACCAGGTTGTTCATCAACCATACGATGAAGAAGAAGAAGAATAATGAGCCTACTGTTAAAAAGTTTGGTAACAACCTCAATCAAACGATATGTGAAAAAAATATTAAAATCAAACGCTTAACGGCGAAATTATAAGCATTCGAAATATAAGGAGAGGGTTATTGCTATCCTTTACCTACAAAATGAAGATTATTATAAGAAGTGACACCTTTTGGAGTTCAATGTTACAATAATAATAAGCTAAGTCAGTTATTATTTATTATATTTACCTTATTTACACAAATAGACTTGTTTATACTGTTAAAATGCGCACAACCCTATCAATGGTGTCTGGTGACAGAATAACGTTAACAAATCTTAGTATGTGTAGATTTGTCCGTTTGTACATGGCGTCACCTCATCGGCATTTTTCAGTTCACATTGCCATGTGTAAAAATAGGACACATTAGGTACAAGAGTACAAGTCATCAAGGAGTGTTCGACGGTCATGGATGGCTGGTCGTTGCGTCACTGCATCGACACGGCCTAATCTGACAATAAATCACTCGGTTTCTGGATCGGAATGAGATCACGGGTCCAAATCGATACTAAATGAAAGACAAGCTTAATTGGAGTAAACCACTCGCTCGTGCAGGATTTATTTATTTTGTTCTTTTGTTGTTTCAAATCAGTATTGTTGTTTAGTGATGCTCCCTTTGTCTGCTTTGTTGTAGCAATTGGTTAATTGGCTTTTACAATTTCTGCAAATAATGGGATTTAATGTTTTGTTGCTTTCTCTGCACGTTTGTGGTGAAAGGGTTAACAGTTAAAAGTTAACTGCTTTGATTAAAAAAAAATAACTAGGAAATTATAACAATTAGGTACATTGATTCAGCTGTAAACACAAAAAATTACATTCCAATACAAAATGTTTTAAAAATAACAGGATTTATTAGGTAAGTTTAAAGTTATAATTGGCATTTAAACCGATAACTTTTATCTCTAAACAATGACCATTAAATCAATCGTCATACGTTTCATTATTTTTTTAACTAAAATCAGGACAAGTTCAAGTTCACCTCATCTAGTTCAAAGGTAAACGTTCGCGGCGCGGGCGCAGCATTAAATACCGATAAATACCTTCGATCTATACCACACACGTTACAGTAAGGGTTGCCAGCTATGTATCTTTCTATTGGTTACTTATAAGGAATGATTTATATATGTACCTTCTTACTACAAGTAGATTAAAAAATCATTTCGCATTCATGTCCTTAAATATGGCCAGCTGCTCAAAGAATGTCTTTTTTAAAGCTTAATAGTAATGGCTCGTTTACACTTGGTCGTTGGCCGAATTCGGGGATTACCCGATTTCAGGTACCTATCTATAAAAAATATTTAAATGACGACGCGGTTAGCACTTCATTCGCAAGAAGACACCTTAATGTAAAAATGTGAATGTACTTGCAAAGTTAAGATAAGATGGGGGCCAAAACGTGCACTTAAAAAAAATTGTGAGGTTTAATAAAAGTTGAAAAAAAAGTACCTACTACTTCCCGTTTTGTTACCCTACTTATTTAGTAAGTCACCACCACACAATAAATTCCCCAAAAATACCTAAGCATTTGATTATTCTATTTTTTTTTGTAATTATTAATTCTTTTAATAAATCATAGATTTAATTAATTTTTTTCTACGGCACAATTAATAGTAAGCTTCAAAAGTTATAAGAAATCTTTTTTTTACAAATTCCTTCTCTGAAACGTCTTCTTAGGTCTAGAACTATTATGATAATTAATCAGCGGATAATTGTTGCGACCAATACTTTAAATCTGGTAACATTATAAACTGGTCGCAGACTGAGAACAGAAATAAAGGTTTCATTTATACAATTATTATTCCTAACCGCCTCGTACAGTAGCAACCCTAAAATACCAGTTGCTTTTATTTATATGAAGTGTGTTACCGGGCGATGGATGCGGTGGCATAGTTAGTGCGGCGATAAAATCTGTTCCGGCACCCTCTGAGATATACTGTTCCGGGGATATAACTGCTATCAACTGTTCGATTTTCGACGTCGTCAATGGAACGTGTGTAACTGGTTCTGATAGTATTTTTGTAGTCGCTACTAGATTGGATGCGTTATAGTCAGTGTCAGTTGTAAGCAGCGGTGATGCTATCAACATAATATCTTTATCTTTTACTTACTTACGGTATTAATCATATACTCACCATGGAGTTCATTATCAAGCGATCTTTAGATTCAGATTAATGACAACTCGTTATTGCTACCACTTTACTGATTATCATGTCAGCTGATGTAATCTAACATTCTTTATCCGAATCAAAATCAAACAAATGTTATTTATATATGTCACCAAAACGCTTTCTCACCAAATTAAAATTATAATTTACACCAAAACATTAATTAGATTAACTTATCAACATTAAAGTGACTCAAATTTACGAGTGGAATATGCAAATGTGTGCCCAATGTAGCCATTGAAGCCCGCACGGTAGCCCACTCGTACACAATTATTAATATGTTTACAGACCAGATAACAGAGGCCCTTTGTGTAAACGACCATAAAAATAATTGGTGTAATTCATCTCAATAGCTTATGCTTTAAAATTGGGGTTATAACTTCGGTCCGAAGTACCGCGTGTTGCCTCGACACGGTTAAGTCTGGGGTAAGACCGCACCTGGATTTCTTTGTAATTTTTATTACCATGATTTATGAATTAATAATTTTATTAATAACCAGTGTTAGTTTAAGATGTTTGTATGTAGGTATTTTTTTTTGGTATTGGTAGTTTTATAAATTAATTATCACTCTCCGTGCCTCGAATAGCACGTTAAGCTGTTGGCCCCGGCTGTCAATTGTAGATCTTTGACAATCGTTACGGGTAGTCAGAAGCCCGAAAGTCTGACAACCAGTCTTACCAAGGGGTATCGTGTAACCCATTATCTGGGTTGTGGAGGTCTGATAGGCAGTCGCTCCATGTAAAACATGGTATTCAGCTGCATCGGGTAAGACTGGAAGCCGACCCCAACATAGTAAGGAAAAAGCTAGGCAGATGATGATGTAGGTATTTTTTATTTTAATAATAATTATGATAACGAATCAGTAACTGAACGTAAAAGCATTGGCTGTCAAATAAGTGAAGGAGAATCGGTCGTTAAATTGGAACCGAAAATTCAAATAACGAATTTTCAATTTAATGCCCATGTTTGAAAATTTGACAGTTACCAACACCCAATAAAACCTAAACCGGGCTCAAAATAGAACTACAAGGACTTTTTAATCTGTGTATACAGTTAAATATTATGATTAAACGGACAGTGTAGAATTAATCCCTTCCTTTCCCATAGATAAATCATTGATAAGTAATCGGGGATTAGGAATATCATAGACAAGATAATACGAGATCTATGTTTTCCTTGATAATGATAGTAGAAACAGTATCATATAGTTGTTCTGATAAAAATGTTCATTTATTCTATAAATTAAATAAAAATATCGATGGCAAAGGGCAGTGATAAATGCTCTTTCCTTCTCTACAAGAGAATTTAAGAGGCCTAGCAGTGGGGCAGTAACAGGCTGATAAAAAAATTACTAATAAGTAATTTGTCTGAGGCGCTTCACACCCACATTTTAGAAAGCCTGTATATTACAAGCAGTTCCCAGAGTCTATGCTGCTTCTGGAAAATTCTAGATGAGGGGTAGGGTTTTACCGTCCTACACTTTACTTAGTGACACTACACTAACCTTACCTAACCTAGGAAACAAACAAACAACAAGATTGACTGAAAACAAACAACAAGATTGCAGTTACAATAGACTAAAGTAGGCATATAATGCCTTGAATTATATTAAATGTTTGATTTCTTTATACCTTTGGTCACATTTATATATATTTAGTAATAAACCTGCTTATCTATCCTATTATTGAAGACCTGGCCTTAACCTATATCAACTAAAAAACGTTATGATTATAATTACATTATCACACACACACGAACACACACACAAACTTTCTGTTCAAATAATCAAGCAGTTGTTGTTTTACTTAAATCAGACGTAAAAGCTTTGCGCAACAGATTTCCATTACTCGTCTATAAATAAGGAAATGGATTTTCTCGACCGACAAAGTTAATTGGTTGGATCAACATAACACATCAGTTAAAATTTCTTTGCATTGTGTACACGTATGGCACAATCATGTACCACTTTGTCGCAATAATATGTTACATAGGTGACATCATGCCAATCAGTCTGGCGAATGTCAGGACCACTCCTATAAAATAATGATATAGTAGAAATCGGTCAGATCGACAATGTTTGCTATTGTCTACATACTAATTGCTGTAATAATAAATTACAATACTTAAAACAATTCAAACTAAAAGTGCGTTTGTTTGTCTTTTAGTTGTTTTACTTCTGACGCCAAGCTAAAAGTAAAATATAATATATTTTACTAAATTCAGTGGCTAAATTCATGGCTAATGGCAAATTCGTGGCTGTTCCATGTTCACATGACTCAACCAAATATATGGAACAGTATTTTTTTGCGATTTCAGGGTTGGTTCCATAGTAAAAGTTGTTCATAATGATGCGTTTAATGACCCCTTTAAGGATGCTGGTGTTTTACAAATAACCCTGTATATAATATGTATACTTGCGATACTTTTTATTTCAAAAAGTAATTTAGTTAAGTATCTAAAAAGAACTTTGAGCTTTTGAAAAATATATAATAATAATATATGTATACAATATATTATGGTAGATTTCTGCTTGCAAAAATGCGAATAGAAGCTAGTTTACAATAATATTGTAGTCTGTTTTTATAAAAGTTTCTAAAATCTACTGAGTCAAGTAGAGAAGTTTGTCTTATTTTCTTGTACGAGTATAATTGCAAACAAAACAGAATTGTTTCAGAAGTTTTAATGATGAGTCTCATTATTAGTTTTTCAATTAGGTATATATTCATTCCCTGTTGTATTCAGTGAAGTACACAACACATTTTCGCTTTATTTTTTTCGTAATACCTGAGAAAGTTATAACAAGCTTTCTTGGAAATAAATTTTAATGAAACAATTTGAGGAGGCATTGCAAATTAAACTAAACTACGTAAACGTGTAATGAAATATATTTTTTTTTACAGTTTTGTTTTTTTTAAAGAATAAAATTAATGATACTGCTATTTTTCAATACACTTTGACCTATTTAATGACTGTCATTCTGAAATTAGAATCACATTTAGTTCGATGCTACCTTACATCGATACGACATTAGTTCGACAGATCATTGCTTCGACACGAGCATAACTTTGATAGAACATAATTTCAAATTCTCATATTTTCGATCGTTATTTCGACAGCACATTTCTTCGATGGTAATGCAATTTGCCCATACGTTCAAGATACCCGGATATATTGATTGTGAATTCGTGACGTCCACTGTCTACGTAATATGATAGCTGTTTATTTGATCACATTTCTAATCTATTTTGATTTGGCATCCTCCTCTAATGGCATCTTAGTTATTTTGTATGTCTATAACGTTTGTTCAAATGTTTTACTATCACTATACTAGCAAGTGATAATTAATTTCAGGTATTAGAAATTAATTATCACTTGCTAGAATGGTGAGGGGAAACATTGTGAGGTAACCAGCACACCTAAAAGATTTTTCAACGGTGTATATGCCATATCAGAGGCCTACGGGCGGTTTATACTCTAACCCCAGGTTATTAACCTACTACACTATTTAAAGAAGAAGGAAATTAAAATCAAACTTCATTTTCGTTTAGCGTGCTTCGTGCACTTTTCTAAAACTCTAACACTAGGTTGATTCAAGCCATTGAATAATAATTGTTATTAGTCTAAGATTCAACCATAATCTTTTTTTAGTCTTTATAAAAGTAGTACCTACTATGATTTTCTTCTGTATTGTGGGTACAGTTATAAACATATAAGTTTACAATGCACATACTCATACATCTAGACCGGAACTAATATGTGTTGAACAACTTGTATAAAGTCTAAAACTATATAACTATACTAATTTGCTCTATAACTAAGTAACATAGCGAATTAATGCTCTGTTCCATTCAATGAAGTCTTCCCGATGTTAAATTTAATACCAATTCCATTTATCTAAATTACTTGGCGAACGTATTTACGACTGCATTTTACTCGATGAGCTTTTAAACGACTGACCTAGTAATTCGAACAACTAATTTTGAAGCTATAACAAGGGATAGGCTACGCTAACTGATTCCTAGACGGCTAACGATTTTAAATACGCACTACGGAAATTAAAAGCTACGTTTTTAACCCTCAACGCAAAAAGAGGGGTGTTATATTTAAGTTTGACGTGTCTGTATATGTATGTCTGTCTGTGGCATCCTAGCTGCCAAACGGAGGAAATGATATTAATTCAGTTTTTTTTATATTTGAAAGGTAACATGATCAAAAGTATTTTTGCTAAAAAAATTAAGTCTTTCTGTATCGGGGGGGTATTTAAAATTTAAAAATTATAATTATTAAACAACTGACTCGTACAAGGTCCATTTGGCCAAGAAAATTATATTTTTAATTGCCTAGATACAACTTAAAAAAGGAAAACTTACAGTGCAGTAACATTATCAACACTTGCCTCAGTTTATGGGATTTGATATGAAATGGAAATTAATTTGCACTAATTCAGCAGCAACATTGTCTGTTCATAAGCGACCATCTCCAAGGACGATATAACAGCGGCGATAGTTTCGTCACGCCGCGCCATCAAAATAATTATTACGAGGCTGTCTTTTCGGAGTATCATCATCAAATACTCTCCCGTGGAAAGGGTCCCTAAGGGTTCCTAACGTTACTGACATTTGACATAATATTGCTTTGCATAGAAATGCAGTTTTGTATAGCCCCCGAAACTCAGAGGCACACGCACACAATACGCTTGTTATAACCAGACCCTGATTCCTTTTATAAAGATTTTGAAAGTTTTTCTGTGCTTTCTCAGCTTTACAACAGTACAACCAATCATTTCCAATTACAAATAGAAAGCAGTGACTTTATTATACAACTCTGTCGTGACAATATGTCAATTAGGACCCTATGATAATTGTGACAAATAAGTTGAGTTGTCACGTTTATTATATTAAAAGCCGAGACCCGACTGCCGCGCTTGAATATGTGTCAAACAATTATGACATTGATCGATGACCTGGGTTAACGAAAGTAGCATGGTTTAACTCGGGCACTTGCGGTTTAATATCCGCAATATGATTTTGTTTGCGTTCAAGTGGAGCAGTAGTATGCTCCTACGCAATCTCTTGATTATTTTAATCCTTTAAAAGCTTCGTAAGATACCAAACTAAAAATGTGTTGTAATTATTTTTACGTTCTTTGTATTTATAAGATTAAGAATTCTTTGTATTTAGAAGATTAGGGTAATTGTTATATTAACCTTGTTTTAAGACACAATTTTTACAATAAAACCTGCTTCTATGATCTTATATTCTTTATGAAACGATTTGTGACGGTTTTCCAGCCAAGTGCGTATTCACAAAGTAAGTAACGGTGTGTTACAGAGTGGATATTGCAATTAACAAGGTCTGGTTCAGAATAGGACGAGATTTTGTACGTAAGCACATGTACTAGTTTATAAGCGAATACTTTATAATGAACCTACATAACGTTTGCTTGCACGCCAGCCTCAGATTCCAGAATTATTACCCGCTCCCCTGCAGGTTTATAACTATATAGTTCGTGTATTAAACCCTGTATTAACCATGTACCGTGATTAAATTTACATAAATATAGAATCTAGATTAATAATATTATCTAAATGGAGGATGATCAGCTATATTTAAGAATTAACTAGAGATATTCTCGTGTTGTTGGAAGGACATCTTGGTACAATTTTATTACCCTTGATTACAAGCAGTTTGCTTCATATTCAATTTATAATAATTAAAATACCAACGCTGTCATAAAAACTAAGTACGAATTTTTAGATTAATATGCAGAACGTTTTATATACTAATAATTACTTCGTTTTATAGTTGTTATGTTAATTGAATGTCATGTAGGAAACTGGGGACTCGTTATAAGCGTCAATTTTAATTTTAAAAATAGAATCTAATTTCGTAAAGCAATAAGATGTTCCAGGCGATATAAGATCTCTACATAATTACAGAACCCAATTTTCACCTTTCTAGAGAACCTCTAAATAGGAAGGGAAGCGATAAATTGATAGCCTTCTCTGAATAACAAGGGTACATAAGTTCGCAATACCATAGTAAGTTTATCATAACACCATAGGTGGTGCACACCCGTCCGGCTATGCAAAACAGGTTGAAGCAAATGCAATTATTGCAGTCATAGATAGATGCATAGAATTTTAATCATAAATCAATGGTCTTATACGGCTTTGGGCATTCACTGCGTGTTTGTCTATGGCGCCAGGGTACCCTAAAGCACCGCATAGATGAGCTTCATGTCATGAAGCATGCTGTCATCGACGTAATATTCTGCCGTTTATACAGACAATATTGCTTCAACGTGTTGCGAATTTTGCATAATACCGACATTTGACCTAGTAACACTAACCGCCGTACATTTCGTGAATGGAAGTCTGTCTGATTAAAACGAACCTCGATATTGTACTAGTGTTGCGGTTAACAATCGGATAGTCACAGTATATCGTATCATAAAAGTTTATTAGAATTGATATGTTTGTTTGGTTGAGTGAAATTGGGTCATCACTAGTAGGAACTGCGTTAATTAAATGATGTTTACCTTCTTGTTAGTTTCGCTTGCTACGATTTTACGCTGGCTGATTTGTGTTTTATAAACGTTTAGCTAATCTATGAGGAGCATTTTTTACATATGATAGTGTATTTTTTCGGTCGAAAAGTTAAACAAACTAAAACAATTTGTCAGACCAAAATTTTCAAGTAATGTTAGTAAATATATTTTTTCTGATTGTGCATCGTATCGTTGTAAAATATGTGGTAAATGTGGTCCAATATAAATATAATCTCACTAACCAGAAATCAGAAGTTATAGCATCTATTTCTAAGCTGGGATTACAAATTGTGTCCATATATTATAAATGTTATAGGTGCAAAATATTTAGACGTGTAGATAGGTAGATAATATAACAGTTTTTCAATGACGTATTAAACATTTAAATAACCATATTCGAAACATTTTTCCTAGTTTGAATTAAGCGTAACAATCAGACTAAAGCGTCACCCATAAAATTTGAATAGTTAAATGAAATATGAGGCCACGTAATTGTTTTACAACTAGTCTAGCTTGAGGCGTGCGCCGGCGTCGGGCGCCGACCAAGGAGACGAAAAAGTGATTTGGCAAAATTAATGACTTGCTTCCATTTAGTCGGGAATCTTATAACTACAGAGCAGTGAAACAAACAGAGCCTATTTGCATCTATGAAATCTTTACAATATAAAAGGCTCATTCATTAACAGTCGTTGATCTTTATCTGCCAGATATGGTAAGTATAGATAAAGATAAGGCTAATATATTTGGACATACAAATTGGTTGTATCGATTACTGCTCGGTCAATATAATTTATTGACTACAGTTTACGTAATAAAATAATTTACTTACAAGGTCACAATGTGCGACATCAAAGATTTTGAAAAACTCATTGCGTTTGGTTTTCTTCAAGTTGCAGATAGGTAAAAATCTACAAAAAACGGTTGCTGTCACGTGCTCGTACTTTTAGAGAAGCCTATATTCAACAGTTGATGACATTCAGCGAAGCTAATAGCAAATCTTTTAGTTTTATGCACATTTTTCTAATGAACACTGTTACACTGTTATACTGTAATATATAAGTAGGTATATTTTTATATATATTTTGTGTATATAAATGAGTTATGTATATATGTAGTTATAGCTAGGTATATTATTATTGCCTTTATATCTTATTTTATTATTATCCTATACGCACTTTGTCTACATTTCTTAATATCAAACTCTCCTATCGCAGGTCTGCTGGAAGAGATTTCTATTGAAATAAGCAGTGCCTTTGTACTTTTTTTTCCTATGTTTCTTCCTTGTTCTGTCATTTTTTAAGTGTGTACATAAATTATAAAATAAATAAATAAATAAATAAATACTGCTCGAAAGAACAAAAGTTTGGTTCCACTGCCCATACTTTACAAAATTATAAAAAAAGACTATGTCTTTAATTTCTAATTATGATGACATATATACAATAGGTTATTAATTAGGTAGGTAATAATAGTTAAAACAAATATTTAATTTTAACAGCATTTCATAACACAATTTCTTAAATTCAACAAATAAATTAGCAATCATTCCGAAGGCAGATCTAAAATACAAAACTGTAATAATTACGTATCCATTTAAGCTATTACAAAAGTGTAAACATGTACCAAAAATGTAAATATTGCTCAATTCAAATGACGGTGACACCGTAAATATGACAAGTGTTAAGAAACTACGATACCCAGATAGGAGAGATAAACTAGCAGATAAGAAGAAAACAAAAGTTGATACAGTTAGGAATATATTAGGAGTTATGATCCAAGATTTATATGTAAAAGAAAATAAATGAATAGTTAAAAACGGAAAATTTCAGAAAAAATTGTCAATTTTGAAGATTTTATTTAGAAACTAGCTAAGTGTGAGCCAGACTCTGGCAGTAGGTAAGGAGTTCCTTAGTTTAGGATAGGTATTTAAAAAAATAGTTTTAATATTTCTGGAAAGTATCTACTTATAACAAGTCTACAATGTATTTAAGAGTTTTTGGCTCGCAAACTTCGGAGGTAAGAAGTTGACCGACAGATTTTTTTAGGCGAACCTAAGTCGAAAAGTATTATTATAGCAAGCCCTTTTAAATTATCTACCAAAGCCAGAAAAAAAATCAACCCAACTTTACATACACGAGGAAACAACCGTTTTAAAAAAAATGACTTTTTCCATGTTATGAAATAATAATATAATTATTTATGTCGAATAAAAAAAAACATACCTTCGACACTAAAATTTGCTACAGTCAACTTGTTACAAAAGAACACAGCAGGCATCTTTAGAATGTGTCTCATGTTTCGAACTTTAATGAATTAAGATATCAATTTGCAGACAAATAATTTATCATTTGACCAGGATTCTTGTCCGATTCTTGTAAAGTTTCTGATAAAATAAAAGATCTACGATTTAATAACAAAATAAACAGACACTAACAACATTGAATAATAGAGTTGTGTCTTGTTACAGCCACTTTGTATGTTTGCACAGTTATTAAGATCAAATGGTCGGCGCTATGGGCATGCGCACACGACAGACATTGGGCCAAATGTTTACGTTATCCATGATATAAAATATTCGTTGCAGGAAGATATAAATCGTGATCGGCTTTAACCATGTTTAGCTGACTTCCTTATATGTGTATGGAAATGCTGGAATGTTGAATTTATGGCGAGAATTATTGTCTGTAGTACCACGATTATTATAATACAGCGAATTAATTATGTGGTCGCACTATACTAGTGAAAGCTCTGTCAACGCTTGTTTTAGATTATCATATTATCTGTGGCCATAATTTAGTTTACTATGACAATTCGCGAGTTCTAACGTTACATTTGTAATGCACAATTGTGAGCTCTAGCTGAATAGTCGAAGGTCAATTCTGAAGTGATAATCTAAATCTAAACAAGTCATGCTGTCTCTTACCTGTCTATAGTAAAATATATTAAGTAGGTAGTAATTATTTACTTTTTAATTTACGTTAGAGTATAGTCGACATCATTGGCTTATGTAAATACGAGCAAAATTATTAGGTATATAATTTATATAGCTAAAGTATTTGCCTCCCAACTCACAGGTACGTTAGAGCTATTTTTAATCACCCGCTCTACATTATTTTAATCTACAAACAATGTACAAACAAAGGAAACACAATATCGGTTTATCAAAACTATGAATGACTCAAACGTTGAATCAGAAGTTTCTAATAGCCTGCTTGATGAAAAACCATAAAACTTGACATCGTTTTAAAAGCATTGCCTCATAACAATTGTGAAAACCTATTCGGCCAGTTTATTCGGAATGTTCTAGTAATATCAATTATTATTCGCAACTTTGTATGAGTAAAAAGTAAAATCCAGTGATGTGACGGGAATCGCTACAAATAAAATCATGGGTAGATGCCATAAACGGTAGCAAAGTAACGTTAGCAAAGATAGGTCTAGACTCAGTATTTAGTATTACGTCGTAGATGATGGGAAAATAAAAATGTCGAGAAAACCTTATAAAAAGAATCAATATAAAGTAAAAAATTTAGTACTTGAACACATCAAAGGTATACCAAATTTTTCAAATCCCATTATATAATTGTCATGTCACATTGAAACTCTGGAAACTGTAAAAAAACTATTAAGTAATCCAAGAGCGTTCCATTTGCATCTTGATACGGAGATTTCTAAATAAGGTGACGATCATGATAGATCAGCCATGACGTGAGAAGGACTTTAAGAAACACCTACTCTTAAACGTGGAATTATCTCGGAAACAAAAAAGTCACAAATATGACAACCTAGCTTAGTTTTGATGTAAGAGAACCAGTGTCATATAAAAAAATATAGTATAAAAACTAAAACCCGACTACTTAAAATCTAAAAACAAGCTTCTTAGATTTGAAATAAAATTCTGTAGTCGGAGGCCACCAAATTACAAAGTATTTACCCTTAGAAGATTATCTAGTACCTATTTACCTATAATACATTAAGGCCTCCGACTACATAATTTTATTTCAAATCTAAGAAGCTTGTTTTTAGATTTTAAGTAGTCGGGTTTTAGTTTTTATACTATATTTTTTTTCAATGATTTTTAGTGGTAAAGAAACCAATAAAATTCATTTTAATCACAATTTTTTAGAATGTGGTAGTTCTTAAATAGGTAGATTTCTTTAACTGTCAACTTCGGTTCAAACCTTTAGTCAATGTCATGTATTTTTTAAATTAAATTTATTTCAAAGGTGTCGTCCGCGACTTCGACTATTAAAACATGGCCTCATATATTTCTTAGAAGTATACATGAAAAGTAGTAAGAAGTACAGCTTGGCAAAAAAGAGTCTGGAAAAATTGGGGGCGCCGCTGTCGCACTTTTCACACTACAATTCAAATTACAAGTTATTAAGTGCTTACATATTTCTATGACGAGTTTTTTGTCATTAATTATAATCAAATGAATCATTTTTATGTTATTTTAGTACTCACAAACGTAGTTATTTAAGATTTTTATTTTTAGTTCCAGCTGTCACCGCCTCAGACTCTTTTTTGCCAAGCTGTATAAGTACACATGAAACCTTTTTTGTGGGATATCATCATAGATAGAGTACATTTACCTAAAGTTCGAGGAAGTAAGTAACATGGAGTTGATAATACCTGCTCTAAAATCCCGAAATCATAAACATTACAATTAATTCCCGGGAAATAAGAAATTAATTTTACGTTAATTATTTAATAAGAAATTTGAAAAAACCACTGATACGGATGGGATTCGAATCCACGATCTCCGGTGTACCGTGCCGACGCTCTAACCGCTAAGCTACCGTATCCCATCAGAATCAGTCGAAATTTCAAATCTCTTTCTACGCCTTAGGCGTGTGGTAATATCGAACGGAATACATTAATTATCCGACTCAGTGTTCTAAACTTTGCAGTTTTTAGAAGGCACCGATAGATATTACCACACGCCCTAGGCGTAGAAAGAGATTTGAAATTTCGACTGATTTTGATGAGATACGGTGGCTCAGCGGTTAGAGCGTCGGCACGGTACGTCGGAGATCGTGGGTTCGAATCCCTTCCGTATCAGTTGTTTTTCAAATTTCTTATTAAATAATTTATTATATTTAATAAGCAAACATGTGTTAAAACATGTAATAAATTCTCCAAAATATTAATTTAACGTTTTAAATACATATGAACTAAATTATTATAATAAAAAGTCTTTATTATGTTTTTAGACATCGGTAACAGATAATGTAATACTTAAGTAGTTCGGTACTAAAACTGTTAAATTAATGAGTTTTATTTTACATACAAAATTAATTCTAATAAAAACTATAGGTCAAAATCCAGTCCATATTAATAAAATCCCGAGATTTAATTGTTATGTTTACGATTCCGGGATTTTTGAGGAGGTATTTTTAACTCTATGTTACTTACTTCCACAAAACCGCAAACCAACGCCATCTAGTTACGAAAAAGAAATCTCAATTTAATTAACATTATTTTAAAATATAATCATAATTTAATAGGCAGTGATGTGTAGAAACTTTAATTTAATTAGTAAATATTTATTGTTATCACGTTTTCACATTGTATGCAGTGTTATAATTACATATATTTATGATAGTCGTAACGGGTAGTTAGAAGCCTGATATTCTAAGAAGTGGTCCAGAATATATAGATAATATATACATATTCTGAATGTGCTCATCAAGACCTTCCATTTGATATCAAACACGATAAATTTACCTTAACTTTATTTTTTTCGAGCTGACTAATTTATTTTTAAAATCCACCTTATTTGATTTTACGAAATTTCATAAATCCTATAACCCGCAAACCATTAAGACGCATCGATAGACACCTTATTTATTGAATTACAACAAATAGTTTAGGAGCTAGGAGGGAACAGATGAACAAACTTACATACATACATACATACATACATACATAGACTGCTAAAATCATAACCCTCCTTTTTTTTGTAGTCGGGTAAAAAAATATAGATATATTTGGTATTTTGAAGTTCAAATTTCTTTCTTTTACTATCCTTGGTATATATTTCTGTTGATGGAGAATCACACAACTTGTCTTATAATGAATGAAGTTTTTTTTTAAATAGAAAAAGCATGTTCTTTTTCTTCTTGTCGAGTCAAGACCCAATTCAAATTTTATTTGACCAGTATGTGGCAACCTTAATAGCTTTGTCCGTGGCACAAGCGTGTGATGTGGCGTGGCAAAGGCATGTGATTGACTACGAAAGTACGAACCCACCAGATAGGAAGCGGCGTTGAGATATACGATGGAGCATACCTGCCTTTAACATGCCTATTCACTATCTCACTCTTGATTTGAATATCCTCAAATTACTGGAAAAATAAGGTTAAGAAAAACATTCAGAGAAAACTAGAGCAACTGAG
This sequence comes from Protodeltote pygarga, assembly GCA_936450705.2. NCBI lineage: Eukaryota > Metazoa > Arthropoda > Insecta > Lepidoptera > Noctuidae > Protodeltote > Protodeltote pygarga. The sequence continues at coordinate 7,016,801 of OW388265.2, read as the reverse complement.
AAGTTTTCATCATGTCAAATAATAAACATTAGAAATTGCGAGTATCAGCGTGAGAGTTTATAAATCTCATCGACATTTTAGTACACTATCCCAAACATAGAACGATTTTCTCACTCAGAAATCAGTGAGAGCAGAACACAAACATTTCCGACAAGGCCAACGTCATGTCAAAACGGTGTAAACAAGCCATGCTCGTAGCTTGGTTTGTATAAGAGAGACCAAGGGCTATTTGTTGAGAAAACTATTACAGCGCTCCAAGTACACTGTATTTATTTTCGGTTACAGCTTTTTGAGATTTGAGTCCTAAATCTGTTTAAAATTAATCGATATTCGTGAGCAATAAGGAGTTCTGTATTAAATCTCTGAATCAAAAGAAAAAAGTTAACGCGTTAACTTAAAATTTCAATTTTAATCATGTTTTGAAAGACACGTGGCGCCATCTATTGTCTTAAGCCTGTTATTGTTGTTTTTCTCAGGAACTGTTCTTTTTTTCGGGATGAAAGGTACGCTATGTCCGTTTGTGTACACCTAACAAAGTATATGCAACATTTCAGGATGATTGGTTCAGTGATTTAAACGTGAAAAGGTAACAAACAAAGTTATTTTCGCATTTATAATATTAGTTATGAATAGCATAGTTAGGGTTCGAAATCAATGAGTTCAAGCATTTTATCTAAGGTTATTAAATTATTTAGTATTAATCACGTGTTTACTAAGACTTGAATTTATCCTTACTTGCTCGCTTGCTCATTATTCAGCTACCACAGATTACAGCCAAAAGCTGACCACTAAACAAATTAATCAAAGCATTACACTAGCCAACCGTTACCACGTAGCCACATCAATTAGCTGACATATTTGCGTCAACACTGGCTGAGGCAATCAAATGCATCAACTGGTTCTGGGATTAGCTGCCGTTGAAATGTAACAATTTGTATAAGCCCTGCAAAAACGCGTTAAGTTGCAAACGAGTTGATGATGTGGCTTTTGTGTAAGGCATGATATATTATGATTAATCGAGTTTGCCTGCGACCACGAGATCTGCAAAGATCTCGAAACGTCAGGCGTGTTTTAGAAAAATAAATACGTAAGTTTTATCCGTTTAAAAAGTTGTTTCATGTGTTTCAGTATGATTAATCTGCGTGCTTTTATTTATAAAAGTTTACTGTCCTATAATGTGTGGAAGCTTATTTTTCCACTGGTAATTTAGATACTTCATAAAAGTTTATATTTTGCACCTTAGTTTTTGAGTCAGCTTAGCGTTGTAGCTGAATTAAAAAAAAGACACTAACTTTTAAAAAACTTTTTTTATTTTTATTTAAACAGTCTAGAAGTGATCCTGTGACAATAAATCAAACCGACAACTGCAAGTATCAAATTATTAAAAGATAAGTACCAAATGATGAATAGACAAATAATTTACTATACATTATTACCTATATTAAAATAATTATTATTGTTAAGATCACATTACTGCTTCGTCGGTGTAGTAGTTGCAAGCGCGACTGCTGAGCATGAGGTCCTGGGTCCGATCCCCGGGTCGGGCAAAGTGTTATTGGGTTTTCCATTAGGAAATTTTCAGTATCAGCACGGAGTCTGGAATTGTGCCCGGTTAATGGCAATAGGAAGCTCTGGGCAATACAGGCGTGAGTATGGCTATGTATGTTTATAGTAGGTATAAGATCACATTAAATAAAAAATATCAGAACTCATTAAGTTAAACGATATGCAAAACATCGGTCTCCTATTAAAAATATCCATGAAATTACAAAGTTATGTATTTCAGTGTACCATGGATGTTTGAATTAATTTATTGACATTATTTAATAACATTATTGAAGTAAGAGTTTTGCAGACAAACAAAACCTATTGTTTTTCTGGCCAATCGAATATTACACAAAACACAAGTCAGCTATTTAATATTTTTCGCCGGAAACCCACACGTTATGTTATAGCTGACCACGGCCACCGCACTTTAAATTAGGTTATTTTTTGCATTAAATTTCTACCGTTATAGAGTCAAGACTTTTTGCAGGTCTTAAGCTTAAGTACCTGCATTAATAACATTATTATGATTACCTACCTATCGGAGCACGTGTACACGGGGTCACTAAACTAAAGTTTTTTTTTTATATGAAAAAGGCAAGCGTCAGACCGCGAACCTATCTGATCTTAAATGATGTCATAGTCTATGGTGGAGAACATTTTTGTCTAAAATGGCAAACGTACAATTAGGATTAAAATTCTTCAAATAAAAAACAAACCAATAAGGTGGGTATAATGTAAATGTGATTACTTAACTTCTTATTTGTGTGTGGTGTATTAGTAGATTATTCTTCTCTTAAGAATCACTAATTTAAAGTACTTATCTAAATTATTGTTAACTAGCGACTCGCCCCGGCTTCGCACGGTTACGCTAATATGCATGTATTATACATATAAATCTTCCTCTTGAATCACTCTATCTATTAAAAAAAACCGCATCAAAATCCGTTGCGTAGTTTTAAAGATACATATAGGGAAGATACATACAAAGATACATACATAGGGACAGACAGACGCGGGAAGCGACTTTGTTTTATACTATGTAGTGATTCTAGTATAATTATTATTGTACACTTCGTTTTAATTGAGATCAATACTAAGTACTTAAACTTAAAACTTGTACAAATATTTTTTCTAAAGGTTTTAGTGGACTAGAAATAAGTAGTCACTGACAGATATATGGTGTAGTTCGTTAAATACCATAATGCTATGGACTTTGATCTTTATTCAAATTAACAAATTCATAGACTTTGGGATTTACATTCAAAATGGAACATTTGACACTGACGTCAATTAAGGGAGCGTTGATTGAATAATATAAATTACAATTTTGACTTAATTACTAGACGGTTGGATTGAAAATTTAATTTATGTCAAGTTAATGATCCGCTCACAAATCCATTATTGTTAGACAATGATGATTGTGTTGCCCACATAATAATTTGCGAACTACTTATAACAGACGATCTAGTCTAGTCAGATGCTGCTAAATAGGCTTTAACATTGAACAATACCCTCGAATTAACATCCGATCTGCTACTAAATTACAGTTCTTTTAGCATTAGGCATATTCAAGTATCTGTTGATATTTTAAAGATTGAAGTTGATACTTTATAAGATGATTGCATGCAGCATAAATATGAATGTTGATACAGATAATATGTGACAAAAATGGACTTTAAGTATATGGAATTTTGTAAGTGGGAGTTTGAAAGGCAAAGCTGTGATGCCGCCTGAGACTAAAAGTTTTAGGAGTAGGTAGGTAACCTAATCGTTTAGTAAAGACAACAGAAGTATGAGAATGTTGTGAGATGGTCTTAGGTGGTATAGGCGTAAATGAAGGCTCAACAAAAGATTGTGCGAAATACTGCATAGCTAAGAAGTTTGCAAACTTAAATTACCTATAGGTACCAATGTCTAGATGGATAAACAGATCATCTGTTTTTGTAAGAAAAAAAATTATAACATATATTATCTTAATGAAATTAAGATAAAGAGGAGAGTGATTAGTTGATTACTTCACTGAAAAGAACAAATTAACATTCTTACAAGGTACCTTCTCATCAGAGATGCTATCGCTCTGAAAAATTAAAAAGTGTCTACCTGATATATCTACTTATACATAGATTAGCACCTATCTATATGTAATACACGTAAGTATACCTATTTACGGTTATAGGTATGCACAAATAAACTTTTTACGATATCCTTGGCTATGGATAATAAATGTAACGTAAATCGCGGTTCTTATAATAAAGAACTACTTGACAACCATCATAAACCCAAAAAAGGTTACGCCCGTGTGTTTGATAACTAAAATAGGCTTTCACACATAATATTAAGTTTTATGAGTTTTGGATGGAATAGTGATCTGAATTTTAACATTGGTATGTTATTTGCTCTGTGGCATTACGTAAAACTAAAAAACAAACAAGCTACCAAAGGGGCCAACAGATAGTAGGCGGTTACCGTAACCTATGGATGCTTGCAACACCAAGGGTATAACTTGAACAAGCATGGCCAACCCTGTACAGTAAGTAGTAGTACAGTATAGTATAGTAGTAGTAAAGTACAGTATAGTAGTAGTAGAAATATAGTACAGTATAGTAGTAAAAGTAGTATAGTACAGTGTAGTAGTATAGAATAGAATACTACCTATACCTGGATGAAAAGGCGAAGAGTTAGTAAGAAAAATTATGGAATGGGATATGAATATGCATAGGTAGGATGGAAAAAATATCTGATCGTGGCCACATTCTGAACTGAACGGTGATTTTTTATTTATGAAAACACTATTAAAATAAACCAAGTTTTGCTCAGAAAAACTTTTGGGGAATGATTTAAGTGATGATTTAATATTTCCCTTCAAATGTGCACCCTAGAAAATCACTTTTTTCTCATCTTTGCTCCTTAAAATTAAAATCGATAATACTTTATCTATAATAAGTACCTATGTATATATATTAAAGATATGTCGTAGTCCATGGTAATTCAATGTTTTTTTGTCGTTTGTTATTCTAATGACCAATAAGGTGCGTAACGTCGTAAACGTGGAGGTGCGTCGCATCGTAAATTTAAATATTCACAAATTGATTCAATGATTCATTTTATTCTATTTATATTTATTTATTTAAAGATACGAAAACCAATAGTCGGATCGTCTTTCTTTATTTTTCTTGCTGCATAGTTGCTTTGAGGTGCGTGCCTGGGTTTCCTACTTACGATCTTTGACTTGGCAGTCCTACGGTCACACCTTTAGATTATCACTGCATAGTAGGGTAATAAAATTTAAACGCTTAAATTTTAAACGTAATTTTCAAAGAATGGCAATGAATTTCAAAGAACCTATACTACAAGCCCACGCTCGACTTACGGGGCAGTCTTGCGAACGACTAAATCTTAAGACTAATCGCTGTGTTAGCCTACTTACATGTGTAATCTTAACATTGTGATTGTTAAGCTGATTATAAACCAAAGTGTCAAGCGGTGAGCACGTGCTCTTTATGTTAAGAAACTTTTGAGTAAGTGAGCGCTTTTTGTTTATTGGATTAAATGGAGTTAATCTGTGTACTTGTAACCCACCGTATGGTTTTGGTACTATGGTTATACTGGTATATAATAATTATTATATCTACAAGATATTCAAGAGTTTTTTTTTAATAAAAATCGGACAATCTAGACATAGCTATTAAAGTTGCTGGGATATTGTTTAATGAAATTATACTCGTATATGAGGCTGACATATTCTTTAAAATTAGAGATATCAAGCGATTTCTAAATATGTATTATTATTTAAATTAAAAGAAACAAGGATAAATACCTGTTAGCAGGCACTGGACGGGGGGGCTGCGAAGCTCGCTAGCAGTACCGAGCCCCGTCCGATACAGTGCGAGGAACATGCAGAGGGGAAATGTTTTTAGTGGGTGCGAGCCCCACATAACCGTACGTCCTCCGACTAATGCGGTAAGAACATTTTTAATTCCCCCAGGCCACAAAAAAAGGGTACATACCTGTATGTATTGTTTGTCCGGACCTATGTATTTTTTTATATTTTAATTAAGGTTGTAATAAAAGCTCCGAGAAGGTTACCGAAAACTTTTGTGGAAATGAAATATAGAAACAACCTAATTCGTTATAATACTCCCAACACATTATTATTCATAACCCAGTTTCATAGTAGGTACCTAATTAACTACTAAAAGTACCTACGGCAAATGAGTCACTAGTTCGCTACTAACATTCGACCGTAAAAAATCCGATCCGTGAAATTCATGGAAATGTGTTAATTTTCTGCTACGACGATAAGGAGTCAACACAAAATATTACTTAAGCGTTAATCATCACGGTATATTCGTCAGTTGGTTTTATTCTACAACCACACATTACTATCAGTTTTGGTCTTTCTTCTTCATCGCATGGTTGATAAGCAATATACTTTTCAGTACTATTTTCCTTACTTTGCAGTTCTTACCATTAGCCGACAGATCTTGAAGATCTTTGCCAGTCTCTAAAAAGAGTCAGTACCCTCATAAAATTCTAACAACGAATTTAACTTCAGAATATCGTATCCCTTTGAGTTACGGAGCTCAAATAGGCAGTCGCTCCGAACAAAATTAATATTTAGCTGCATCCAGTTAGATTAGGAGCCGACCCCAACAAGTCAGTGCATATAATATCTGAGTTAGAACCTGTGGCGTTTGATTTGGCAGTCCACCGGTCATACCACTAGGCTATTGCTGCTAAAACTATTTGCTATTGCTGCTATAATTGACAGCTCAATATACCTAACAGGTTTACTGAAAATTAGTACTTATTGCTACAGAGCTAAAAGGCATGAAAGTTATCATCTATTTAACGTTAATGTCGAATAAACGCTCTCCCTTCCACTTGCGGCTATAATTTACCACAAATTACTGGACCGCAATATTCCGAATACCTCGCATCACTGGCCAAAAATTATACAGAGCGCAGCTTTAATTACAACGCGAGCCAAAAATCTCAATCAGGATGCTCCATGAATGACGTGTCCCATATCTGTGGCCGATGATCCGCATCGTCGCGCCCGTAGACCCAGTTGCGACACCGAACAAAGGCACACTGTCTTTTTGTCGTTTCAGGACCTACTGAGTGTGGACAAATTTGGTTGTTGAATGTTTGGATTTTTGCTGACTTCAAAATGTGATATAACTTAGCGGAGAATTGTTTCATCTAGTCCTTTTTCCATTCTCGAATATAACTGATGCTGAGAACGGTAAGATCGCGGTACAAAAGCTGCAACGCAAAAAGTATATTGAGTCGAACGTGAATCTTTTACTTTACCATACCGCACAACTCAATTTTGCGTATGGAATTCGCCCAAAAGACGTTTTTTGTCTATGTAAATAAATAAAATTGAATTTAATTAAAATTGAATTGAAGTACCTATTTGTTTGTAATATTATCAAAATCAAAATAACAAACGTTTTATAACGCAATTTTTAAAATTTGTGTCTGTCTTTCTGTCTGTTTTTACCGGGTAATCTTTACAAAGCTGGATCTATTTTGATAGGACTGTCACTAGCAGGTAGCAGACTTAATAACTAGGTCACTTTTAACTTCGAAAATATTTTGATTTCTCGCAAAATAGCCTTTAAAATTAGGGATAAAATTCGATTTGACTAGCACTTTTTCTGGTAAATATTTGATTTAACAAGGAATATATTAAGATTTTTTACGGCCCGCACAAAAAAGAAACTAGGCTTTTTAATACGGATAACCGGGATAAAAAAAATAAACTTCCGGAGAAATAACTATACTTCCGGAAAATAAGCTGTTACCTAAATCTTGAAGTTTAAACAAGGAAGATTTTAGGTCCATTCCATTTCAATAGGTACCAACCATTTATTCATGCTTTTTATTGTTTCTGATTACCTGAACGCCATGATTAACTTCCTATCTTCTACGCGAACGCATCTTAAGCTATCGGGATTAAAACAGGAAAGCGTTTATCAGTTGTTTGTGTTCTTGCGCAACTTAACCGTTAACAAGAGGAAATTGAAATTAATGGAATATGTTGATCAACGCAGGCGCCCGCAAACCCGTACCACCCGTACTAAACCAAAGGGATTTACAGTTTAAGAGTAATCTGCAAGATCCTTTCTTTTAGAAGACGCCATTTATGTGTGATTAGATTCTCTCAGCGACTGTCCGCATTAAGGATGAAAAACAGTCAAGTATCTATATATGTCAAATTTAATTTAATTAAAATATGTTCGGGTGTATGGTCGTGATTGAAAAGCAAACATACAAACGAACAAACTTACACAGTAACAGTTTAATGACTCCGGCAACGGCAAATAAGCAACAAAAAAAGAAGTAGCTATTAATTAAGTAGTAACCTATTACGATATAAGATTCCTGTGACAGATAGACAGACAGACAGATAAACGGCGTAGATTTAGTATAGGCTCCCGTCTATACCCGGGTACGGAAGCAAAAAAGGCATGAAGCAGTCTAACGTTCATATGAAAACCTAGTTTTCAATTTTCTGTTTATACGTCGTCTACTTATTTTTTTAAATATTTATTTATTTACTTGATGGAAAACCAACAGCTATACTTAGGTGGAAAGACACTAGAATAAATAACATTAAGCCAATTATAGGTTTTCACGGATAGCAACATAACATATTGACAGAGAACTTAGCGATCAACAGGTAGCACACAAACAAACATTTATATTGATGACTTGCTTTGGTATTTTCTCCAAAAAATAAACATCAAATAAATATTGCAAGAGAAATCTGCAGTAAGTTAATAGTTTTTATTTCGTAATCATTTAGCTGTAAACAAATGAGTGCGCCCGCGCCATTATATTTTATAGCGTCCTTAAATCTGAGTTCTCTTGTAATTGTTTTCTGAGTACCGAATAATAAAACCACTAAATGCCAACATAAAAATTATTTTTAAATTTAATTTTGCGAAATGATATTATTAAGTTGTTAATGGTATATTGACACAGAGCAATCAATCAAAGCATTAACTAAGTAGAGACGATTAAATCAGCGAATTGATTGATTAAAGTAACAATGTAGGTCAGAGTGTCAGATCATCCAAATTGTACAACCTCGGACTCAAATGGAGCCATTAACTTGTTTAATTCGATCTTAAAAGACCATTAAAGTCACATTTCAAAAGAAAATGTTGAAAACGTTTAGATTAACAACATCCATTGTAGATAAATGTTTTTGAAGAAACAAATTCATTAGTTTTGAGATTGTTTTTTAAGAAAGTAATTATTTGTAGGTAATTTGTTGTTCGAACTGTGTGGTCCAGACACAATTAATTTAAAAATAAGGGTAAACCTACCTTATCTAGATGGACCTTGCGTGCGGCAGGCGTGTGATCTTTATGTTTAGATTCAAAAGAAAAAAGTAGGCGCATTTCCAAATTTCTGATAAATCCGTACCGCAATTCCGTACCGACCGTTATAAATTAATTATCACCGGTTCCGACTTCCGTGCCTCGGAAAGCACAAAGGCCCCGGTTGTCATGAAGATCTTTGACAGTCGATACAGGATCAGAGTCAGTACCTACCTTCATAAAATCCTGGCAACTGATCTAATCATAAAATATCGTATCTCTTTGGGTTGCGGAGGTCAGATAGACAGTCGTTCCGTGGAAAACTGATATTCAGCTGCATCTATAGTGCGAGCATGGATCCTTTTATCGAAAGCTTATCGAAAATATATCGATATTAAACGTCAAATTTGACACATTTTGATGTCAAATTGACATTTAAAATTGATAAAAAGCCGACAAAAAGTTCCATGCTCGCACCCCTGGTTAGATTAGACGACTCCAACAAAGTTTGGGAATAATAAGGCTGAAGGATGATGTAAATCGGTATGTCTCGACCGTAGACACCACAAACCGTATTTTTAGTAATTATCAATACCAACTGTAATAATATTTAAGTAGTGTATTGTGTTTGAGACTAACGGCAATTTATTTGTGGAGTGTCGTTTCATGGTATTTAAACATGTCATTCAGGCTAGCCGAAATGACACAGTTGTGGAGCATATTATGACTGAAACATATTATGGGCCAAAATAGTTTTGAAAGTATTAAATTCTTCATTTTTTTGGAAATTTAGTTTTTTTCAATGGCTTATTATGTTTTATTTTGTTAAAAAACAATAATCATAATTATGTACTTTCTTAGTTACTTAAAACACCACTAACTAACGGTGAAGGAAAATGTAAGGAAATAAGTCTGAAATCGTCAACCCGCAGTGAGCTAGTGTAGCGAGTACTGCTCGATCTCTGTATGAGAAGAAGGCCAGAAGGGGATAGTTAGAGGCTAGTATATTTATTTATTTATTTAGCCCGACTAGAATTTTCTCACAGGAAAAATCCTCCAGCACCCAAAACGGATTTTACCCAATTATATCTGTAGATCACAAACGTAGAAGGCAAATTTAACCGCTACCGCTAATCGTGTAGTTAAACATTATTTTCATTTCATAGAGTAGGTATAGTAGTTTTCCTCTGCGAATTCACTTTCATACCCATATTTAGGTAATTTTCCTGAAAAACTAAACTCATACACAATGTACCTATTTTTGGGGTAAAAAGTATTCACAAGCAATTATAGTATGAAAACGTAACTGGAAATACGTACCTACCTATATACGTTTCATAGTAAGACAAGCCTTAATTTTTCTAGGAATTGCATTCCATTGTTTAATTAATCCAAATAACGACTGTCCACCGACCGACAGAATGCAACCAGCGTGTTGTGTGGTCATTTTGTAATGTTAATAATTATAATTATTATTGCCAGAATTATAATTACATGTTGACAAATTGATGCTAACTGCGCTCAAGTGAGGAACCCGCTCAAGTGAGTAATGGTTCCTGTCTCATAATGTGTCTCATGGACTATAAAATTATGAACAGACTTATCTTAATGATTTTACGACAGACTTCCGATCATAATCTGAGCATACATCACAGCTATTAAAAGACTGCTTTCTCGTCTGAACGTTATTGTTTATTGTCAATATTATGCATGATTATAACCGAATTGAGAACCTCGAGATCCTCCTTTTCTATACATATTTTGCTATTTTTGTACCCAATGAAACCATTACTTGGTTTCTTTATGTAGGCGAAAGAGCAATGTAGTGGCGCGAGCGATGTGAGCTGGACCCAGATTGTCGTTTCGTAGAGATATTATCTAATCAGATGTAATCTGTAATTTTAAAATCTCTACGAAAAAATAGGCTACTCGCTCTATTTAAATTCAATTTATATTGCAATTTTATTGCAAGTGAAAATACCTAATGAATTAATTATTATTGATACAAAATCGCATTGAAATAGATAGCGATAATGTTTGTTCTAGGTGAGTACCCAGAACCATAATTTAGTGATTTGTCCTATTTGATTTTGCAGTTTTTCTTAGAAAGCTTGCTACTATATGAATTCAGGGCACTCGCATTCTCAATGAAAGGGATTTACGTGTTAAAAGTAATATCGGATCATTTTACACTTAGCTACGTACTACCTAAATGCGTGCGCGCGTGTTGTTTACCAATTAACGCTAGGAGAGGCGTTAGGTGGCGTTAGCGTAATTTTTATTAGGTTGTGGTACTGTAGGTAACAAAAGTTTATTAATTGATCGCACATTTAAGATATAAAATCACTGAATATATTTATTAATTAAATCAAAAATAGCAAAAAAAAAATTTGATCGGAATAAGTAATGTTATTCTCCATAACTTGTTTCTTTGCAATTTTTTATAAATAAATTCGGTGATTTGCGAGCAAAATAGCGGTTTAACGAGTGCAGTGTACCTATTATATTCTATTCACCAAACACCAGAATACTTAAACTATAAAAAGTATTACTTGCTAGACTGTAAACAAAATATCAGGATTGTTATTCTAATCTTAGAGATAATTTTTATCTACCAGTCGAATCAGTGGTCGAAATTCAACCGTTTTTTTTAAAATAAATTTTAGTTTTCTTCACTACTTCTCCATATAAACTTTTACTATGCCAAGTTTCACACTCTGTGCGCGCAATATTCTTAAAAAGGAATCCACAGTTTTCGCTTCACGTATTAATATTAGGTTGGTAGATACTCCAGTAATGCTAACGTAGCGTAACTTTTATTGGGTTATAGTACAGTCGGAAACAAAAGTTAATAAACAACCGACCTATTAACAACAGAACATAAAACTATAAAATATTATGACTAGACTCTAGAGAAAAAACAATCCTGGTTCTTAAAGATAATAATTGATAAATAAATAACACAAATGGATGTCTAAACATAGGTATAAATAAAAATATTTTTATAAACTTGTGTAACGCAACTATTTTTGCTGACTTTACGCAAACAAGATTAATTTCTGTTATTATTGATCTGATGATAATATTATTATTTTATATTCTATATTTCAGATATTGATATGATATTGTTATTGTTGATGTGCTAGCCTACTGAAAAACAATAATAGAATTGAGGATATAATTAATTTAAAGTCAAACCATATCAGCTGTGCTCTCAGTGCTCTGACCAAACTAGTATTTATTTTTTTATGACATAACCACAGATAATACATACCTATACTAAAAAAATAAAATAACGCGACCTATTATTTCGATGCCAACGCCACCTATTCCAAATCCGATTCCAATTTTAAAGTGGTGGATCCGTCGTTTTATCGCTTTGGGTAATTTTTTAAATTATGGTTTTTACAATTGATATTCATTGTGGTTTACATATTGGCCCTAAATAGTTATAACAGCTGCTTCGAAAGTGCAATGTGAAAGTAAAAATTAATCATAGAATTACATGTAAGTAGGTACCTATCTTCTATGTTAATGTCACTTGAATGAAATAAAAAAAATACTTGTTCATTTGTTTACATATTCACACGTCAGTTTAAATTCCGACATCAGTAGGCATAACAAATAGATTCGAAACAATAGATAGTCGGTCTTTTTGATGTTGCCGGTGCGGCTGTCAAATTTGACGTTAAATGACGTAGTAGCGATCTAAATCCCGTAACGTGACATAACATATCATCACGCTTGTATTTCTCCGAAAGTATTAGCAGAAGTGATTAACACCACATTTTAGCAGTTAGTTTTAAGCCACATTGAAGCGATAGAACCTGCTGTCACATACTGAATCCTAAGTGGAGAAGGTTTTTTGCCTGACTCCTATTATCTATAGATACACAGGTAACACCTAAAGGTATGCAGGTGTTTAATTACTCTTACTGTTTAATTAAAAACCTATAAATTAAATAAATTTTAATTAAATTATTAAGGCATTATCAGTACCTCGTTTTCGCCATTCAGTACTAGCTGTCAAGAACATGTTTAATATTAGGGTCCAGTCACCCACAAATACGTAATTCAAACTACTATTTGCTCGATTGATCCGTTTCATTCGTGCTGAAACCCCACGAACCTGACCACCGGTCTAACCTTAGAATATTATGGTAGCATATCGCTTTTTTTACGTTGCTGGGATAAGGAAGGATGGTAGTGGTTCCCTAGAAAACTGAGTCAGGTTAGATTAGAAGCTGACCCTAACAAATTTGTAGAATTATAAGGCTAGGACATCGACTATAAACACGTATGGTCAATGGGCTAGGACACCTGCAGGTAAATTGTAGGTAATAATTTTATTATTTAAGCAATTAAGTTTTATACGAGCAAAGATATCACTGAAACATACTTTATTATAAGTGGATAAGACATTAATTTCTACAAAGAAAATTTAAATGTTTCTAAATTTAAAAGTATAAAAACTATTTAAAAAGATGGCAATACTCAATAGAAGTGTCACATCAATATGCAAGCGAAACTAATCTTTATAACCTATGAACCTGTAAGCGGCATTCAACCTTAGGGTGATACACCACTTTTTTGGCCAACTGTACGTACCTAAAAGATAAAAAAAACTAAGACTCCTAATGAAAGGAAACAATTAATGAATCTACGATGAAATACATTTTTAGTATATTATATTTATAGTTATATATTTTATCCATGTATCTAATACACGTCTAATATCTAGTTACAGGCAGTAAGGTAGTCGGTTACTTCCCAGACATTTAAAGGGACGTTATGTCAAGGAAAAACAGTAAGTTACATCAGTTGTCACTTTGAAAGTGTCGTGGACGTCAAGCATTCAAGTGTCAAGAGTTCAGCGCTGATTGACATTTGTTTACAAGCTTGTGTCAATTGTACAAGACACATTACTTGTACTAAAATTTGGATAGCGGTAGGGTGCGATTAGGTCAGCGTTTTCCCTTATATGTAGGTACTCTTATAATTCGTCATAAATCGAAGTCACTTACAAATATTTTCTTAAGTTAAGCGTAGTTGACACGATTAGCGTAGTAAATTATGCGATTATTTTAGGTTTTTCATGCTGAAAAACATTTATAATAGGTATATGAGGAGGCCATGTTAGACTTCTGTATCGTGGATGAAGGTACAGACTTAATGTTTTTCAGTATGAAATTTAAAAAAAAACTAGTACATAATAAACGAGTCGACAAATTTTGGTACTACAAGTAAAATAGTAAAATAATATATAATTTCAATGATATTGTGAGAGAGTAAAACTGAGCCAATACTAGCATTACTAGCATCACTGGAATAATGTTTTCAAAAATAAAGTAAAAAAAAAACAAAATTGTCAGCCTAATATCTTTCGGAGCAAAATAACCTACTGTTAAAAATAAAGTTCAAAAGTAAGCCTATGAAGTAAAAAATGGTTTAGTGAGATTTATTTTGTGAGTGTACCTACCTATGAGGCTGATATATTCACCTTGTGGACAAAAGCCTCGATTAATAAATAGATTTAAAAAAAAAGTAAGCTACTTGTTTGGATATAAAACGCGGGTTCGATATAATGAGCTAAGACCAGGTGTAGTATGTGTATACTTTTTAATTTCAAAATTTATATAAATAGCGACATGTTTTGCATATAAAATTATATAATCCTCTTAGAACCCTGTTTGTCGGCCATTTTCCAATAAATTATGAGATAAATGTATAGGCAACTAACTTGCTTGCTTTTCAATTAGCTATAATTTCATATTAATGAGCTCAAGATACTTAATTGCGAGTTATAATAGTGCATTGATGAAGGCACATAGAAATAACAATAATTTCTGAGGTAGATGTTTAATGTTTGTAACTTTTAATGCAATTTATCTACAGTAAACCTACTGAATTATGTTTTGGGCTAAGAGCGCAGAGGTTATTGAACTATTAATGTTTTTTAGCAATATTAATTTTATTAGAGCTTAAGGTGCATGCATGCAAAATTAATGTGTTATTTGTTCCAAATTAGCATGCATTTCCAATTTAATTAAATTAAATTGCAGCTTTTTAAAAATAAAATGTTTACAAATGGAAAACACTAAATTCAGAAGCCACTTATTTTATGTATCGAATCTAATTTTGTGATAATTGACCCATCATTTAAATATTGAGTAGACGTCGAACAACTTTAAGATTGAATGATTATCCTACCTATTTGCATTGCACCTACAATAAATTCATATTCATGTCACATACAGAATTAAATTACGGGAAAAATACTTGTATGCAATTTTGTGCATCTAATTATGTACCTATGTAACTGTCTGTCCTTATAATGTATGTAATAAAGAATATAGGAATAAGAACTACGTTTTTTGCTTACTGATAGGCAGCAGCATCTATAAAGGTACATCTACTCACAAAAGTGTGTACAAAAAGAAATAAAAAAGGCTTGTCAGAAAATATTGAGCCATATACCTACAAGATGTAACAAAGTAAACGCAAGACGTCTTGTGAGGTGACACACCCCATTAAACTAAACTAATTGTTCTACGAGTTTTCAAAATTTGCAAAAAAAAATAGACTTTATCAACAAATCATCGTATTAGCTGATGAATAAGTATGGGTGGTCCAATTTTTTTTGCGAATCTAAGAAACTTGTAGAACAAAATGTTGTTTAGTTTCAAGGATGTGTACCTATATAACTCAATATTTTCTTACAAGGCTTTTTTCATTTAATCTGTTACACTCTTGATACAATAATAGATTTGATGATAAGGAAATATCAAAGAGTTCTTTTGTTACTGCGTGAATACGTATTTTGTGACAGATGTCAAATTGACATTAACAATTATGCAAGTTGACATACCGTGCGCTAGAAAAACCAGCGCACAGTACCTACGTCAAGTAAAATTGAAAAGCTAGTTGTGTGTGGGCTCGAACCTACGACCTTCAACACAACAATCTTTTTTGACAATCAACACAGTCACACCACCTAAGCTAACATTGCTAATGTAATGTAATGAGGTAGCCAAATTCCAACTTTTGGCGCCAATTAATAGATAGATAATTTGATTAAATCAAATGTAAGATTAAATCTTTAACACATTTTATCTTCCAAATTATATTATTAATATTAAATTATAATAATCGTGACCAGATTAACTGATGACTTAAATTATTTTAAATCACTTAAATATTTAAACAAAGCTAATTCTAGCACAAGCTAAACTAACATTATGCTAAATTATAAAATAATCGCGTTCGCATAATATTCGCACTGCAAAATTAATATGGCCTTTAATATTTTAGAGCATATAATGTATGAAATTCCAATGAAAAACTACTTTCTATGAATAAATGAATGACATTATCACATTTCATGAGCGATACCTGCTGTCAGCTGTGTTGTAACCATAAAGTGTAAAATATCACACTATTTAACATTTTTTCTCACTACCGTATGGTGGCTAGTGACTATCCTAGGCATCACTACAAAACATCTAGATTACAGAAGGCCAACAACAACTCGTTGAAAAAAGCGCACTCTCTTATAGACACACACACATCCTATCTCAGGGCTAACCGATTAGACATTGACTAAACTACTTTTTCATACACCTAATGTGGCAATCAAGCTAACCCGCCTGATTGTAAGCGGTTATCGTAATTTGTAGACGCTTTCATCACCAGAGATATCTACCTATAATTTTTGCGTTTTCGATCTTATGCAGATTTACGGACCCCCTATACTATCCTATTGGGATTGCAATCCCGATAGGATAGGGGGATTATAGAAAGGCTCCGGTGCTCTCATAACACGTCGTGGAGAAAATTAGCCTCAATAAAAGCCTTTCGTAATCTCACCCCAGTGTGATTACGAAAGGATAGGGGGATTATAGAAAGGCTCCGGTGCTCTCATAACACGGCGTCGGTCGTGGAGAAAAGCCTCAATAAATAAATAGTTTTAAGAAGACTTTAAGGATAGGTATAATATACTTGTTAAATGAAATATCATCTAGTCAAGATAGTCTGACATTTAATTACCTCAAAAGTTTCATATAAATTCTTTAAGCATTTTTAATTTACGCACTAGATTATGCCTATCCGTGGACTATGAAACATATCCTCAAACTATAAACAAGCAGGAATTATAATTAATTATGTCATTCGCTATTTTTAATCCTTAATTAAAAATAAATTTAATTTTCTAATACGTTATGCTGTGTTGGTATATTCAGTTTTAAGCACAGGAAATTATATTCATAAAACAGCTACATATTTTATGCTAAAGAGTGAAATGTATAATTTATTTATATCCGATTAATAAAAGTATTCTAAATACCCAATTTTGTTGCAAAAGTATTTAACTGTACAGAACATTAACTAATAATACAAAATAATACTAAGTTATTTACTCATTTTATTCATAGTTACCGATAAATGTTGTGAATATTCACAGCAATAAAGTTTATTGAATGAAACTGGTTTTCTAACGGTACTTCATAGTACAAACTCTGATACTTTTTGCACGGCAATATTGTAAACTGACAACTAAGATGTAAGACGTTTACGCGCTATTCATCTTTACCTTATCGTTTCAGAATCTGCAAATCTAACGAGGATATAAAGCATCCTAAGTTGCAGTCTTTACGCCTGTATTGACATTGCCGGATAATTTTCTACGTAAAAAACATTGGAGTTTTTTTTATGTAAACGTAGCGTCGTACCGGGAGATCATCCTGAATGATGGGTACAATTTACAGACGGACGGAACGAAATAAATGGCAATGTATCAAACCAGTATTATCCGGGGACCGAACCTACGTTACTCAGGCCAGCAGGCTGCAAAGATAGAAGATCACAAAATAACGCATTTCCGAGATTTTGATATACCTACATTTAGTTTCAGATATTCGCGAGAAAATCGATATCATCTTGGTATAGAATCGAGTCACAATTTCAACAAAGAGATAGTTTGTTTGATTTGTTAAATATAAGGTAAAAATTCTAAATATTCTATGACTAATAAAAAACTAGTAGTAAGTAATATTTTCATTCATAAGCAATTTCTATCAACGTAGTTTTCTGAAAATATAACTTCTAATCAATAAATTGCGCTCACCTAACAACAATACTTACAATATCTTACTATCTCGTGTACAATAAACATACAAGAAAATCAGACCATTTGATGTTGATCACATTAGTTAGTCTAATTTGTGCGTAGCAATACGCAATAAAACCAATCGAGATACCATATTCGCACGCCTCATTGGTCTCGGCGTCTAATTTATATCAAGCACCAACATTTGATACAATATAATACAGATCAGATTCTTGCCGACGCTTCCTTATTGCCATGCAAATTTTAGTTATTGAGTTACTCTCGGCCTCACAAGATGAAACGTATCAGTGTTCCGTATCGTAGCCTAGTATCCGATCGAAGCTGCTGAGGTTTGGTCTCGGTATCAGCGGTATCACGGAATGATTGTAAATATAAGAAACTGAAAACTTCGAAATAGTGTCTGTCGAGCCAATTAAAATAATAGAATGTTTAATTTCAAAAACTTAAAGCGCATTTTTTCATCCGAAAAACATCTGACTATAATTTGCTCTTATTTTAAAATTTATAATGCGGTTTATTTTAAAAAGGAGAAGAGATTAAAAAATGAAGATTAAGAGACAGCGGAATGGGCTACTGGATATTTCACGCCGATTTTCTGTGAGAGTTTCCCGTTCATACATGCCTTCACTATCTATGAAATGTAGTCCATTAAATGTCAAATGGTAGGTATTTCCTATCTAAATAAATAAAAATTTTAAATGAAGCTTTATTTTACAAATGTTTACAGAAACCAAAATTAGATGTTGGTTTCGGCCGTAAAACCTAGGTTTGACGAAACACTAGCCGCTATGATTGAAGAAAAGTGCTATTTATTCAGAGCCTGAGGCGTCATCGCTCGGCGAAGTGTCGCGTTAAATTATATAGAGTGGTGACAATGTCGCACTTACATTGGCACTGATAAGATTTTATTAACAAAAAACCATTAGCAAAACCTATTTCAGCAAACGCTCGTAGATGTAGATAACAGTGTCATAATAGTACATTTTGTCACTACTTCATTAAGGACATACCTACTAAGTTTTTTTCCGTAATTAAAATGACTGCCAATTTATGTTTCAGTTTTTATTTTTTATTTTCATACGTGACTGACAGGATCACACATTGTATTTCGGTTGCGGCTTGTCATTTTACGGGCACATACCCACCAAGCTCTGGGCTACGAATAATTTCTCGCAAAGCTATTCTCTGAGAAAAACTCATACATCTAGTGTGTTTTGTTTATTAATCCACTAACTTTATCATCCATTTCCATTGGGTTTTCCATTTTAGGTGTTGATTGTTTTGTAAATGATAACAAAATGAGTTTGAAGAACGTTTAGAGATGTGATTTTTTGCTTTATTAAAAAGTTATGTTGAGTAAAAAAGCCCGACTTACATGGGAATCGATTCGTTTCGATTTCTTTTCAGTGTCGAATCTGTCACCACTAAGCTCGACGAAGTAGTATTCCGTATCAAACTGTAATAAAGTGCCGATCAAAGCAAAACCAATTCAACTTAAACTAATAAAATAAATCAACTTCAACTTAACCAAATTTAATTGACACAATTATTTATTGTAAATAATTATCTTATCTAAAACGTCTACTACTGTTCATTTAACTACCAGTCCATTATCTATGAAACAGACCACCCATAGCGATGCAGAAAATATTCGCAAAACTGACCTTAGATACAGCCTTATTTTATTGTTATGGCTGAATTTATTTCTATCGTGCCTCATCTTTAATGTCATAGTGAAATTATGCCGCCACACTAAAGGCATCTTCAGACGTGCCCGCGCAAAATACTTTAAAATATAAAATTAGTATTTGCATGTGAAACTTGATGACAATCCAGTATTGATGATACAAAGCTATTTAAATAATAAGGAAGTATTAAAGTTTAATGGCTATTGTGAACAGCTGAAAAAGCTTTTGTTAATGGTCAGTCTGTCTGATTACGTAGAGGAGAAGATAAACGTGTGTACTATTTCGTTGTGTGGTAGTGTTTTGTCTTTTTTTTTCAGTTTTATATTATCACAATACTTATCTACGTTATACCGATGAAGTCTGGATCTAGAAGCGGGAGGAAGCAACTGCCCCGGGCGTGACATCACATAAAGTTCATAAAGCTTATGTTATCACCACAAAGTAAGCTAACGAGTCTTTGTCGTGTAAATTATTACTACCTATATTTAAAAACCTGAATTTGACGTTTCTTATCCATGGTAGAATTAAGTTCATAATTCTAACTGGCTCTTAATAGAACTGTCAGATTTGTGATCCAATCAATTTACTTCATGAAGTCATTTTGAGGTGAAACAAAAGTTAGTCATTATTTTAATTTTTTTTAAAATGGAAAATAAGGTCTAGCAAATCAAAATCTGGAAAATATTTTAAATACAGCATAGAACATAGAACGCAGAAGTATTTAAATCAAAAATAAAAAAGTAAAGAAACAAAACAAAAATGCGATTCGAAAATCGAAATGTCGGTCACATGTGACGCGACACTAACGTTGTAGCTTGCACTTATAAAATAATACGTTACCGCAACGAATTGTTGGAGTACTCTCATTTCGTATTTAAAGGTGAGGGCGTCACGTGACCGCATAATGTTGCCAGAAACTCATTACCGTATTAAGTTGCTAGTATTGATAATGTAGAAAGTAGAACGTAGTACACACATGAGTAAAATATAATTTAGTTCTAAAATCAAAATATTTTTATTCATGTAGACCATTAGGCACTTATGAATAGTCATAAATCTAATATTGTTTATTATAAGAGTGACTCTAGATGCCAGTTCCAAGGGCAGCCTACTCTTTATGGAGAAGAATCTGGCAAGGAACTCACATGGTTGCTCTTTTAATTCTAAGTTAGGTTGTTCTATGTTTTAGATCTTTTTGGCACTGACTGCACGAGTAAGTTTCTTGAAATGTTCAGTGACTTAAAGTGCATGTTTCATGAAGTTGCTGTATGTGCTGTGAAACCTACATACAAGCCATGAAATGATTAAGTTTCTACTTTAGTGAAGTACTTTAAAAAAAAAATATATTACTCAATGCCCGCTACGATCCATAAAATTATGGTTCTACCATATAACCATTTTAAATCTCCCTTTTCATCTGTATAAACAAAAATAACTTTCCACTTATGTAACTTAATAATTATTACTGTTATAAAGGTTATCATATTAATAAAATAAAATAGTTTACTTAATAATTGATATTGTTTTACTTATGTTTTAGAGTTTATAAAATTAATTTCATTTTATTATACGCTTACATATCTTATTAATTTATATTATTGAAAATAACTTTCAAAAAAGGGATCTAATAAGGGAATAAATATAGTTTTTTTTTTAATATTTCATCTTTAAATTTATATGAAATGGAACAGATACAGGTGAACAAATTGATCCAAGTGAATCTACTAAATATTCAATAGTAATCTACCTAAATTAGAAAATCTGTAAAACATTTATTATGTGGTAATAAATCATCAAATTAGGTACGATAAAACATTTTTAATTAATTCGTTTTATGTTAATTATTTGCATAATATATTTTATGATTGTAACAAAAAAATTAGACACGTCTTTAATCGTATAATTTACGAACTACAAAAAATAATTTCTTGTAGGTATATATAAAATTTTACAGAATAGAATGTATATCACGAGCACGAAAATAATAATTAAATTATTTAATATGAAACTCGCAAAATTGACTGACTCATGTGCATAAACATGTACCTAAAAAACATAAAAATATATGTTTTTTTTTTCATTATAATTTGGGTAGAAGTAATCAATGTATTCTTTATGTAGATTGTCCTACTATCTCTATTTAATTAATTTAGTTACTAAGTCCCAAAAAAATTATAGCTTTTGACCGCGGCTTTGTTCGCGTAAATTTAGAATTTGAATCAATCATGATTCGAAAGACACGTGGCGGCTATTTCTGTACACCTGACAACGAATTTGCAAAAATTTCGGGACGACCGATTCAATGGTTTAGGCGTGAAAAAGTAACAAACCAAACTTACTTTTACTTTATTATGTTAGTTAGGAAGTGAGGATTCGGATTAGAGAGAGATTTAGAAAAGTTTGTGTTTACATGTTTATGTGTACGACTTTACAGATAAAATGATCGGCACCTTACCCGTAGAAAGTAAGTCACCATGCTTAGAAAATATTTTCCCTTACACCGAAAGCTTTGTAGAGCTTTGTACTATAAAATAGCCCCGGAGTTTACTTAATTAGCGCTATTATCTCCACCCGAGTTTGGTCGAGTTTATGTTAAAGATAACCAGTCTACAAATAGGCACGGTTTAATTAAACCACTTAATAAAACTTAACATATGTATTGTGTAGGCGATATGGTTTCTAAATTAATATTAATGTTATTTTAATCAGCAGAACCAATATATTACGTATTATCAGCATTAGTCTTACAGTAACGACATAAAAACTTTTTACGAGTTTTTTTTTATTTTACCGCCATTTTGAAACCAGCATATTAATTTTCAAGTTTCCCAATATAGAAAATACTTTACGCTGTCTCTTCATTTTTAATTGGAACTAAAAATATTTTTCTGTAAATAGTTTCGATGCTTGCGCAGTCGCGGACGCCACCGTTCAACTCGTGCGCAGCGAACAAGTTAACTTGCGTTATCGTAGAGTCATTAATCAAGTCTCACACTTAGCCTTTAATAATTATAATTAATAATTTTATCACCTATTCAGCCGGAGCATGCCTAGCTTGCCACTTGACAGGTCTCACATACTTTAATGTTTACCGATTTATCATAGATAATGGATAATTATGTTTTTAAATTTATTTATCTATCATTAACGTCAATGTTAGTGTCTTAATTATTTAAGTGTTATTTGTAAAGTTAAAGTTATGAGTAAAATTATAAAAACTATTTAAATTAATGAGTTACTCAAATAATATAATAGGTATAAATAATATATTACATTTTTCACTGAATATTATTATTTTAAATTATGAATGCATATTAGAGAATAATTATCACTAACTTGTTTGCTGTACAAATAACTTTGTGTGAAGACAGAATGAAACCACATGTGATAGATTTGATTAGAGTTAGATTGTCACATGTAAACTTTTAAACGAATGCAACTTCCACATTCTTCCTTTACTTTGCAAAGTTTCATCTGGGGCTTCCCTTTTTCTCTTTCTTATATGGAAAGAAGAGGATGGAGAATAGAAAAACAAACGTTTGAACAAAAGAAAAACAAATTAAAAATGCTGATGCTGAACAAAAAAAGATAGTTGCTAATAGACAGCAGGAGTAAACTAATTGTAATCACTTTATACTTGATTTGAAGACACGACTATTTCTTCAAGACAATTTTAGAACGAAAATTTAAGAGTTTCATTACAAGATTAATTATTGTACTATAGTGGACAAAGCCGGTGTACCACTCTTAAGGTTTGAATCGCTTGCACCCGGCGTCCGAACGTAGCGCTAGCCCTGCCCTACGCACGTAGCACTGAGCACTGTTCAAAGTATTTTGATCGCAAAGTGGTGCACCGTTCGTGTCCGCGATAGTACACTATTCTACACAAAGATATTAGAATATTTCTATGATTCTACACTACTCTTAATATAAATACCAAGAATTGATAACAAATATTATTTAAGTACGTCGTAAACACAGTAGTACATCAATGATAATTTCAAATTGTCACTAGAAGACATAATATATTCAAGATTTTCGATAACATGCTACATTGAAATCAACTCCATTTCTGTGTAATAAATCTTGAAGTAACCAGTCTTGTAAATCCTGCTTTCAAATTAAACAATATTTCTTTCTAACTTAAAATTATTAGCTCTACTATTATTATAAAAGTAGATGGATGTTTGTGCCTTAACGGCTAAATCATAACATCTTTATTTATGTGTGAAAGCTGAAAATCACCTGACCTTGGTGGTGGAGTTACATTCAACTCGCACAGACTCTTCCGTGACTCACGTCACTCTTAAACCGATAAGCTATATCTTTGCAATCACGTTGATCCGTTGCTCCGTTACGGCATGAAGGGAGGTCAGCACAGCAATTAGCACAGCTTCTAGATGATTTGTCAATCTTACACGCTTATTGAAAATAGCTGTTCCCCGCGACTTTGTCCGCGTTCAATTTAATTTTACCGTAAACACACGTTTATAAAGCAGCCAGATTGCCTGTTTTTTTTTCTTACTTGAATCACAGATATTGATATTTTTTACTGAAAACTGAACTTTTTTTTTTCAGACTAAAAAATAGCACTCAGGAATAAAGTAGCTTTCTATTGGTAAAAGAATTTTTAGGATCAGATCGGTAGTTCCAGAAATTACCCCTAACATACATACATTATTACATACATACAAACTTTACCTCTTTATAATATTATTAAGTATGGATGATTCCTAGAGCTGTTCTAACCTTTTTTTTTGCAGAGAGGAAATGCGCCTTATATATAACGTCCAGCTCGAAGTATTTAAGACGATTATGTGTTATTAAAACCCCCCGTGTCACTTCTCCTGTACTTCGGGGAGTACGTAAAGCCGTCAGTCGTAAACCCTGATCTCTCTTCGGTCGTGTCGGATTGCCGTCCTATCGGACAATGAGAGTGATGGAATGCACCTGTGTCAACGAACACATTTGTGCACTATAATATCTCTTGCGTATGACGTTTTTGACCAAAATTCGGCCAGGAGCACATCATTTACACCTAGATACTGTGTTATGAGAGATATTATAAATGGTGCAAGTTGTTGCAACAATTGTATGAAATTCAAAGAGTTCTTAGTAGTGTCTTAGTCTACCTGTCAACGATAACTCAATATCTATGAATAGTAATGGAGTGGAAACATTACTTGTTTTGACCAAACTAGATTATTACAAATAAGCCATTAATGTTGTTTATATAATTCAGGAGCTGTGTGCATAAATACGGATTATAGGTGGTATTTCCTACGTAGATAGGTTTAATGGTGCTTACCTTATTTTTTACGATTTCGTAGCCTCATAAAGGGGTGCAGCTATTTCATTTTCTAAAGGTGCGTTTTTACTAGAAGCATTCGCGCATAATGAGCATTGGGGCAATAAGTTTGTTGGGACTGTACTTTAAAAAAAACCTTCAGTAAGGACATTTTAACGAATAACGCCGCAAAAAAAAAAAAAAAAATTTTTTGCCGTCAAATGTTTGACTCTACATCCTTTAGATTCTTTTTACTAGCAGTCCCAATGAAGATTTTATACGTTAATGATCTTTATAGTCTGTTATATTTTGTGCAGTTGGTCGATAGTATGGTGCCACTATGATTAGTGCGTACAAACATACAAACAGCATATTATATAATACTTAAAGTATCTATAGATAAGGTCTGACAACTATACTAAGGTTTGTCCAGTTTGTTATTGATAAAATCTAATGAAAACTCGTTGACAAATAGGTATAACAGACCTGTAAGCACCTTACATCATGCAGAAGTAATATCAACAAATATTTGTGGGTAGTATTACACAACTCGAAGTGCATTCGAACTAGTTACCTTGTTGATTTAGTAGTAGGATAAACGTACCTACATAACAAGATGTCTGAAATTAAATTCTTGAGTCACGGAAGGCGTCATAAAAATTTTATAAGAGCTATTTCTCACCCTTGTAACATGTAGTATTGGCACGTTGGCAATATTACGACCTGGGTTTATTAGATACATTCAATGTTGATTTTTTTTGTAAAAAGTAAAAAATCGATAACTTACAGGATATTAACCTGGGACCTACCAGTTAAAGCCACCAGCCCCTCTGCCAACTCAGCTATTCGTAAAAGCCCGTACTGATTAAATTCTCTTCTTTATTTAACTATCTCAGATGGTACCTAGTTATACCCCTTATACGGAGCACGAGCAATCGAGCATATCTAAGTAGTAGGTATCTATCTTTGTAGTAAGAGTACATGCAATAGGGGCGAGCTTATGGCCATAATGTCTTTTTAAACAAATAAGTAACTAATATCAAATCCATATAACACATGACACAATATAACAGAAGACGATATTTTAACCGATTTAAAAAAAAGAGGAGGTTCTCAATTCGATTGTATGTTTTTTTCTTTCTATAAAATTTTGAACTACCTATAATGTTCGTAATGTTTACAAAAATGTTTATGTATTTAGAAGACGATATGTTACATCGAAACTACTGTAAGAAATTACTCTATCAAATTATTAAAAGATATCTATTTATGCGTGCTACAACTACAAACATGCGCGGGCGCGCTTTTATCTCACATATGAAATAGTTCTAGTTCAATTCAAATGAGCTCTTTGAACGTTATAAAATTAGCAGCGTGTCTATGAAGTGTTTTCTTTATATGCTGTTGTAAGCTTTGGTTATTTATTCTTCGGAGTTTGTAGGCCAAAGAAGTTGATTTGTATCTTAAAACTCTCTGAACATTGTTTACAATAATAAGAGATGGTTTAATTTATATCTGTGATGGTCTAATTCGAATTATTTATTTGTTTAATCATTATTGAATGAATTTATTTATTAGCTCTTAGTTTTTTTACTCTGTGGTATTGGCGTAAAATAGCACTAACGTCTCTTTCTTTGCATTTTTTAAAAGTAGATTAATGATGGACAAAGGTCACAATCTAGCTTCGATCAATACCCAAGCTACTTTTTCCACTTCCGCCTCAACTGGAGCCCTATTCCCAAATTCGAACGCTTGTTCATTCGTTAAATCACATAAACTTTTATTCGATTGGTTTTTTATGGATTTGAAACGAAGCGATAGACGGAAGCACTAAGTGTAATACAGTAGTAATTTGGTGGTAAGGTTTGCGTTCGATGATCTTCGTTGTTACGTTTCGATACGAAACATCGACGTTCACGTTACGAAGCGCGGGGCGCTACGAATTAATCCTTGCCTAGATATTTTGTCGCGTTCTGGCATGATGTTAAATAAAATTTATCCCCTAAGAACCTAGATCCACGATGTTTTTTCCTATTTGGGTGCTTGTGCATTGTGATTTTTTTAATGTATTCTTCTTCTTTGCGAATCGATGGCATTTTAATTTTTTTTAATGTAACTATTAAAATCGGACCTATTGCGTCGACGAATACAATAGAAAAAATTGGTGTGGGGTTCGTCATCCTATTCGTTATTCGGTTACATTTATAAGGTTTAATGTTAACCCAAGTTTAAAAACACAATGATGTAGTTGTAAATATATACCTACTGCAATTAATCAAACTACTATGTATCTACAATTCAACGTATTATACAATCCATTAGTCGCACAGGAAATGTAATCAATTACCTAAACGTTATAATACTTTACTTATAATAGATACACATTTGTCAAGCATTGTCACATTAGAGATGGGATTTCAATTAACTTCATTTAAGTGAGGAGGTAAGGCACAACATTGATGTATGTGACGTTACATCATTGTTACATCTGGGACATCAGTGAATGGCAGACAAATTGATTTTTGTATGACGCCTTTTTTCCGAGGCCGATGGGTTGACATCCCTCGGAGTGTGTCAAGTTGTAGTAAAATAATTAAAACAAATCAACTGAGACACAACTGGAACAAACATAAAATAGATCCTGTCAAACTTTTTCGTTTGTTTGTTTGGTTAGCACGGTTTTTGCTATGAATATATTCAGAGACAATTTTAGTTATTTTTTACGAATCAACTTTTTGTTTTTAAACGGTTTTATTTAGCTTGACCTGTTTATTATTTGGTTTAAATTTAGTAATCGATATTTCACCCCCTTTCTGTTAACAGATTGATCTGATATTTGGTACACAGCTTTAATTTTGATGACAAAACCGTTTTACGTAAAAAAAATGTTAATATACTTATATTATTATACTGCATGTTAAACAACAACAATAATAGGTTTACAAAATCGTCAAAATCCCAACAATTTTTCTCCCTCGCGTAAACTGCTGGCTAAAAATAAGCTAGAAAATCTACTTGAAGTTTCTTTTGGTCTGATTGGCCGATTTTATATTGTGAGTAATGTTTACTGCACAGATAAGACTATTTACTCTCGCTCTAATTCTAGAACTACATCACTGTACCTACCAAGATCACAAACATCTTTCTAATTAAATTACAACCGAACCTATCTGCGGCTAACGAAGCTTTTCACATTACCATTCGGGATTAAACCCACTCAAGCACTAGATCCAATAAATAACACGAGCATTTGACACCCCAAGCATTTCTCTAGTAAGTTGGGAAAGAGGCTGCTTGCTCCGGTTGTCGGCGACACAGAATTCGCCGGACCCGACCGGATCGCCCACCGACGTCCGCACCATTCATAAATATCGACCACGCAATTACGCAATTTAGATTAACACTTAGTAATGGTGTACTGAATTAAAACGCGTTTAATATAGATAAGAGATTGCGCGGGAATATTTCTGGATGAAGGTTAAGAAACTCCTATCTGCTGTTCACCCTTTCGCGTTTATTCTGCTGAAAATAGAAGCTATAATCGTGAAGCAAATAAATATTGTAGATTAATACTATTGGTTACAGGTTTCATCTTACTTATTACAAAAGTTGTAAGCAACAAATCGTTTAAATTGAAGTCGTATAGGGAGTTATTTTTGTACTTTTAAATTGCCATTTAATCTACATTATGGAAGATAACCACATCATAATATCAACGACCTACCAAATGTTATGAAATTAATAGGTTTATTGAAGTTATAGTTTTAAGTGTACAAGCCCTTAATTGTGATATTATGACTATTTAGGGCTCGCACACTATGTCGAGTAATTATGTTTATTCTAGGCTTTTCTAGGAATTAATTAAGGCCAAGACACGGCATTTGTCATGGCAAATTCGCCGCTACTTTTAAAATTCAGGCTGCCTGCTAAAAAAGGAGGCAAATTAAGTAACAAGCTCTCAAATACTATAATAATGCTAGTTCTTATTAATAGAAGAATAATGTAGGCGTATATAATATTAAGATAAACGATTGTTCAATGTGTTTACCCACGTAGGTACGCACTTCGTGAAATATGCGAATGGAATTATGGTTGCGCATTTTTCATAAATTTTAACGATATAACGTTGCGTGGGAAGCTGTTATTTTTATTTAACATCTCCATTCTTCATAACACCTACATAAGTGGCTTTGTAGAAAAGCTCCCTATTAAAATATCGACACCCTAACTTTCTGATCACGTTTCTTATGTCAAATAAAAGAGCTTAAGTTGTAAATCAGCGATTTTGCATTAAAAACATTTGGAAACGTTCAGAATCGAACTCCGAATAAATTTTAAGAGAAAATGCGATTGAAATGTAACTACTTATCTTCACTTTGTTTCAAATATTAGATAAATAACTGTTTCAGCTTTTAACTGTTTAATATTTCAGCAAAAAATCTAACAAAATAAAAAAAAATGTTAACTGCAGCATGGATATAAAGATTTCGAGAAAAAAAAGTTGCCTTTTTGGAGTCTGCTTAATGTTATAAGTGCAACCTAACTATGTCACAGACTGCCTATCAGATATAACCTAGGTAACAGAGTATGGGTATCTTGTTTTATCAGAACTTTGTAAGTAATTAATCCTCAATACTTACTATTAGATAAGTTTAAATGCAGATAGAGATTTAACAATTTTGAATTAAAATTAAGGAACAGTTGTCTAAGTTTCAAGATAAAATTAAGCTTATTCATATTAGGATTGTTATGTTATAAGATTATCTTAAATCGATTCTAACTAAACTATGGACGTGTTCACTCGACTTCGATTCATTCATTTAAAAAATATATTACTTAAATAAAATCAAGCCTAAGGCGTACCTTGACATTGTATTTACATAAAATAATTGATATTTTGCTATCTCTATACAAACTAATGTTTAAACTAGTTAAACAAGATTATATCGCAGTTATATTTAAGTAATAATTATACAAGAACTTATTACTAGCATAAATATTATTTACGATGTAGCGATGTCGCATAAATTCGATCCTAAGTAGTGTAGTCATAAAATAAATCTTATAAGACAATAAGCAAGGCGTTAGTCGACAGCTCTCTGACTATTTACAATAGTGCGTCAATTTTATAGCGATTTGTAAATCATAATTAAATCTCGCGACTTTTATTAGTCGTCCTACAGCTGATTGGGCACTTAAAGACTTTGTAATAGAACTTTGTTTGATAGCTAAACCTATTATGTTTAGATAAGCCAATAAACGCCAATAAACACAGCTTAATAAGGATTTATTGACGAATCTTGATGAAGATGTTTTCTCTTCAGAATTTTTTTATTGTTTTGAAGTGATCTCAAACATATTTGTACAAAAAAAAGGGCTATTAACTGACTAAAGGATTTTTCAGTCGTCAAGTAGTTTGAGGAATTAATTTGACATATCGAGTTAAATATGTCAAATTAATGTCAAATGTGTTCCTCTTGTAAAAAAGGAATGTCTAAAGAATAAAAAATTGAAAAATGACAATCAATTTCCAACTATACGGTGAACATTATAGACTTTATTTTAAGCTGTAACTACTAATTACCGATATTGACGGCCCGTGTCGTTTCGCTTGATATTAATACCTATTTCTTTCAAAAATATTTGTATCTAAGTCTGCTGTTACGTATTGAGACACGCATGTCTGTCAAATCTTTACGTGACGTATATATAGCAGACGTATAAATTTATCATCTGTAGATGTAAATCGAGCTTTATTCTGAGCAAATTCTATTATTATTAATAATATTCAATCACATACTTTTATGTTTTGAACATATGATAAAATCCAAAGAACTAGGGCTCTCTTAGAAGAAAGAGAAATATAATAATATTCATATAGTTATGTTCAATACTCACATTAACAATATGTAGAACAGAAGGGCCCCTTGGAACATGGTGGCGGCACTATCGTTTCACACACGGTCACCGTAACGAAATATCACTTATCGTACCGTAACGAACCGAGAATAGTGAAATGATACCACTGAGTCACGCCACTGGTTTATTTTTAGCACCCGACTGAAACTTTGAAAGTAATTGAAATTCGAAATCGAATTGAAATTCGAAAAATTTAAATATTGCATTTGTTTTAAACATAAGTTTCACTTCAAATTTATGTAACTCCAGTCATTTTTGCTCACCAAGGACCTGTAAAGAAAAGGAATGAGTAAATTATTATGTAACAGAATATTAATGTATAATACATATATATTTTATTATTTACTTTATTCTATACACGTTTAATATTTATTCTCATAAATTATTTCGCCTATTTCTTTAGTGCATCTACCACGTTTTATCTCGTTATCACCCAAAGGTCGACTGGTAGAGAATGCCTATGGTATTAAATCTTTATACATTTATAATGTTTTGTTTGTAAAGAAGTATTAAATAAATAAATAATAATTATGAATAACATAACATAACATCATGGCGGGATGATTATGCAGAAAAAAAAACAAATACCTGTGTATTTACGGAAAAAGCCTTAAACACTTGGCCCGACCTGAGAATCGAACCTGGGATGTCGTCATCACTAGGTGAATTAAACAATCAAAGACATAAAACACAATACACTGAGAATAAACAATAAGTGTGGGTCACATAAATAATTTTGTTATTTGTTTCGGTCTGGATGTCTGTCTGTGCATTGTAATGTACCCACGATCATCATCAGCCTAGCCTTTTCCCAACTATGTTGGGGTCGACTTCCAGTCTTACCGGATGCAGCTGAATACCAGTGTTTTCCATGGAGCGACTGCCTATTAGACCCCCACAACCCAGATACTGGGTTACATGATACCCCTTGATAAGACTGGTTGTCAGACTTTCGGGCTTCTGACTACCCGTAACGACTGTCAAAGATCTACAATTACAATATACCCACGATACAGGGCATGTATTTGTAGAGCTATTTAAAAAAAACATTTATTATTCATTTCAAATGAAAAAAATAATTTATTAAGGGCTTATTTTACAGGTTACTGGAAGTTCCTGTTACCTTACCTAGGAGAAAATTTTATAAAAAATTTGTTTCATTTTTGGATTTACATAGAAGACATAGAAGTTAAAGCCTATCCGAAGCCTGTGAAACGGAGCCTAAATGTTTGCCGTTAGTAAGAATGTCTGGAGTACAATCACATAATTATAATAATATAAGTCAATATCAAAAGTAGCGTAGTGTTTTTGAAAAAAAATTGTATGATCGGGTAGCTAATCATTATTATTTAGCTAATTTATTATTACTTATTCACAAACTAAGTAGACACATTGCATGTTGTTAAAAAATACACAATTATTCGTCCACTTCGTGCAACTCTAATTACATCGAAACTCAAACATCATAGGCATGCGAGCGTGTGATATACCGATAGTTATAAATAGAGAAAAAAATACTACAACCAATGATCGATCAATTTCTGACGTAAAACAAATAACTCAGACTATAAATCGTGCATATCTTTGTGGAGAGCATGACTTCCCATACAACTTTATATAGAGTCGGACTCTACTTCGAAACTAGTTTTGAGCTCCAAAACCGATACCGAATTGTGGTTTTCGGATTCAGCCGAAACTTAAAGTACTTTTAAGGTTTTTTTTGTGACATTGGCAAGGTTAATGGTTGGTTACGTTCAGCCTGAATTTTTTTTTGTGGGACGATAAGAATTTATGGAAGCCGACCCCAACATAGTTGGGAAAAGGCTAGGCAGATGATGATAAGAATTTATAGTCTAATATTCTGACTAAGTTAGATCAATCTGATTGTTTGTTTGATCATTATTTGTTTTATGTTGTACTTAAATTATAAATAATTAGAGCATCTCCTATACATATATGTCATTCGCGAATTATTATAATATGGAATCTGATTTAGATGTTTTATTTTTGTAACGGTATTGATATAATTAATCCGCAACTTTTTTTGCACTGAAAGTGACCAAACTATTGTAATACACTACAACTGTCATATAGGTACAGCCGATATACATAATATTATACATAAGATATATATATACATAATAAATTATGTTATACATTATACAGACATGACTAAATTCAGAGGATTTATGTTTTCGTTTACCTTATACATAAGAAAACAAATTAATTAACGTCGTTGACTAATGAATTATTATTTTGGATAAAGCAGTTCTGGTTGTTGTTTCAAATAGAAACAGGAAACTAATAGTTTTAAAAATCACAACTATAAATTTTACTACGTGTTATGTTACAAATGTAAAATTTATTAAGGTCGGTAAGTATAATGTTATTTGCCTTATTAATTAAGCCAATAATTGCCTAGCGTCAGAGGTATCAGGTTCACCTAAAGCACGCGCCCCAGGCTTTTGGTAAGTTATAACTTGCTTCGGGGTTCTAGGAGAGCACTTAAAGACATCGCTCCTACTCCTGACTCCTATCGTAGGACTATGATAGCAAAGGAATATAGAGTAGGTACACCTGTGTTTGCGCATGCGAAACTTGTGCACTGTAATATCACCTGCAAGTTGGCTAAATCTTCTTTCAAATTCGGTTAAGTAGATTTTTTTAATTTTTTTTTTAAATTGTTCATAAAATATCTGATACTGGACCTAAGGAATGTTGTACACGATAACTTACAAAGTATTTCTTGTTAAAAAATCGTCTCGTAATGAGCCTTATAAAAAAGTTGTGTGATGACAAAAAATTCGCACTGAATAGATTCTCTTACTCATTGATTAAAATACAAGTATCAACGATACACCAATCAATGAACCACAGTTGATTGTCATGAAACGTGATCTTATAAGAATCCAAGTAAGTAGCTGTACTTGTATTAGAAAAAAAGCTATAAAAAAGCCATTTATTTTTACCTGATTCATCTAATTTTTCATGGTGATTTTGTTAAAAATCTAATCGAACAAATTGATGTACTTAGTGCCTACCTACAGTACAAAAATTATTAATAAAAACTAAACTTTGGAATAGATACTTTTCTAATTATATTTTTTATTTACGTTTTAATAAAAACTTTGTAGAATATTTTGATGGTCAATGTACCTATGATAAATTAGGCTATGTCCAAATCAGTCGATCATTAACGTTGCCCCATATATATAATATGATCATAAACTTATGATTTACATAACAAAATAACATTCCAATTCTTTTGTTAGAGATTAGGCACATTTAAACATTATATACGAGCTATTTACCATATTATTGATACTACAATAGAATATAAAAATAAAGTAGATAATAAATATAAAAACATGATAATAATATGAGACTATCAACATAAAACACGCTATATTTTTTTATTTTTTTTTACATTTCCTAATCGTAGCACATATATAGAACAAAATGAGGAATGTATTAATGACTATTCATCATCATCATCTTCCTGCCCTTGTTCTAATTTTATTTAAAATAGGGTTGGCGCAATAGGTTTTTTTTGTTACTCGAAGATTTATTCACTGATAAAAGTTTATACCTTCTAAGTAAAAAATTTAAAAAAATCTACTACTTAACATTATAAAAACCCTAAGAATTCTATGAGTAGAATTAAATACGGTGCTAATGGTTTATTTACCAACTAAAAGGTTGAGTCGAAATAGTAAGTGTATTCGACCATGAAATTAGATTTCCCAAATATAATGGCAATTCGATACAAGATCTTCGCAGATTTATCGGGCCAAAAAAATGGAATGCGTTAAAAAAAACTTACATTGTAGTATGTTCTAAAACTTACGATCAACGGGAAACTATTTTCTTTTCTCTGAAATTATTTCTTAACTTTTTCAACCCGTAAATCCATATAATAGAAAGATTCAATTCTTGCCATTTTATTACATACATTGCACATTAAATTACACTACACCTGCTCCCAAAGGCGTCGCCAAGCAGCGGGGGTATAAAGGCGCTGATTCCTCCCCTTAGAGCATCGAAAAAATTTAGTCCTACAAATTTTTGTCCTAAATTAATTTGTTAAAAGTTCTATTAATTACTATGTTTACAAGTTTTATTTATTGTACAATCGAGAGCACGCTGAAGTTTTCATTTGCTTTATACTTAAGCTTTTTACTGTAGGTACATACTTTCTTATTCTCTATACTTCTATTAGTCCCCCCCACTTGATCATCGGCTGTTGACGCCCTTGCCTGCTCCTAAAAATATCACATATATAGACTAGAAGACACCGTAATCAGAAGCGAATATCAAAACATATTTCGAATTAAAATAAAATAATATTAATCCAGGATAAATATAACTTCGCAGATTCACAAATCGCCATCGGCTTAATATCGGAATGTTCATTTTTGGCCGACATCCGATCTCGCCGGACACCGACAAGTTCCAGACGACGCGATCTGACAGTTGAGACTCGCCAACTATGCAAAATTCTATTCCTAGACTAATACTTGAAAAGTCCAGACAGAGTAGGTAATATTGGTAATATTGGCGTTTGTTGCGCCACTTTTACCCAAAAACACTTTTCAGCGTTGAATAGTAGTAGTAATAGAATGATGTGAGTTTAAGAGGTGAAAGTCTACTCTGGAGTCTGGACAAAAACAAAATAATGTGATGCTGCAATATCATTCTGCAAACTAGCGTACACATGCCAATAAATAATATAAACTTTTTTAGCTGTCTAAGTCTAAGCCAAAGACAACATTCCAGATAAAAGCTATTTCTTTGAATATATAGATTACAAGACACCATAATTTAGAATTTTTGTTTTACTTACACAATAATATATTAAACCTAACAGTGAGTGTCAGTGTCATACAGGCTGATGATGTAAAATAATTAATTGTAGATACTAAATATTAATATGAAAAAATAATTTCATAATTTTTATAATTTTCAACTGACGACATTTGACTGTAATGATCGGAGACCAAACGATGTGAGACGCATCGTTTAAGGTATAAGGTACTTAAAATATTAGTCTTATTATATCTACAGCAGCGGATGAACTATTAAAACTAGATGCAAACGATCTTCCGTGAATATTATCTTTGTTTAACTTCGTTTTACTCAATAAGGGCGTGAATACAACGCGTTACTCTGCAAGTTGAGTTGTACCTTTGTATGATACCTTTTCATAAACTTTGTATTCATCTAACAACTTCTACTTATAAGCGTAATCATATATTGTATCAATCTGCAAATTGACAACTAAGATTAAAGACGTTAAATTTATATGCATAGGTATTTGAAGTATTCTTAAAGTTTTTTGGTATAGCGATCTTGGTGTCTAATATTTCACAACCAGTTCTTTATGAAGTTTCCGGTGTTACGCTCAACGACTTTGAAATTAAGGACATAATATTTTTATTACTGTAACTTAACACGGATCTAAAATATTATATTAATGACTCTATCAAATTGTAAAGATATTTTATGTTGTAAATTAAGATTATTGATAGCCAGATCTTGTTTTATTATGTATCCAACGGGATTTGTACATAATGATTCCAGTTTATAATTTAATTCAACTTTTGGGTGGGCAGTCAACATTGCAATATTTATAACATTTTATTGTTATAAGTTTCCAACAAATTTAAACATTTTTAGGGTTCCATATTCAAATAGTGTCACGTGCCTCGCGTTGTCTATCTGTTTCTACATATTGCTGGCGGCTTTCATAATAAAGAATAATTTAAAACGGTCAAGAGTGGTGCACATTATGGGTTCCTACTGCGAGTCCGATTCGCACTTGACCGTATATTATACAAACAAATAACTTGCCAATGTTAATGGCGCCCATCGGACATCATTATCTTAGAAATATACAAAATTTATTGCCTATCTAATGAGTTTTGTTTTGTCTTCATCATTCTTTTAAGACTCCATAAAAGATGGGTGTTATAAAAATCTTCCTACGCGCGAATCATTATAATATTAATATTTAATCAGTTTATAAAAAACTTGGAATAAGTCAACTTCAACACGCAAATGGTCTATGGCAAAACTAAAATGGTGATAGTCAATCAGTTTTTAATTTCAGATGAAGTACAGGTTTGAGAAAAAAAAATCAATCTTTAAGGGTTTTGAGGGCTACTATTGAACTTCGACCCAAATCTCAATTTATTGCAAGGTTAATGAAAAAGCTCGTTCCAATGCAACTTTTTCATTGTTAAAGTAAGATTCAAATGAGGTTCGCAGTTCAATAGTAATCCCCCAGCCAATTATTTATTTATTGTATTCTATATTGCACACCAGTTAACAGAGCATATAAAATAATTGTTACAAAAATCGTACAATAGGCTGTCTTATCGCACATAGCATTATCTTCCAGACAACTTTTAGATGCAAAAGTGTGTCTATTAAACTCATTTAATTGCGTGACACTCTTGATTTGGTAGCATTAACTTTTCCAATTACAATTCCAATTCCAATTACAGAAATTTGTAGTAGGTCTCAAAGTTAATACTGCCAAATTACGTAAGTCAGATAATTAGACGAACCCTACAGTATTACGTGGTCGCCATTTGTCAATTAATGTTATAGTCTTATCCACATTACTTGACCAATTATTTTCTATATCTCTATTACCTACGCAGTCCAATTTGCTTTAGATAATAACTGAATATTAATCTTTCAAGTCAAACAAGCTGCTTTCTTTTTGATCAAATAGCTGATAACTCATTTTATTTACATGAATTTAACTAGAAGATATTGGGTCAAGGAATTTTACTCCCGTAAGTGACCTCTGGCGGTAACAAATCAATATATCTGACGTTTCAATTTGTATATTGACACGTTTTTAATCTTCTTGCATTGTTTATGTGTTCGGAAGCTGTGTAGAGTTTGTCTTAATAAATATCTCTCATAGTTCCGAGTTGTAGATAATGCGTGCGCACCGCATCCACAGTAATGACCATAAATCTTCACCTGTCTTGCAGTGTTTCTTTTTCTTTTGACTTTGATGTGTATATCAACGAGACGTCCTATTACACGTATTAATCTTGTAGAACCGTGATGTTCAGTTTTTTTTTTACAAAGTGCAAATCAAATTACTAAAAGAGTTGTTATGTTCTCGTTTATTGTATTATGTTAATTGATTAAGACATGTTTTTAATTACATAATTTTGTTTTTATTTCTATTATATCCTACTTTATTTCCTACTATTCCTTTCTTCTTCTTATTCCTATTATAATATTAAATATAAAAGATTGTAAAAAAAAAATTACTTAAAACGGTTTTGTCATCCAAATTAATTAAAGCTGTGTACCTAAAATCAGATCAATTTGTCAACAGGAAGGGGGTGAAATATCGATTACTAAATTTGAACCAAATAATAAATAGGTCAAGCTAAATAAAACCGTTTAATGAGAAAGTTTGTGAAGATGTTCTTACGCGTAAACCGTTGAACGGATTTGGATGAAACTTAGAACATAGATAGACCTTGGCAAAAGTCCTGGTCCAACCGTCACACGAGCGAATCCGTGGGCGAAAGCTAGTAAGTTACATTTTGTAATTAATAATACAAAATACTTCAACATATTTAGGAATGTGTAATCGATGGTTTACGACACTATTATCTAACTAATAAAGACCAGCCATTAGGTTTCAACATTTTCTATTTATTGAAATGTTCCCCTGACCGGAATGAGAAGAAATTGTGTCAAATCATTATTGTCATAGCAATTGTCTAAGCAATGTAACAACTGCACAAATACAAGCTGCCATGAACTAATTTACACGTTAAATATACGACTAGTTTAAAGGCGCCTTAACGAAGTAACGGCCATTCTTTAGAATTTCTATAATCATTCAGTTGACATGTTATTTCTTAAACCTGTTTAGATAACTAAGGAATTTGATAATTTTGATATGAATATTAATTATCGTATAAAGACATTGTGTAATAATAATTTATTTAAATATACATTAGTAAATTAATTAATCCAATCTTATTTAACTGCCTAATTTTGTAGAATAATAAAATTTATGTTAGTTTTTTTTACACACATAATGATGATAATATTATGCTTATATTGGTTGTCAAATTAACTTAAATCTATATAATAATAGGTATTATTAAAAAAATGAATAATATATTATTTTATTTATCAATAGGTCTACCATTTGCGGGCAAAGATATCCTTACTCTACTTTCTCTTCTCCCAACTAATTATGATGTTAAACCAGACTTTTCAGTAATGATCGGAATCATACACCATCTCCGATCACTACTGTAACCTTTTAAACGCTTGCAATACCAGGGATATCACTTGCGTGTTGCCGACCCTGTGAATTTGTGAAAGATTATAGAAGAGAACCAATCCCTCCTTCTATAATCTTGATTATGGAAAGGAAGGATTGGGCCTCCGATGTAATCACTGCCCGAACAAAATACAACAGTACGAATACTATTACACCGCTATTCTGTGAGAGGGTGGTACCTATATGTGGGGAGGGCGGTATGATTGTAACCTAACACATATTTCATTTTTTTTTAAATTACTGGACTCCATTAAATTGTCTAGATCGGGAAACTTCTTGAACAAAAAGCGGCCTAGTGAAAGAAAGTTGGCGCAGGTTTACGACTCCTCAACCAATCGCCTGCACACGTGCGATAGAAATTTTATCGGTCCACTAAAGAGATCTATAAATCGACTATTGCGGAGACAATGTCATTTTTGCCGAGTTTGCAACCCCACTCCGAAATTCGTACGACGAAGCTTCGACTGACGAATCGTACGTTTGTTCGTTTGTTTTCCTTTCGTTAAGTCACCTTTAATCGACTGTTTTTTTATGGATTTGAAAAAAGAACCAAATGAAAGCACTAAAAGTACAATTAAACAGCATTAATTTGGTAAGGTTTATATTTGATGGTCTTCGTTATTAGGTACTATCGTGGACAAAGCTGGTGCACCACTCTTAAGGTTAGAATTGCTTGCACCTGGCGTCGGAACGTAGTGCTATCCCAGCCCCTACGCATAGTTTAAAGCATTTTGATCACGAAGTGGTGCACCGTTCGAGTCTGCGAGCGAGCGTTTAGCGAGAATTTTGAGAGTAGGTCCCCTGTACTTGTAACTTTATTCACACGGGCAAATTGTGTGACATATCTATAGCAATTATGAATCATTAAGTATCACTGACCGATTATGCAGATTACTCACGGTGTTATATAACACCTTATCTATGTTGATGTTCCTTTTGACGGTGATACAGCGGGTAAATATGCTATTGCGTCTCAAACGTAATATTTGCACAAGTCGTTAAGTGAAATTACTTGGGCTTTGTAACTGCAGTGTGTATTAATGTCGCCTAAAAATAGAATGCTCTGAGCTTTATAGTAAAAAACATTCGCATAGATAGATAGTGTCACGAATAGATAGTGTCTACAGTCTATACTATCCTTATCCTAAGAGCAAAGGCCTTATTAAACAAAACTTACGACAGTAAAAGGTCCTCCTTCACCATTAAGGTACCTAACAATTATTTTCTCCAGTTTGACAAGCAGAAAATTCCGGCTTATCTTTTACAAAAATTGACCTTTCGCCACTGCGTAACAACCACCACATTTACATGATGTTTGGTTTCCACTGCATATAGCACTGATAGGCTAGCTAGTGGTATGACCGCCGACTGACAAGTCAGAGGCCTCGAGTTCGATCCCAAGGCGCGCATCTCTGACTTTTCCTAAGTTATGTGTGTATTATAAATTAATTATCAGTTGCTAAAACGGTAAGGGAAAACATCGTGATGAAACCAGCACACCTGAGAGATTTTTCAATGGTGTGTAAACCCATGTCAGAGGTTTAAACTCTGACACCAGGTTGTTCATCAACCACACGATAAGAAAAAGAAGACTGCATAACGTGCGTGCTTTCCCTTCAAAGTACAGAGACTCTTTAAAATATAATGAATGGCCTCGTTGGTCAATTACTTGCAAGTTCGATTGCTGAGCGTGAGGTCCTCGGTACATTTCCGAGACAGGAAAAGTCTTGTTACATTTCTTCTTCTTCTTCTTGTCGAATCAAGACCCAATTTAAATTTGATTTGATCAGTATGTGGCAACCTCAATGGCTAACCGTTTAGGTCTTGCCTGGTACACATTGCTTACTACATAATATACATATAGCCCGTCTTATTACATAATATAGCCCGATTCTCGTAAAAAGAAAACAATTTAAATATCTCTGAAGTTTTAGACTCGTTAGATCGAAGTCTCTGCCCTACTCATTGTTATTCACGGCTTCCTTGTTCGCAGTTCAATAAGATTTCAATCAATAGGATAGGAGAAACTCAACTTGCAATTAATAAATTATTAATAAAATTAACTAGCTGTATCATTAATGTGATAATAAGTCACCAACATTTTATAACTGACATCAAAATTAACACCAACGTCGAACAGATAAAAACATTTCTTATTCATATTATGTCCCTGTCGTAAGAACTTAAATTGCGTGCTGAAGAAAATATTCTAATACGACGATAAGCGAACGTAATTGGGTTATCTCTGTAGTACCCATCTCGTAAACAAATAGATTGTTAGAAAAATATACTAGGAGAGCAGACGTTTCGTAATGTGCATAGTACACGGTGATATGAAGCGATGAATTTAAAAGAAGGTCGAAGTCGGACTGTGTTGGATTTTTTTAAAAAGTAACTTGTCATTATGCGTGGCTGTTCTTTTTTTCAATAGCACGTCGATAGCGTTATACATGGCCAGTAGCTCGTGGAGAACAAGTTTTTTAAAGCTTTTTGATTATTATCCTGAGAGACTTTTAACGGAAATCTTATTCAAATAGTACTTTTTTTAAATAGATCATATTAAATAAAAGCAACATTTAAGTACAGATTTGTTAAATATTTTCTCTATTTGTTTCTAATTGCGGATCTCACGTTTGAGATGAAATTTACTATAAAGGGGCGAAAATACGTTAGATCTTATTTCTGAGAAAAAAATCTCCGTATTTTCACGCATCTGTTCTGATCAGAGTTTGGTTTCCTACATGTATAACTTTATCTGCTAAGAATTATTTGGACTCTTAATAGAATTTATTGTTAAACAGGCCCTCAGTGTAATAAACGTACACAATAAAAAATAATAGCATGAAATTATCTTATCTTTTTTATAAACAGTAACACAGCTCCAAACCTTGTAATTACACCTAGAGCACTAATAAAAAAGTCATATTCTAATAATAATATTCAATTTAAATAAGGAGTTTCAATTAACCAACTGCCTAGTGGTAAACGGTCAGCTCAAAGTTATTATGTTGCCACAAGCAAAAACTCCCGGTCCTATGAAAGTGGTCTCTAAGTGGAATCTTTATTGATTTGACGTTTTACGGGATTTTTTTCTAATTATACTAGTTGTCCACCTTTCAATTACTGTCAATGTATGTTGTTAAGTTTAATGGTCGATAATAGACCTTTTTTATTGTATGTTAAAGTTCAATTTTCTTTAGATAAGACTGCATCGTTTCTATCCTTCGATTGAAAGTCATTGCGTGGCCACACATGGAGAAGTTTAAGCGCAGTTCAGACTACGCTATATTACTATATATCTAGCATTTAGCAAAAATTATACAACACAATAATATCGCTTAACATTCCAGACAGCTGTCACACAATTTCTACTAGTAAAGATTTCAACTTAAAAAACTTGACTTGCTACGTCTGCCTATTGCTTAAATTGTACGTTAAATACAATTTTACATTACATTACATTTACATGTAGAACAAAAATAAACTTTATTTATTATTATAGTTTATTTATTAATTTTTATTAATAAGTTCACGACATGAAAATGAGTGATTTCAGAGTTATGCTACACCGAACCTTACAAGTCGCTTACTTTTATTCATAATGAGCGGAACCTGATTACCTGAACCGGAATTAAATAAAGCGTATCATATTATTGACGACTCAATAAATTGGCGTAGCGGTGGGGTTCGATTCTCGCTCGGGATAAATATTTGTGACATCAATAGACTTTATTTTTTCCGGTCTCGGTATATGTGCTATGTTATTGTACAGGAGGTAATCCTTGTGTAACATATTAACAAAGTATACTATATATGTAGTTAA
Source organism: Protodeltote pygarga (assembly GCA_936450705.2). Classification (NCBI taxonomy): domain Eukaryota; kingdom Metazoa; phylum Arthropoda; class Insecta; order Lepidoptera; family Noctuidae; genus Protodeltote; species Protodeltote pygarga. The sequence goes on along the minus strand of OW388265.2, from coordinate 6,973,740 downwards.
AAGTAGCATGTAACGCAATGTGCATTTTTCTTTATTTTTTGTTCTATACCTATCAGAATAAAAAATGAAGAAAAATACAGCTTAGTGTAAACTGCGCTTTAAAAAGTTTTTTTCCGTGTTTATATAAATTTTGAATGCGATTATAATTATCATAATTTTCAAATTAGCTGAACGCACCGTATTGTAAGAGTTAAACAAATAAAAAAATGGCGTCAAAAGATGGCAATAGGAAGCAATTGCTTATCGATTGATCAGTGATTATCGTTATTGGATTTTAATCGGCATTCGATTCTAGTTTCTGATAAATAAGTGACAACTGGTATTGTAACGGTTCGTTCATATCAAGTAGCTATAGGAGCGATTATTAAAAAGATTTATGAAGTAATTACGAATTAATAGCATAGAAATGCTTTTATTTTCCGATTAGTTTCAAAATCTTCATTTTATGGTATCAAATTTAAACTCTGACTCTAAAACTTAAATTCTGACACAAAAACTTAAACTCTGACACTAGGTTGTTCATTAACAACATAGTCAGAGTGTAACCTTTCGAATAAAATAAATCAGCCTGTAACTGTCCCAATAAAGGGCAAAGGCCTCTTCTCATACAGAGAAGGATTGAGCATTAATCACCACGCTAGCTCACTGCGTGTTGGCGATTTCAGACTATTAAGTTCAGGTTTCCTTTCGATGTTTTCCTTCACCGTTAGTCAGTGGTGTCTTATATTAACTAAGAAAGTACATATGACATTGAAAAAGTCACACTTGTACATGCCAGGTTTGAACCCACACTCACGCGCTTGCAAAACGAGTCCGTAACCAATGCGCCACTACGACTCGAATAAAAAAAAAACAGAATTAAAATCGGTAGGTACATTGGCAGACACATAGACATTACAGACACGTCAAACTAATAACATCCCTCTTTTTGTGTCGGGGGTTAAAAATAATAAAAGACAATTGGATTGACAGATTGGTCATCGATATTAAGAGTTCAATGTCGCTAACTTATAAGTTTACAGTAAAATTAAGAGTTCAATGTCACCAACTCTTATTAAGTTCATAACATTAAATTAACTCCTTCGTTACGTAGTCGGTTAGCATCCAATTTGACCATTTTAATCTTTAACTAGATCATCTAAAAATAACTATCAACAAAAATAACTGTGTAAGGCGTAACTTCAATTAAAATTACTTACGTTTTTTTGTGAAATTAATGCGTGTCTTTGGTTACAGTTTGACAAAAAAAGGCCGCAAAAATTGGGGGCGCCACTAGCGCACTTCTCATACTACAATTCAAAATTACAAGTGATTTGGTATTTACATATTTGTATGACGACGACAACGATGTCCTATTTGAACCTTTTAGGTGCGGAACTCGAAAAACAACACTAAAAAAAAGTTAAATGCAGTGAAATGTTAACATTTTGTTACTAATTAACATATTCACCTTAACGAAAATCATTAATCATCAAGTTAAAAGAGTTTATAAATAAAATTCTGTTTAGGAGAGACAGGAACAGGACAGGTCTCCGATACACGTCTAAAGGAGACAGCCTGAAGCCACATTTAGCCTTAGAACACATATATGATTTATTATAATAATACTCTATTTAGAATTAAGATCAAAAATCAACTCAACATTAATAATATAATCAAGCATAATAAATTAATAAGGCAGACAGAATTATGAATAACAGACAAATCACTACATAGTATAAAACAAAGTCGCTTCCCGCGTCTGTCTGTCCCTATGTATGCTTAGATCTTTAAAACTTCGCAACGGATTTTGATGCAGTTTTTTTAAATAGATAGAGTGATTCAAGAAGAAGGTTTATATGTATAATACATGCATATTAGTGTAACCGTGCGAAGCCGGGGCGGGTCGCTAGTGTTTAATAAAATGAGATCTTTGTTATTCATAACTTCTCTAAATTAAAAACAAATTGATTTATAAATCTGCGGTGAGAAAATATAATATTTCCTTTTAAATTAATGAGTCGTACACTCTTATTAGTCGTCCAAACCTAGACTTAAAAAAAGGTTAAGCGTTTGTCTACAATTAAAAAGATGTTTATTTGTTTATGGAAACTGTAGCTGAAAATCAGCGCTAATTGAGCAATTGCTAGTTAGAGCTAAGCTGCTTATTTAGGTATGCCGATTCGGCCAGCTTAACCTACAAAAGCGTTTTAATGATTTCGTCTTACAAACACAGTCTAAAACTATAGTAGACCTCCCTTGCGGGATAGTGAAGAAAATACACAAAATTTACTTTTAAGTAATTGCTAAAATTTTCGGGTTCTTAAATATTTTTACAAACCTAATTTCAAACGACAAGATACAGTTGATTATGCTAAACATGATAAAACCAAATCATGCAAGCCCTTGAAAACGAGAACAAAATCAACAATAGCACGCGTGAATGCGCGGACGCAACCTGCCCTTTCATATCACAGTTACCGCGGCTTATCGGCTCACATCGTAACGCGACCTACATGCAAAGCGAATCCAATAGAAAAAACACACGATCGAATCCGTTAAACTATCCAACGATAGTGTTATCGGTTGCCCTAAAACATGTCACAGGACACTGCAATCAATGCATTGGTAATGGAACCAATTAAAAGAGCAACGGATCGATTCACATTTGTACAGTCTCACACAACAGTATTAATGAAAAGTCGTTCTTGTTGCTATTGAATTAAGGTGCATGGTCATTGGTGTGCCGTTGATCGTACATCAGGGCTGTGCTGACGGAAATAAATGTGATTGCATACAGGCAGCGCTAGAAGCCTCGCCCGTAGCACGAACGCTGACGAATCGAAAACATTAGTTTGGAGTTTCCAAGTGTGATATTTTATCTACACCCCTAGCCCTGAAGTGAGTTACAGCCATGTTAACGTGGAGCTATATTTACGGTATCTGTTCTCTATATTACCAATAATACTCGTTACTATAAGTAATAATAATAATGGGAGGTGAGAACAGAATTGCGTGTGAAGCGGTCAAATAGCTTAACCACTGGTAGAGTGGTGGTTTTAACCAATAGGTTGGAGATTCAAATCCTACTTGTACCTAATCGAATTATTACATGTTGTTATAATAAAACATATGACATGTTTGTCAAAAGCATTGCTTAAAATGTTGTAGGTATCAGAATTTTCAAATTGAGAGAGCATTCAAAATAACAAAATAATGTTTTATTGTTACAATACCTATATTTTTTTTTATAATGTAAACAATTGTCAATTACTTAAAGACACATCAAAAAAACCCCTGGTTCTATCAGAGACAACTAAGAACATAGTGAAAATGTTTCTTTTTTTAAAAAATTTACGAATGTTTGTGATTAATAAACTCTTACTTAAATGATCTTATCTTTTAATATTATTTAAAATAAGTAACTTCGAATAACAGTAACACCTACAAAGTGCAATAACCTTAGTATTAATAGCTTCATTAGGACTACTAAATTAAGTAGTAGTATTACGTTGTAGCCAAGTGTTTTTATCGAATTATGTTAATCAAGTACAAATACCTGTGATTCATAATAATTGTAACTGAGACGTCACTAATACAGTGTAAATGTGAGTATAGAAATTATTTAAGACTAGATAATTAATCAGTAAATAGAGTTGTTAAGTAAAAAAATATGAAACTCTTTAGGTATTCTGATACTCTATATAGTCTTGAGTATAATATCTCTGAAAACTTGGACAATTCTTTATTCTATAGTGTTATAATTATATTTTTTAAATATACTTAAATTTTTCAAGCTTAAAAAAAGCTATAACTCTTTCAAGCTTCATTTTCAAGCTTTAACTTCTTCAACTTTCTTTTACTTTTGTCGCTGATAGTACCATAGAAGGTAAAGCCAGCAAGCTTTTGCCTACAAAGTTACTTAAATTGCAACTATACTAACACAAATAATAAAATGATATCACCCAGAAACACTATACAGTAAAATCCTGTAAGTTGTAAGCTAAGATAGAAGAAGAACAGAACATAAATTGACCTGCAATTATTTTCATGAAATAATATTTGGGCTTTTCTCACGGGTTGATTTCAAGATAGCCTGCATAGTTTCGAGTCGTCTTGTGAGAACGCTCTTGAAAATGGACTCCGTTAAGTTTGAGGCTAGTCGGGCAATCCTGAAATCAACCCTAAATTTAAATTAATAAAATAGTATAACTTAGAGAGTTATTATTGTGTGATGCAATTTAGGTAATTTTTTTTATATGGCGAAATAAATATTATACGCCTTAATAAATGAATCAAAGTTCAAAGACATTTGACAAGCTGCCAGTGGACCGTTAGATACATATTTGTCAAACAAGTGGATAATGAATGCAAGTAACAAAAACTTTGCTAAAGTAGCACTTCAGATCTGAGATCATTCAGATCAGCTAAAAAATTTTTACAAGTATCGAAAAACGGTAAAGAAAAATGGCCATGAGAGTAGTAAAATAGCGTTATCCTAATATTTTCCTTTGAATGGAATACTTCTTCTTCTTCATCAATTGTATGGTTGAAGAACAACCTGGTATCAAAATTTAAACCACCCTTAGGCCTCTGACATGGCTGTGTGTGCTGTTTTTATCACGATGTTTTCCCTCACCGTTTTTAGCAACTGAAAATTAATTTATAATACGCACATAACTTACGAAAAGTCAGAGGTGCGCGCCTTAGGATCGAACTCAAGACCTCTGACTTGTCAGTCGACGGTCATACCACTAGGTTATCAGTGCCCTGGAATACTATACTACCTACACCTTTGGCATCATTAACATTATTATTATTGTACTATTATTGTACTTACATTTGTTTGCATAACAAAAAATATCGTTCGTTATTTTTTTTTTAAAGAAACTTGAATGGTTATTGTCCGAACCAGAAATGTTTCAAGTCATCAAAAATGACAATGTCACTGATAACTATATCAATTTAGACTTATAAAGTCATGACATCTTATTTAAGTTGGCAAAAAATGCAAAAAAATCCAAGCTTAAATTCATTAAGGACCAATGGAAACCAATAACAGGCAAATGACCGTTGAAAAAAAAATCGATACTCATATCAAATTATAGAAGGGAAATTGACGGAAACATTATCGATCACACAGCTGATTGATAAAAACTGTCCGATAAAAACTATCGATCGAATGTATCGATACCTACCACATGTCAATTGGCTGATAAGTCGTTTGAATAAATTTACATTTTAATGAATGAGCCCCATTAATTAATTTAATATGATTGAGTTACGATCGTAGTTCAGTTCGCAGTTTTGTAGAAAATTATTAGAGTTTTTTTCCTGTGTGTAGAGTGTAAAGAAAGTTGCCATATGAAAAACGTGTTATTTATCTATTTTTATTTTAAATAACAAGAAAATGTTATTGTGTACATTCTAGGGTTAAGGTTATTCATTGAAATCTATAGGTAGATGACTGACGTACAATCGGGAACATATTTCCATTGATAAAACTCCAACTGTTTGTTTAGTTTTTCTTTTAGTATGTTAATTTATTGAAAAACATACTAACCTTTCAATTTCAGGTCACTGGAAAAATCATTCACTGTTTCATTCACAAACTAACATAAATCCAACCAGACTGTCGTGTCAACGTATCACAACAGAAAAAAAAAACAAAAACTTTTATTTATTTAGTGTTTTTATGTTACTGTATTGTTTATCACTAGATCGAGTTGCGTGTAAGTTGCGATCCGCGTGTTCCTCGCGTCGTATTGTCGAGCGGCGCGTCCTAACACCAACGCGCCTTGTCGTCGACTATGACCGCTTCTCGTACGAACCGGCATAAATTCAACTAGAGTTTTACTTCTGTACGCGACGCACACCTATGTGTTTGTACCGAATTCCTAATTTGAATTATGCAGCTGACGAATTTTTGTTGTAAAAAAAATTATTCTTATTTTTGTTTTATTTAATTTTTATAGACTGTCATTTGTGAAATAATAATGCAGATAATTTTATCAATTGGTTACTTTGAATTATGCTATAAGTATATCCCTTACAAATATACTAACAATCTACATAATAAAGATACATGTGGAGATTTAAAGAATATAATAAGTTCGCCTTCAACATACAATGTCACTGCCAATGACAATTCAATTGAGAATACTCAGTATCTGAAATTCAATATTAGTAAAATTGAACATGGTCTAGCTCGCGCCAATATAGAATCGTTTCGCAACAACTTGTCGCCTCGAGTGTTTTGTTTCCTGTCAATCCGTCAATGTCTTTATTAATTTCCTAGTAAGAGGAGATTGTTTAAGTTTTTAATTACGTTATAGACGAATATTTTTAATTAAGAAGCTACAATGATACAAAAGGGAGCTTTTTCTGCCTCCTTTGTCACTTGGCTGCGCCAAATTATTTTAGAATAAGGTACCCTAGGAGTTCCCAATAGACCGCGTGGCAGAAGCGCCGAATCGCGCAAAATGGCAGACTGTAGACGGGACCCAATGTTTTTATAATATTTTTTAAATGTGGTGAATTCTGCTTAACCGGGCACAATTCCAGACTCTGTGCTGCTACAGTAAATTTCCTAATATGAAAAAGTCAATAACACCACGCCCGAACCTGGGATCGAACCTAGTACTAGTAGTCTTTGCTCGTTTGCGACCGCTAGGCCAGCGAAACAGAGAAAGCACAAAAAAGTGCAGTAAAATCTCTCTCTGCCTATAAGCACATCACATGCACTTCTATTATAATTATAATAGGCACTCGTGACTTCGTGAGCGCTAAACGTATAATAAAAATGGCCGTCTTTGTGTCTTTTGTCTGGACCCTCCTTTAATAAGGCATTTATGATAAATTCCTTAGTGTAACGTTTATAGCACCACAATGTGTGAAAGTAACACATGTAACAATTGTGTAACATTAATTGACACGTGTTTACATTTCTGTTACAAATTGGAAGGTGTCAAGAAATCACTCGAACGTTGATCATTCACAGGAGTCTCAATTATAATGATTATGTTGTTAGTTGGTCTTACGTAATTATTATGAGACTTGTTGTCTTTTAACAAAATTCTTAATTAGGATTATTTTCATTTGTTTTTGTTCCAATTGTGATGGATATCTTGCAGATATGGACTCGGTGTTCTCGGCAAATTGTATTTTTTTATTAATTAAATAATGATTCGTCTGTAAGCAAAACCGTTTCTAAAACCGTATCTTTTTACCGGTTTTGAAGTTGTACGATTTACAAAGAACTAGCTTTTATTAATTTTTAATGTCTTGTGCAGCATAAGTTTTCCTGTACCTATGGTCCCTACGCGAGTCTGCCATCTAAACCATGATATTTTGTTGTAATACCTACAGGCGAAACTATGAATTTTGGTTTATCATTTCAGAAACTGTCGGATTAGTTAGTTAGCTAGTTAGTTAGGTAGTAGTAATAGTGACTGCCTCGTTGGTCTAGTGGTAGCAAGCGCGACTGCTGAGCACGAGGTCCTGGGTTCGATCCCCGGGTCGGGCAAAGTGTTATTGGGTTTTTCCATTAGGAAATTCTCAGTAGCAGCACGGAGTCTGGAATTGTGCCCGGTTAATGGCAATAGGCTCGCCCCCTATTACATGGGACTTATTACATAGCCGGCGAAACGTGGGTGTACTACACACCTCTGCCTACCCCCTCTGGGGAATACAGGCGTGAGTCTATAAATAAAAAAAAATAGTAATAGTAGTCAAGTTGTGAGTCGTGATAGCCTAGTGGTGTTGACCGTTGACTGGTAAGTCAGTGGTCTCAGGTTCGAACCCAAGGCGCGCACCTCTGACTTTTCGTAAGTTATGTGTGTTTTATAAATTAATTATCACTTACTCCGTGCCTCGGAAAGCACGTAAAGCTGTTGGCCCTGCGCCTGATCTCTCTCCGGTCGTGTCAGATTGCCGTCCCATCGGACTATGAGAGTGAGGGAATAGAGAGTGCACCTGTGTTTGCGCAAGCATTTGTGCACTATAATATCTCCCGCGTCGATGGCTAATCTCCGTTAAAATTGGCGGCTGTGACCGAAATTCGGTCAGGAGGACATTATTACTTGACCAGGTCAAATATTGTATTATTTGTATTGACGTATGAGCAGAATAAATTGTTTGAAAAAAAAATATTCGATCGTTCTCAGATCGGTTATGGCGTAGCACTAATATAATTGCGAGAACAAAAATAATAAAAGCTCTTAATATTACAAAGAATTTATTAGAGCAAAATATGATATTCGGAAACGGTCAGTGTGTCAATAAACTAGGTTCCTGTTTGTTGTTTAGTAATTTAATCCGTTTGTTTGTCCAAACTCTTCGGCTTTACTTAGCCACTATAATTGTTTGTCACTTGACACGAACAACGGAGTCACTAGTGACGTTTCTGTGCAGACTCGGAGGTTTGTACCACTTTGCGCTTTTGGTTAGGTACCTATTCGATTTTGATATTCAAATTTTTGGTCCTTTTGCCAAGAGGAAATTGGTCCTTGTACTTTGATACCATTGACAAAGAATTACCTACTTAATATTATTCTTTGACGACACGGTTGGTACAGTACTAAAGCGATATTCTACAGTTAATGTTGCAGTATCGATTCCCAAATGGGATAAAATATTTGTGTAATTGGCCGATATTTGTTTCAGTTTGAGTGTCTGTGCATTAGGTAAGTATGTGTACAAGAGACCATCCTATTGTGAGGCATGGTTTAAAAAAAAAACAAATAGGTAATGGTACTCTTTTTAGAAACTACACGGACTAAGAGAATTATGTTTTGGTAATTACGTACGCGAAGATCGCGATTAATTACCATTTATTTATTTACGTTTTTATTTATGTTTTTTTGTCGACGTATTCTTTGATATTTGATACTTTTGCTAGTTTCATTGCCAAGAACTATTGCGTATTTCTGAATTATACAAACATGATTAAGATTATGTCAATTAATTAGAAGAAACGGGAAGAGTGCAAACTGACATGATTATTAATTATTACCATTTTATTATTTACGTAACTAGTAGTTTACAAGTAACAACGTATTTTTTGTAGTAATTTGGATTAATGATCAAAATCTAAGTATTTTAAACATATATCTTTTTTAATAAGTTATCATTGTTGATATTTATCGATACCATTGATATATGCGTTGGATTTAAAGCGATCATTTAAAAGGTCTTATCTCAATTGCAAAATATTATAGGTATAGAAAAGAAAATTACATTTATTTGACAGCCAGAAACAAGTATAAAAAAGCGAAATATTTTAGGTTAAGTACTAAGATTCTGCTTCTAACAAAAAAAAATAACTTTCACAATGAATTCAATTGGCTAGGTTTAAATAAGTTATGCATAATTAAAATTTTAATTAATTAATTAACGTTTTGCATAGATATTAAAATTTTATTAATATCAATAATATCATTTAATTAATCATATCCGTGACCGTTCAATGCTACGGGCATCCTAATTCATAGAGGATTAATAATTTTATGCAACGAAAACCATTATTATTTAAAATAATTAAAAAAGTTACATAAAATAGTTTTAAAAATTATATAAGGTTTTTTATAACTTAACATAAATAAAAAATATTTCGCATCTATAAAGTAGGACCTTATACAACATGTCTGATTAGTTTTGTTTAGGTAAAGATAATATTGTTTGTTCGTGATTTCGTTATCGGCGATCTATTTAAATTAGCGAATTACAACTGATTGATCGCTTTAAATAATGGCTTGTGGATTACAGCTTATTATTTCTATAATATTATGTGGTATTTCTTAATAAACTATTGAAGATCAAATTAATACGATAGCTTAATGGATAAGTATTGATAACTAATCCCACCATGGGAGGTCTAGGGTACTTATGTATTCGATAAAAAATTGCAGTAATTACTAACATTTATTTTAAAAAATCAGTAGGTATACCTTATACAATACCCATACCTGTATGAATTGTGTCAAAATAAGGTCAGACTATAATTTTATTTTTATAATTGAGCAACTGGTTAGACGATTGACACTGCAATTATCAAAGTTTATATAATGAAAAACTATGTACTTAATTTAAAATTGTGGCGAATTTACACATAGGTTTTTTTTTTCGTCACGAATTAATTTTGTGACAAATGTACTACAATCCTTTTAAACTTCTTCTTCTTCTTATATCCAATGATTTATATTTTTATTATATGCCTCACGCCTTAGACTCAGACTCCTCCAAAGCAGAAAAGAGCAGAGAGGAGATAACTTCCATAAAAATTAAAGAGCAGTGCCGCTCAAGTCCGCTCGAGTTGTCATTTGTACGGAATAACATCTTCTCTCCGCTCATCTCTGCTTTAGTGGAATTGGGGTCTTATTTACAAGGGCAATAGAGAACATGACAATTCTAACAGGAGTAGGTTGAAACACGAGATTGCGTCCAAAGACGTGTTGTTTCTCACGCCCCGTAGCGTCGGGTAATCGTACACTGAGCGATATCATTTATCACATTCGTTACCGAATTCTTCTACTTACACCTTATTAGTGCTTTGATCGCTAAATATAACCATTAGCTGCGGTTTATGGTGGTGAGCTTAGAAGCAATAGAGCTTTGACATTTTTTTGGAGATCGGTGTTGGTTACGTGTGACAGGTAACTTCAGGTAGGGTGCTTGATGACCTCCAAGAACCAGGAAATATGGATCGGATAATCGCGCGCTTATTAACCAAAATTTTACTTATTGTAATATTTTCATAAAGTAGGTACTTATAGGTAAAAAATGTTATAATGAAAAAATCGTTGTAGGTAAGTATAAAGTAGTATTTATTTTGAACATGAAACCCACTGTTTCAGTTGGCACAGTGGCTAATGGCTTCATCAGTATGTCGCAGGTTCAAATCGTGTTCTTGGTAGATTTTTTTCTATAAAAGTTGAACTTAAATATTCACATGCATAAATGTTTTATAAAAATATTTGTATTTACATATTTAAAAAAAAATACTTTAATACAAATTCCATTTTTAAACTTTCAATACTTCAAATAAAAAAAATATAATTATACCCTAGCTAGAGATCTACATAAATCTGTCATCTAACTAGTCAAACGAAATAATTGAAATATATTTTTTAGATGACTGATGGGTGCTGTTATTAAACTTTTCTAATTAATTTTCCTTTGTTTCTTTGTACAGAGCATAACACTATTAGCTTCAAACTTCTTAATTATAATTGATAGTCGTTGATGAAAGTTTTACATTCGTTGCGAATTGACATTGTGACAGAGGGGGGGTTGACAGTAAGTGGGTCGATGGCATTGAGTTGTATTGATACTCACCTATCACTCAGCCATGGTATTTTAAGCGAGCAATCGGGCTTATTAAAGATTTTTCTTTCTTATCGTATGGTTGATGAACAACCTGGTGTCAGAGTTTAAACCGTTCGTAGGCCTCTGACATGGCTTTACACACCATTGAAAAATATCTCAGGTGTGCTGGTTTCATCACGATGTTTAGCAACTGATAATTAATTTATAATAGGCACATAACTTACGAAAAGTCAGAGGTGCGCGCCTTGGGATCGAACTCGAGACCTCTGACTTGTCAGTCGACGGTTATACCACTAGGCTATCAGTGCTATTAAAGATTGGAATAATATATTATATTATTTTTTTTTACGTGTGGATAACCCTTTATGGGTGCCATGGTGAGGGGGTTATGTTCGTCTCGTACGGTACCAACCCTGGAATCGCAAAAAAGAAATCAGCTGTTCCATATATTTTGTTGACGTACGTTTTGTTTTGCGATTTCAAGGTTGGTCTCATAGTAAAAGTTGTTCATAATGAAAAGTTTAGTAACCCCTTTCCAGGTTGTCGGTGTTTTACAAATAACCCTGTATAATTAAGACCTATTAAGAAAACTAGTTTCTTCTCAAAGAGCAAAGAATCGACGACTATATATTACTAAGACTAACTATATAATAATACTATATATTATATAATATACCTCAATGGACTTGACTTCGAATAGTTTATTCGATGTCATAAATAAAAAATATAGGAAAATTTTGATCTTGGAAAATTTAAGACCATGAGAGCATAGCCGCGCTTAAAAGATAGTACGATAATTTAGAATAGATTTACTTACTTTCACAATACTTAACCAATTCGTGAACAATACACGGGACACAATAGAATTTTTATTATTATTACGCCTATAGGCGTTTACTATCCATCGATTGTTAAATAACAATAGCTTATATACCTATGAATGAGTAGTTCTCCGTAATAAAACTGTTATTACCTATATTATTTATCTATATACATATAATAAAATCGTAACGAAGTAAAAACTGTACATTGAAAATTTTTGGAAAAAAGTAAATGCTACGTGTTCGGGGAACGATACTGAAGCCGATTATGAAGAAAAAAAAAACTTTGTCTGTCTGTTTGTATGTAAAGGGTTGGCGCGAAAACTACTGGGCAGATTTAGTTGAAATTCGGCAAATATACTTTTTAAATTCTTGGTCAACTTATAGGGTATAAATTATCACGTTTATAATTATGGGGGATGAGCAGTATTGTAGTAAGCAGCGTATTTCTAGAATTTGCTGCGGAATTGTGGTTGTTGTTGAGAAAAATGTTATTAAATTGCAATTTACAAAATATTATCACGCTATATCCACAAGGAGCTAAACATTACATAACATAATAATATCTTTTAGGAACGATTATTTTGACTACATGTCAACAGACTTCATAGCCTTCCGGTCGGGCGTACGCCTAGGAAGTGTAAGGCTTTGGGTTCGATCCTCAGTTCCGCAAACTTTTTATGGATTCTTTAGTATTTTTTTTTGTCATTAAAATTATGTATTTTTGTGGTTTTTCATTCATAATGACTTTTATTACTTACCGGCTGAAACCCGAAGGAAACAAGCTTTTTAATATTTTTTCAACTTATAAAAAACATTACCACTTTAATTTGAAACATTTATAATTATATTATTTAAAACATAGTAGTGTTCTAGATGGCGTTATAGTCAATTTAGATCAGCAGAATTCTTTTTTTAAATATTTCAATTTGAAACCCGAAGGAAACAACGCGCATCGTGTGGAATTATACTTCTTAAAATTTCAGCTTATAAAAAAATACCGCTTTAATTTGAAGCATTAAAATTATTATTATTTAAAACATAATGTTTCCTTTTTCTTAACTAGATGGCGTTAGGAGTCGATTTACAGGAAAAATATTTATAACCACTGGCATCCTTGCAGTGATCAGGAGGCAGGGCAAAATTACAATTGTAGTATCGTCTTCGGGGATTACTGCCACGTTGTTTTCTGGTGACAAAACAGCGCATACCATGTTTAGGATTCCCATCAATTTACAGAGCAACGAAACACCTGATTGTGATGTGTCACGGAATAGTGACAAGGCAGGCACTTGCTAAAGAATTGTTCTTTGATCGTATGATGGGATGAATGTAGGTATAATGGCAAACAGAAAGCAGTTGATGCGGTACACAGAACTCTACAAGACATCCGTAGGAACCAACACATAATGGGTGGTGTCACAGTTATGTGCAGCGGCAATTTCCGCTGAACGCTGCTTGTGGTGACGCGAAGAACTGGGGCTGATGAGGTGAATGGTTCGTTGAAACGATTATTTTTATGATTCTGTATTCACAAGTTGAGCTTGACAATAATTATGGGTGGCTGAGTAGGAATCCACATGCTCAAGAATTTTCCAACTCAAAACGCCCAAAAATAATGAAGCTGCAGCAATCAATGAATGCATTCTTTTATAAATGAAAGGGAATGAAGTGTTTTATACATTTATAAACACTGTTGTCAATCAAGATGACGCCACTTATTATCCTGTAAAATTTCTCAATTCCCTCACTGCAAGTGGATTTCCGATGGACGTCATCAAGTTGAAGGTCGGTGTCCCGATTATGCTTCTTCGGAACTTAACGCCTTCGAAATTGTGTAAAGGGACCCGGCTTAATGTAATTTATCTGCAGAGAAACATCATCAAGGCGCAAATTCTAACGGGTTTCGGTACTGGCGTGACAGTATTGTTTATACCACGTACCACTAATTCTCCACAATTATCCGTTTCAATTTAAGCGAGTGTAGTTTCCTGTGGGCGTTTGTTTCGCCACGATAATCAATAAGTCGCAGAGGTAGACACTGAAGTCTGCGGGTGTCGATCTCAGGACCAGCTTCTCCTCACATAGACAACTGTATGTCGCTTGCTCTCGGGTCACCAGTCCTGACTCTCTGTAGGCATTTTAGCAACCGAGAGCAAAACTACAAACAAAATAGTTGGTATGTTTTTCTAAATATCCTGGTTCGGGTTTGAAATTGATGCGAAACTTTTGTTCTTTTACATAGGTTTTTCGCTTTATTTGGTCAGACATTATGCAATAAAATATGCGAAGCGCACTCTTAACTTTTGCCCTATAAATTAGTTAGACTTAAATGTAAAACTAATCTTTGTTGGAATAATTGCTCTCAAATGTGCATAACGATATATTTAAAAAAATACCTCATAATATTACAAGTTTACTATGGTACACAGCTAGATATATAGAACTTTCCTACATTTTTGTCATAACATAACAAAAATATAATATAAATAATAAATATAATTCTTAAATGAAAGCTAAATAATGAAAGGAAAAATTAATACATTTGATCAATTGTAATTATAGGGAATAACGAGTTAATGTAACGGCAATATATAATGTTTTCAATAATAAATATTTTGGATAATTTAAATGTTTATGCACATGTTTTGCTTATTAAATGAAAATAATTAATAAGAAACTCGCAAAAGCAACTGACTTGGGCGGGACTTGAACTGTCATATCATGTCATTACTAATCTGCACTAATAAAAGTTTGTGAAGATGTTTGTTACCTAAGCACTTTTGATTTGAATAAAACTCGGTAAACATAAAAACCATATATCCTGGATTAACAAAAAATATAAATTTTATCCTGGTTCGACATCCACGCAGGCGAAGCTGCGGGCAAAAGCTAGTAATTATATAAAACTCTTCTCTAAAACAGGAGGACTTCCATGCCTACAAGCTAATTAGATAGGGTTGGTCTTGAATACGGCTTGTCACGATGATGTGTCGCGAAAATCGCGCTAACAGCATCTGAGGAGCCGCCGCGATGACGCCACCGAAGCGCCGGCGCCGCGCGCGTCTGCCTTCTCTCGCGCACACGAACATTTTCAAGGAGTGGAGTTGCTCCCAAATATTTGATCTAAATATTTTCTCTAAATACTCTAGAAATAAATATAGGAATAGTTTATTCCCCGCGACTTAGTTTATCTTAATTTTTTTATAACGTTAATGTATTTTAAAGAAATAAAGACAAACTTTTTTCTTAGTCTAGATGCAAACCCAACATAAAAAAGTCATCAACAAAAAGTTTTAAAATATTCACGCAACAAACAGCTCCATAGCTTTTCTATCCCGACCCAGAGATTCAGAGTGAGAACCGGCGATGACAGCTAATTGTCCTATAACGAGGGTAACCATGAACCATGGCACATACATTTACATCGGCACGGACTATCCCGCTATGATGTATTCCCTTTATTTCCATATGACGTACTTTGAGATGAACGTCTCGAATAATGATAAAGAAATAAGCATAGCCGGAGATCTATTTGCGAGTCACGCCGCGATCTTCACCGCGATTTTGTTGGCTGTTCGCAAACCGTAGAATTAATAATGGACACTCGGCAATGAAAGTTAATTAACATATCCCTGTTGTTACAAACCACCAGGGGCAGATTTTTTAATTTCATACCTATAGGACTTGCATCTATGTAATGGAGTGTTGAATATGATCTTGGCGAGGCCGGATTCACGAGCTTGAAGACGAGTCCTTCAGACAGATCTTTGCTGCCTATTGTATTATTATTTGTTGCCTATTCTATTGTAGACTGTTTCCGACATTGTAACAAAGTTAACCAAAATAAGCTCAAGCTGGTACAGCTTTCCAGATGAAATAGGATTATCATGTTTATATAAAGCTCGTGGGTGGAAAGCTTTTGACATTTTTGTTTGTTGATATTTACATTTATTTTCGCTTTACCTACTTCTAAAACATTATTGTGCAGTAGAGACATAATTATGACCGAGTTCTGTATACTTTTAATATTATGTATTAATGTTTTTTAAACAAACAGTAAGAAAGAGATTTTAGTGAGATCTTGAACTAACCATAAACTAGACCGGAAATCATTTATAATCTGTCACCCAAATTAAATAAATACTGTTATAATAATATTTTTTCCAATAATAGCGGATATTTAAGAGTGCCTTTAATAATGAAGCGATTAATAAGATAATTATTTTTATATTTATTGATACTTTAAAATTCTTTAACCTGTAGGTTACTTATCCTTAATTATGTCTTTATCAATTCAATTAAAATATAATGGTATTAATGGTATAATGCTATTTTTCATTAGCATAAGAATTCGCCAATGTCTTCGATAACAATTTTATAGCTATTTTAAATGGTGAATTATAAAAATAATAATGAAGGTGTAGGCTTGTTTATACATTATGTTATCCTAAAATTGGTCAACAGATATTTAGTTTTACGACGGAATAAAAATATTTTGACAAAACTTCTTTATTAGGCTTCAAGGGCTAGTTTATGTAGAATAGCAATATCATCTTATCTTACATTGCGTGTCACAATCTTATAAGCACCTATACTGAAATGCTGCGAAATGAAGTATTTTGGGGACGTTGTGTACTTGTGGTGGTCTTTAAGATTAAGGTTTATTTTTCTTTGTTTTATTTATAAGATATCTACTTAATTTTGTACATTAGATTGTTTTGTTTAAATTTTTTTCTAACTTTTATTTATGTAAATTAATTAAATTTTTTTTTGGGATAAGGCTAGGCAGATGATGAATTATTTTTGCTGGACGAGAACTTTACAGCGTAGGACCGACATGAATGGAAATCCTTGAGGGAGGCCTATGCCCAACAGGTGGCTACTTTCGGCTGAAATGATGATCAAGTATTTTGTTTATTGTATTCTATTGCTATTACTCTTATTTTATGATCCATCAGGATACATGTTTTTTTTGGATGAAAGACACCCTATGTCCGTTTCTGTATACTAGACAACGTAAATATATGAAAAATTTAAGGATGATCGGATCCGTACTTTAGGCGTAAAAAGGTAAGAAACAAACAAACTTACTTTCCCATTTACAATATTAGTTAGAATTAGGATAATTATTTTCAAGTCAGAGTCTTGACATTAATAGTTGTAGTCACAAGAAACTTCGCAATTTCATAACCAGAGTGAACTCTGTTTGTGCTTGGTCCAAAACCGCACCGCAGAAGCTCGCTCTAACAAAGTTATTTAAACCACCCCGCTTCTGTCGCTACTAAGGCTTACTAACCCACTGTAACTAGGATCTTTGTGAGTTGTTCCTTTATGTTAAACCATACTATCATAATAATTATATTGTAGCTACCTATTTCTATTAATTAATCTCCGTCGAAAAGAGAGGAGTGTTATACGTTTAACGTGTGTATCTGTGATTCTGTGTATATGTGTGACTGTAGCGTCTTACCACTCGTAGCTCCGAAACGGATGAACAGATTTTATAGTTTTTTTATTTAAAAGGTGACTTGATTGAGAGTGTTCAATTAGCCAAAACAAAATGTATGGTTTTTTTAAATTTAATTTAATTAGATTGTATTCTACTATTCGACTTAAAGCTAAAATATATAAAGCATTTACTTTAAAAACCGAGTATAATGAATTTAAGTTCAGCCCTACGCAAATTGCAGTTCTGAGGTCAGTTAAACGCTTGTACTGAGTTTAATTGAATTGATCGCGTTTAGTGTCAATGGTGAAATCGGCTCTTAGAGTCACTTAGTTTTATTAAATACTAGCGATCCACCCCGGCTTCGCACGGTTACGCTAATATGCATGTATTATACATATAAACCTTCCTTTTAAATCACTCTATCTATTAAAAAAAACCGCATCAAGACAGACGCGGGAAGCGACTTTGTTTTAAACTATGTAGTGACGGTTTTTAAAGTGAATGGTGAAATTGGGCCTTAATAAGCTTCTTCGTTCTATACACTGCATATAGAATCTGCTATTAGGCTGTTTTTAAAAATCCCGAAAAAAAATTTACATCGTCTAATATCAAAACAGACTTAGATATAGTATTTGAAACCTCCTTACAATCACCTTTTGCCTGTCGCATCATAAATAACGAATATAGATATCAATATATTGTCCCGTTGCGCAGATCTAACTAAATATCGTATGAAAGCTAAGGGCACGCTATTGTTCATCTACCCCGGGGCAGTCGTGCACAATGTTCATTGTCTATTCGCAGAAAACCTTAGATAAGTTTTAAAATAATATTTTACGAGGTCCGTCGATAGCGGGCGGTTGACAAAGCTTGGCTTTATTTAAAGATACAAGACGCATCAAGCCAGATAAACTTATTATTATGCAACACAAAGGCATGTTAGATTTTCATATCTTTGCAATTGTTAAATAAATAAAGATTTGCATTTTGCATTTGTACTGCACGAATCTCAATGGATTCAAGACACAATAGAGTCACGAGGAAAATTGTGTACCTATACATGTAGAGGAATTCAAATGATTCTTTTACAGTACATATTTAATATATTTGTGAATTTTTTACATGTAAGTATAGCTTGATAGCTTATTAAATAAGTACATATTTAATTTGTAAAAAATTATAGTACCTAAGTATTAGTAAATAATTATCTACTGATGTCGTAACTGCAATATTTTTACATTTTAAATTCGTCTTTATTTCTAGAATTGGTTTTAGAAAAACTCTACATTTTTACATATTTTTAGTTTTGAATTGAAGAGTCGATGTTTTTTACTTATTCATTACATAGACTCACGCCTGTATTCCCCAGAGGGGGTAGGCAGAGGTGTATGAAGTACACCCACGTTTTGCTGGCTATGTAATAGGGGTGAGCTTATTGCCATTAACCGGACACAATTCCAGACTCCGTGCTACTACTGAGAATTTCCTAATGGAAAAATCCAATAACACCTAGCCCGGGGATCGAGCCCAGGACGTTGTGCTCAGCAGTCGTACTTGCTACCACTAGACTAACAAGGCAGTTAGTATTAAATTGATAAAGAAGTGAAACTACTGAATTAATTAAAGGTCGAGAAATGGGACACAGAAGAAATCTAATTAGAAAAATTAGAAAAGATCTTTCAAATGTGTTCCGAAATGTTTGGCTTTGCAAAAAAAAACATGCTATTTTGCAATTCTGTTTGAAACCTAAGCTAAATTAATTCTCAAAGTCAAGACTTGATACAGCAGCTGCAACTAGTATTTAACCTATTATTGACGGTATTTATATCGCTTTAGGCTATATCTAAGCTTCTTGCTGATAGTATTCATAAACAAATAAGTAGCGTTAGACATTTTATGTACATAGGTATCTAAATATAATAATTATACCGTCTAGTTACGTCGTGGTTCATTTTGTTGATTAATGTTAGAAGATTATAATTATTAGATACTGTGTTTACCAGTTTTCTTTAAAAGCTTTTAATAATTTAATGAATATCAAGCTTTTAGTAAATACCGAATAAAGTATACACCCTGTTGTTTAAAAAACCTGCCAAATTTTAAGAGGTAATAAGGTCCATGAAACTGAACAGCTTTCCCATAAACATAGGTCGAAATCTAAAAAAATCGAAAATTGACTTTTCATTACTTTTTATGACTCTCGAACTTTTGTATTTTGAGTTAAATTTTCGTTTCAATGCTGTAGTTGTATGAGTTAAAATATATTACAGAACAAGTTGCATAACAAACTAATTAAATTTTATTTCAGCAATAAGGTATTATCTCAAAGAGAGCTCTTTAAGGCACAAACGGTTACTTAAGTAATTAATTAAATACTTCTTGTCTTTGAAATAACCGACGAAACAGATGAATACATAGTTTATATCAGGATCAATGCAAATTCATAGATAGTGATCGATAAGACTCGATCATTGTGAAACAATATACCACAGTATGAATGCAATCGCTTTTAAAGTGGAAATCGATTAATTAAGTTCATTTAAGTACACGATCGGTTATCGTATCATTGGTCTTTGATTGCGGCCGCGCATCGTAAACAAAACCGACCAGAGCAATCACAATCGTTTGATATTATGGATATTTGAATTGCAATACGGTAGGCAACACTTCACATCTTTTATTGGGTGCTGGGTGCATAAGATTGTGTGTATAAAACTATTCAAGAACTATTCAGATATATTTTATATGAAATATTGATACGGCTTTACTTACGTATTGTGTTCGGGGAATGTTTTGTGGGCATTCCCCGAAAACAATACGTGAGTAAAGCCGTATCAATATTTCATATAGGTATTAGTATGACTCACGAAAGTCATTATTCCAGATATTATATTTTTGTAGTATTATATTCACTGACTCTTTTTATATCGAATACCGTGTACATCTTTGTACGTATCAGGACCTTTATTGAAATGAATTTATGGTTTTAATAAATTGTAGGTAGTATGATAATAAATTTTAATACAGACTGAACTTTGATAGCTATGGTGTGTAAAAGGGCTATTATTAGCCAATTTGATTGTTGGTTTTGGAAAATTAATCTTTCAGGGATGTTAATATGACCTATGTACTTACTTACATTAGCTTCTCTTGTACCTAACAAACTATGTAAGTAGGTATAGTAAACATATCTTGAAAACTTTTTAAATGAAAGTAGTGCTCACTGCACTATCAATTTAGATGTGAAGTCGATGAAAAAAAAATGACACTTTTATATAGAAATGTAGGTAGTTTTCAATTTCGGATTGCAATTTTCAAAGGTGTAAAGGACTATTGTATAAAGCTTTATTACTACAATACAAACAGTTTCCTTGAGCGCCATTTTAACTGCCTTGTATTTGCAAAGCCGTGGGCGGTCTGTTTTCTTAAATAATTTATGCGATCGGCGCCTTTGCGACCGACTATCATTGGGAGACGTGCTAACCAGATCACTGTGAAATACTGTTTGTCTGTAATTCACCGCTAATCTAGAGAACTAAGGCGTTTTCATGAAGTTTGCACAATTGGAAAGTTTAAGGAAAGCTTGGTTTATACAAAACTTGATTTTTTTTTCTTCAAAATGTTTAAATATTTATATTTAAACATTTCAACTCTCGTCGTCTCATAATTTTAAGCCAATTTCTAATCAATTGCTTCATACCTCATTCCCTGTCTATTAATAGAGTGGCCGTGTATCAGGAGTCGCGACCGCAGCCACTGTGGTTTGACCCCGTAGCGCTTAGACATTGGATCGACAGTCTACATCAGATCGACATAAAGACATAACCCAGTGTTCTGCGTGACAGTTATACGTAGTACCTATTTAGTAATCTGTGGTGACAGTTTGGTTTGACATTCTTCAACCTTAATTGATTCAGTTTGTTTGAAGGATAGTTTCGGTTGAGAGGTTTCGGTGTTTACAATAGGTAAGCCATCAATTCAGTTGAAAACGTCGCTAGTCATATTGTTATTTTATGAAAATATTTAGTATGGAAATCGGTTAGTTCCTAATTGGTCAAACTGAACATATTATTATAAGTTGGTGGTACTGTAATAATATAATATAAAACTGTGTTTACTTACTAGTTAGTAGGTAGTATGTTCCCAATTAGGCAGATTATGTTGGAAGTTGGATCTAAAAAAAATTCCGTTTCTAATTTCTATCAATGCATTTTACAAGAACAAAAGCGTAGACTGCAGTATCTATCTACATGATTAATACGTGGAGCCATTTCACGTATTAATTAGGTCGATAGATACCTACTTATAAAATACTATTACGACTACTAACAGATGAAGTCAAAACTCGGAACCCTTTTTTTGTGAAATTTTTACATGTTATAGCACCATGTTAGCTTATTAAATATAAATATTTAATAAGAATTTTAAATAAACATCCCATGCATCCGTATCAAAATATGTTTTTTCGAATTTCTTATAAAATATTTTTACTCGGACCCTTTTTCAAGAATATTGCGAGCACCGAAAAGTGTACGATTTGTCATAATTTAAAGTTAAAAAGAAATTAAGTTACTATGGAGAAGAAGTGCAAAAAATCTATAAAATAAAAAATAAAAATAGTGTCGAATTTCGGCCACTGACTAAACAACATGTAATACTTAAATAAAGCAATAAATAACAATATTTTCTATCAACAAGGATCAGTGTTGCATTCAGAAATAAAGCCGTTCAAAGAATTAGTGTAGCCAACAAAACGTTTTCATTAATAGCCGTTTGTCCACAACTCATTGAACTCGCACAAAAGTTCTCACATCTGCACTTCCGGAACCCATAGTTACATCATCAGACGATTTATGGTACACTCAATAACATAAAGTAAAACCAATCCCCTCAAAATCAGACCTTATTTACAAACCGTTAAGTTGCACTATCATTTATCAAACTGCATTTCTATTGAGTTATCCGTAATAATATATTTTAATAGTAATTCAATCGTTTGTCGTTATCATGATGATAAATTTATCACTGCAACAACCAGGCCATTAATAGCACTAATAAAGTAAAGGAGATCACACATTGCAGAGTGAGATAAAAAGATTTATAGCCAGATTAATAGATTTATAATAAGTACATTAGGAGATAAAACCAGATGGCTGCACGTCACTCAAGGTTGGCATAATGAATCCTTTACAAGGCACAGAGTAAATTTATTGCGAACAAATTAATTTTTCAGCTGTGGGAACTGAGCGGTAATTAAGCCTTAATTATGTTTCCGTTTTGATTATTATGAAAGTAGTTTCAAAACATTGTAAAGAATAAATTCGACTGGAACTTTGAGGTGTAGATAACAATAATGTCAGTTTTTTCAAGAATTTCAGACATTTGATGGTGGTTATAAACATATTCCAGTTTTTAACACATTGTTGATATTTATAACTACTAAAAATTATCTTGCGATATTCTCAACTAGCGGTTTTAAGCATTTTGGACCTTTAATTTATTCCACTGATAAGCTTATCAGTTTGGCATCATCATCATCATCAGAATGTATTAGTCTCTCCCAAGGTGCGCCACTATTGTGCGCTCATTTGAGGTATTTGCCCTTAATCGCCACGCTTTAACATACCTATGTCTTCTTATCACGTACCTTTTGGACCTAAAACTGTGTCTACTTCTACACAAAACCTAGTTCGTATTAAAAACAAATTTTGTCTACCTATACGTAGTTTTGGCGTTTAATCTCTCTCAAACATCTCAGATGCAAGGTCACATATCCTGGATTGAAAATTCCTCACACATTTAATTTGCATCAACTTGATACGCGCGCTCACAGTCCCGTTTACACGTCATTCCAAGATCACGGCGATAGCCTACGTCTGGACGCGTGTTAGACATACGACAATCATTTCGTGATACGATCTGGTAATGATACAAATCATGTATCTTGGAATAGGTAACGATATTATAGAAATACTTCCTTTAAGGTACGTGGATTATGGACATAGACAGTTGTAGACTGGAGACAGTAAATCATTGAATTTATGCTGATATTTTTAGCTTTAATCGATTTTTTTGTGAAAAATGTACCAGCTAAAGTAATTTTTAGTTAAAAGCTTTCAAATCTCTCAGATAAAAAGACTGAACAACAATGAATAGCAAATCAAAGAACCTTATGATTAAATTCATAATAAGACTCCCGCGCTTTTATTATAAAAAAATATACTATACATTTTTGTGTAGGTGAAAAATAAGCTCTCAGAACCATAAAGTTAGTAATAATGAGCACAAATATAATCTCTCTATCATTTGTAATGAAGACGTCGAAAAACATTTTCCCTTTTACTTTTCCAACGTGAAAAAGAAAGTGGTTTTTATCAAAACTTACGCCTAATTTACACGTGGGCGAACTACTTTGTTATCAAACAAGCAATATACACTTGATAGATACCAAATAAAGCATTAAAGCGATACGTTTATCTTAATACGATCTAGAGATAGGATAATGTCGTAGACAACCGTGTTATAGAACCCTTTGTTCGATTTACATCGCGGCTTAGCGTCCAATGATAGGGGTGAGGACAGCACAATAAGGGTATCATCGACATTACGATCTTTAATCGATATATTCAAGCATTCAGATTACATCGACAAGCCATTGTGGGCAGAGTTGTGACAGTCCGCTTTAATAGTTGTCTAGCAGATAAATGGTCAAGTATTTCAATATTCAGTGTTTAGGCGTCATTTATGAGGAACAGATAGGTACGGTAATGATGGATGTTTCAGTCGATTTCAATGTGGTATTAGATATTCAATAGCTGCTATTAAATGGTCGTGAATTAATAATCAAAATGAATAATTATACCTATTAAACAAAACAACTACTTTTACAACCTACGTTTATTTTTACAATTCAAAACATTAATATTAAATAATAAATTGTATATTATACTTATTAATTTTAGGATTTATAAGAACAACCTTTTCTGAAATTAAAATTGACACAGTTCTACTTTTTTTCGTTCGTATAATTCATCCTAGAGCCAAATGATATGTGTGTAATAAGAAATAATATTCGTGTTATACACGCACGCATGTATGTCTTATTGTCCCTTTGCATTGTAAGTAAAAAATGAAAACTACATGACATAGGCGCAATCAACATAACAGGGTCATTTATATCACCTCTTTTATATTAAATTCAATTTGCTGTAGATACCGTTCCAGATTAAGTTACTCTGAGATTATGAATAAGATGGCGTTTCATCAACATGAATATTATTACATGAATATTATTACACTAGCTTTTCCCCGCGACATTGTCCGCGTTAAATTAAATTTTCCCGTAAACACACGTTTATAAAGCAGCCAGATTGCCTATTTTTTTTCTTACTTGAATCACAGACTGATATTGTTATTTTTTACCGAAAACTGAACTTTTTTTTCAGAATAAAAAATAGCCTATAGCACTCAGGGATAAAGTAGCTTCCTATTGGTGAAAGAATTTTTTGGATCGGATCGGTAGTTCCAGAGATTATCCCTGACATACATACATTATTACATACATACAAACTTTACCTCTTTATAATATTAGTATAGATATACTCGTAGATAAATACCATTTTGACTGTCACAGTTGTTGGTGTTGTATCAAAAGTTACTCGTTTATTTGTTGATTTTTATCTTCTAATAGTGTATTTTTGATGCATAATTAGATATTTGAGGATGACCTGACGGCTAAAGAGATGTCTGGAAAAAGAAAACCTACTTCGCCGACCCTAAATTAAAATTGAACAAGGGCAGCAAAATGATTAATTATTAGGAATAGGTATACTCCAATATCCAACAGACAAACTATGTATATAGTTTTGTTGAACATTTTATTAGATTAGAAAACCTACTATGTACCTTTTATTATTAAATAAATAAAAATAAAATACTACTTGACTGCCTCGTTGGTGTAGTGGTAGCAAGACTGCTAAGCACGAAGTCCTGGGTTCGATCCGGTAGGGCAAAGTGTTATTGGGTTTTTCCATTAGGCAATTCTCAGTAGCAGCACGGAGTCTGGAATTGTGCCCGGTCAATGTCAATAGGCTCGCCCCCTATTACATGAGACTTATAACTTAGCCGACAAAGCGTGGTTGTACTGCATACATTGCCTACCCTCTCTGGGGATACAGGCGTGACTCTATTTATGTTAGGTATGTTCATTTACATTTTTATAAATATCAAAACTTTATTTTACATTAATTATTTTTATCGTCATGAACAAGCTCCATGAATTCTGGAAACTTTCGACTCAAACCGCCGATATTCTAATAAAAATACAATTTTAAGTAGTTATTGTATAGAATGAATTAATTCTCGATAGTAATCTACATACTAACGAGTCTCTGGTCCAACGACTTTGTAACCACTGAGCATAGATGTTGTCTATTGTTTCCAAAACACTAAACAATTCGTAACGGACAATTTACCACTTCAGCGTCGACGTCAGAGACAACATAATAGTTAGGGTGGTGACGGCAAGCATTTTCATTAATAAACACCCAAAAGTTCATGTTAACAATGATAACTGCATTCGTGAAGAAACGAAGCATAACTCATTCGATTAAACAGTGAGTTTACCGGGCTGCGGGTTCTCTTAATTGTAGCAGCACCTCCAATATAACATGATCTCTAAATAAGTTAACCTTCCCTGAATATAAAACCGCGCTATCACATTTCACGGTTCTGTTAAAACTGGTTGATGACGACTAAGCAGATCTTTGTGACGCCGAGAAAGTGTTAATCCCATTTTAATATGACTAATTGTCGCATTCAGTTGACTATGAGTCTGTGACTACTGAAGAACGGCATGTCTGTGGGTGGAAGTGCAATTGATACAGTAATCCACCTACTATTCGTTTCATCGAAGAATATGAACGTTAATGTCCTTTAACTGTCTGCAAAAATTTGAAAACGAAATACCTTTATGGGATTTTTCTCAAGGTATAATAATTAACTTAGGTCCTTTTTCACAAAACTTTTTATTCTTGTGAATAAATTTAATCTTGAGTAAGATTTACTCCATTTTGGTGAAATTAAGTCTTAAAATTAAATTTATTAATAATTTTATAATTTTTTATCACTTCACACGTAATACACACTTCCGAAATGTCAATGCTTGCCTTGGATTTGAACTTGAGACTGACCTCTGATTTGCCAGTCAATGTTCATAGCTCTAGGTTATAGCTGGCTATCCAGGGAAAAAAAAAGACATTATAGAAAATCCATTGTCACATGCTGTCGGGATGCAAAGGATCTTTTATAGAATATCAAAATACATATACCTACTTGCTAACTTATTTTGAAAGAACAGTGCAGTTTTAGGAATCATATTCATTAGGGACATAGTAATTATACTAAAACACATTTTAAGGTTTAGGCAAACGTTTGATAGACCTAATCATCTACTAAAGAGGTCATCAAGCCATTAAATGTGTGAGTTCGGATACCTTGCGCAATAATTATTAATTTTAATGACATTCGGAAATACATAAAACTTATTGATTAGGGAAAGATATTGAGGGTTATGTTATGACCCCGACTTGAACTTTCTACTTATCACAATATTGAAAATTAGGGACGGAACATTTTTATTGCAGTTTTATTTATTGATTTGGGAATAAATAGATATTTTGTGTTTTACCATGAAAACTGGACAATACCTAGATGATTGTCTATGATTGTCTTCACGTCTAACTAAATGCTGACAATAATCTTGAAGATTTGTGAGAGATAGGTACGCAAGTAGGTAGATTTGTACTTACATAGACTTAGTTCAATTATACAATGAGTAATATAAGCGCATTAAAATTAAATAAAGTAAAGGTTATAAAAGCTTCTACTATAATGAACAATTCTGCGAAAATTTGCCCCACAAAGTCACAAGTCACAACACAACATGGTAATATAATTAATTGGCTGTAATTTACTAACATAATAATTATAAAAACATATTAATAAAAAGTTAAATTGACCAAATAAGTATGGAGCGCGCCCCTTTCGAAATTACCATAGCATGGTAATAAATTATCAACGTTACTTACCACACGTACTCGGCCGGTCGACTTAATTTATTGGGTGATTTCGTGGTTGTCTAAATGGTGTGGTGTGGTATTCTTTATAATGTTTTTGAACGTCAAACATCCACACCTGACTCTATTCTTCATTTCATCTTTAATTTTTAATCATTTAATGATGTCAATAGTAGTTTAGAGAGTGCCAAGTCAAAAGTATCAAACTTAAAGCAAGGCACGTCTAAATTTGCAAACTCATTTACGAGTAGAAATTAATTATCACTTGCTTATGACGAAAAGATGCTGGTTTCCATAAGATTTATCGTGAGATCTAAGCTGTGGGACCTAACAGAGGTCCTAAATGGTGAGTAAACATGGCTTTTTACACACCAAAGACAACATCAACACCTACCTATACCTATTTAAAATCTGATACTAGGTTGTTCATCACCATTATAACAAGACGACCTATCTATGCCTTACATCTATTAAAACTTTTATTGAAAAAATATGTTGCCAACCTACTGATCTTTCGATTCCATATCGTTTATTAAAACTATTGAAAAAATATGTTTCTAGTGCATTAATACGACTTGCTGATCTGACCTTAAAGATCAATCTAAAATTGAAAATATTCCCAATCAAGTTTATACTATAGCTATAATCAGCTACATATTATTTAAACAGGCACTTTTAATCTAATAAAGCACGCGTCGCTGTTAACAAATAGCTAACATATTTATGTATAAAAAATTGGCTTTTGAACACGTAGCGTGGCGTGTAAGTTTGAACTAACGTCTGTCTTGCCCCCCGCTGTGAACTTGGCTTTAACGACTAATAGCCGCATTTTAATCGACAGCCGATCATTGTCGGCAATCACTTCGTAAAAAAAAACTAGAGCGTTATACGATATCTCGAATGATAAAATTCGTAATCCGTTCCACGTATTGAATATCAATGGATAGACTAACACGATTGTTAGTTTTTGTATAGGCATGTATGTTGTTTAAGTGTCAGTTTTGTGGACAAAATCATTAATATTTTAGTTTATTAGGTACTTATAGCCAGTGGCTTAGCGTGGAGGTGGAGGTCATGGCCCCAGATCGAATATAAAAGGGGCGGTGGTAAGCGGATTTTTTAAATTGGAAATAAAAATAATAACTCCAAAACGCGCGCGTAAAAACGTGCGTGCTAAGCGAAACCGCAAGGGTGCGAAAGAGAGGAGGCGAGATGAAATCAAAATATAATGAAAATGATAAATTAAACTTTGAACGCACTGAAAAATCTGACTAATAATGAAATTAGGGGAGGGAGGCGGCAAACTTTCAGTTTCAGTTCAGGAAAATCCACGCTATGCCACCGCTGTTACTAGCTTGAATAAAAGTAAAAGAAAAAGGTAAAGAAAACCACTTTTCTTTACCTGCATCCACTTGGTTATCATCATCAGCCGGAAGAACTGCACTGTTAAAAGGTAAAGAGGAGAGGAGAAGTGTATAACTACCTAATTAAAATTTATATCTCTGCCTTACTCCTTAGTTAGGTACCTATACAAATATAATGCTAAATAATAATTGATTAAAATTTTATTTTAAAATATTATGGAACTTTTTTTAGAGTTCGATTCGCACTTGCTCAATTTATTTTTAGTAGTGACACCTAGTAACGAGTAGAAAAACAACTTTCTTCTATAGGTAAGTTACTTCACAATGGTTTTCTGGCCAAGTAAAAATAGAATGGTTATTGGTGCAATGTAATATCTGTTGTTCCAGTAAAATTCATATTTTTATTTGATAAATAGGTATATTATGGAAATACCATTAATATAATATAATTAAATATGATTTCTCCAAATAAATGACAAACAGCGACATCTATCAATAAGCTCAAGTACAAGTTCCTGCAAAATGTTGTAAGTACTTTTAGTTTATGTCAAAAGATGGCACAATTAATTATTTTGTTATACACTAAAGAAAAGTGAATTGATTAGAATAATAATATTGTATTATTGTGCTACTATCTCTGTGAACATTAACACCTATTTGCCTTTGGCTATTAACTAAAACAACATGACAGTCGACAAGTACGACCATAGTACACGACAATACCCTATTCTTATTGCAACAACCAGCTGTCCGTCATGTCAAATGTCAATAGTGTCAATGTCATTATTTTACATTGACAAAGTAAATTTGTAAATAATTTATTTAATAAAGCCTTTTATAGGAAACTGAACAATTAATTGTGTGTAAACTAAGCATAAATGTGTAGAATAATTCGGTAAGAGCATGATGCATACGTCCTGACATACCGAATTCATATTATTACCAGTGTTTTTACAATCGAGGACGTCGCGCTCACACTCACGTCACAGCAATCAACAGATATATCAAAACAATGAACACAACAAGATTGCAAATGACAAGGCATCTTTTAAAATATGCAAGTATTATAAACAAAATAAAATTAATACAAAGATTAGTGCCGTATTGTTCTTATTATTCAACTTTTACTATTGATGGATTTACTAACGAGATTTTTGAGCGACACAGAAGTAAGTTACAGAGAAATGACTTTACAGAAAGGAACATACAACATTGCACGAATACGAATGCTAAAAATAACGTATCTAAAATGAGCAACACAGAATTGGACAACGCATTTTCGGACCTTGTTACAAAAAATAAAGACAAGGAAATCAAAGAACTACTCATAGAATGTCAGAAATGTCGGAAGTATTTAACATATGCTACGTTAAAGAAACTCTTTAGATGTTACAGCATAAGTGGGAAGCCAGATATGGTTGCTGTGCTGCAAAATTACTGTGCAATAGTTGACCCTCAGTCATACAATCGAAATGGAGAGTTCCTGCATTATTTAGCTAAAGCCGAGTGTATTAAGGGCAATTCTGACAAAGGTCTCTCTATACTCAAGAGTTGCTACGAGAAATATGATAGTCTAAGGAGTTTTTATAGGATAATATTCAGAGAATTAATACAAGACTCAGTATTAAATAGATCAGAAGCGTCTTTGGTGATATTTAGAAAATATGTAATAGAGTTTAGTAATGACTGGTCAGATCATTATCCCCTGGTTTGTTTCTGGCACATAACCTGGGCTAGTTCTTGGTTTTCGGACCAGACGTTAGCAGATGAACTACTAGAATCATCGGAAGTTCTTCAAGAAATTATCAGAGATAAGTAAGTATTTATAGTTTCAAAATATATACTAACTTGATTCAGATATGCAAAAAATATTTAAGTAAGTATCTAACTTTTTATGATTGCTGTTTAGTAGAACAGCAACATTTTATTTAAGTATTAGGTACATTTTTGTGTACTAAACAGGTACCTTCTTACAAACTTATAGGAGCAATAAACCATAAAAATTGTTTGTTTATTTTTCTTTTAAATAAATTCAAAAAGTATAAACTTTTTGAAAATAATAATAAATTTAAAAAGGCTTGTACCTACTGTCGCAACAATTTAATAAGATTACCTTACAACAGCAAAATGAGTCAAAAAAACCCTTTCAAACCAAAAATCAATTCTGTCTATACTTACGATTTATGTATCTGTGTTCCAGGGCAACAGCATTTAGTATAATGGCATTAAAAGATTTCAATGAAGATGCAGTGGTGAGATTGTTGCAGACACTTCTCAAGTATGATATGATGACGGAGTATGTTGCCGTGCTACAAGTGCTGTTTAATTATAAATGTAAGTTGTGAATAATGGTATAGCAGGCTGATCCTGAAAAACTTGGCATATAATTGGAAAAATTCACAATCCATAATCTTTAATCATCCTGAGATATTTATTCCTGATTCTTCCTTATGAGCCTACTGTCCAAGATGAGCCTTTAGCAATAAATGTTCCAAAGCAGTCTTAGGAAATGACCCGCAGCTCTCACTAGAAGGGGTCCAAGCTCCATGTTGCTTTAGGTTAATTTAATGTTGTGGAAGAATGCCTAGTTTCCGAGATCTTCGATTTTAGTCGATAAAATAGGAACCTACCGGTTTTAGCTGGTTTGTACAAGTATTCTTCCTAAAAAAAAAAAAATAGTTTAATATGCCTTTGCTGTGGTCCATAAGCTATATTTGAGGAGGGCTACGTTAAAAAAAAGTGTTACACCGACAGGACACCAAATGATTGCATTGAAGCTGTATTATTAGTATAATTATATTCTTTGCTATATTGATATTGCTATGTTTGAAAATGGCACACTTTCCCGTCACACTATACTAAATCGCTGACAATACTATTATCACAGTGTGCTACTTTTTAAGGTCTGTGATCCCGGGTAATAATACTAATAAATATAGCACAGTTTGAAACAGGGTATTCAATTTGATTTTGAATTACTTTTTCCTGCTTATTTTTCATCTACTTCCATACGAACTCAATCCCAATCCTATTTTTACTATATTAATTGCCAGAAAAAATGCACGCATTTACTCGCGCGTTTCCACCAACGTTGCAACTGAATCTGTTAGCCCCCAAGCCAGACTTTGCTTGTACCACTTCGTCAGGTAGTGTGCTGATCGCATCCGTAGTATATGTATAACTAGCTCAATTATAACCTCCCACCCACCTTGCCTCGTGTCACCATTTAGTCCCTAAAATGTGTACTCCGACACCGTTCGTTCGTGACCTACCTTCCAGCCAAGTAAGTTTGCGCTTAATGTGGGTACCTATACCAACTATGTCTCATGTTTTTTTATAACCGTTACATTACGTCGCGCCACGCTTGAAGCTCACCTTCCTTTCCTTCATTCTTTTACCGTTGATTATTCTGTTACATCTTTCATCTGCATTCACCTGGCCTGCTGTGTGAGATTTTAAAAAGACGCCAAAAGTGTCGATTCTCCTTTATATAATCTTTTTTTTATTACTTGTCCTTAGAAAAAAGTTGTCATGAATTTTTTTTATTAAAAAGTGGTTCTAAAATATCCTTTTTATAAGTACATATAGGTAACTTTGTATACAAAGAATGGAACTTTAAATTTCCTATCAGTCTTTACGTATTTATCTTCTTCGTAGTAACTAAACACAAGTTTATTTAGTTAATTACTGAACGATAATTACAAAGACAGAGGAGATTAGTCTTCGTATTGTATCGCTTCTAATAATTAGGTTTGCGTACTGAATTACTGCCCTTGTGAACTTAGTTTAAATAATTAATAATTAAATATTGAACTGTTTGTCGACCTTATCATACAGCTATGACAGTCAACAATAGCTAGAGTAAATAATCTATATATTAATACGTGAATCGAAAACTGTGGATCCCTTTTTAAGAATATTGCGCTCACGGAAGAAGTGGGTTCGTGGCGAAAGTTCCCAAACACATGCCGTTTTCTTATTACATTACAGATTTATTCTCCCACGATTGCTGTAATATTTAACATTCCATTCATAATAGCTTCATTAGTAAAAAACAATGTCAGTAAAATAAAATATAATAAAAAACAAGTAATGTCGTGGTGGCGCATTGGTTACGGACCCGCTTTGCAAGCGCGTGGGGTGTGGGTTCGAACCTGGCATATACCAATGTGACTTTTTCGATGTCATATGCAATTTCTTAGTTAATCTAAGACACCACTGACTAACGGTGAAGGAAAACATCGTAAGTAAACCTGGACTTAATAGTCTGAAATCGCCATACATCGGGACAGTTACAGGCTGATTTATTTATTTTATTTTAGTAAAAACAACCTATATTTTTGTTACAGTAAGGAATCGGGATATTCGCGGGTGTACTGAAATCGTAAGAAACTGCGAAGTTCTTGGCGTAACGTTACCATCTGATCAACAAGGGCGGTATATCAAAATGTTGATTGAGAACAAATCAAGATTAGCTTTTACCAAGGAGTCGGCAAAAACACCATTCAAAGACTTTAAACTTAAGTTTTAATGTACAGTTCCTGTATATATGTATATATATAAAAGCGTAGGAGTATTTAATAAATTATTGTAAGCGTAATATTTATTGTTTTAAT
Organism: Protodeltote pygarga; assembly: GCA_936450705.2. Lineage (NCBI taxonomy): Eukaryota > Metazoa > Arthropoda > Insecta > Lepidoptera > Noctuidae > Protodeltote > Protodeltote pygarga. The sequence continues at coordinate 6,940,107 of OW388265.2, read as the reverse complement.
TATGAGGTAACTTCGATGATAATAATATTTGTTGGGCGCCATGTGCTAATTTCCTTACTCAGGTACGCATCTAGTTTTACTTCATTTTAAGCTTAGTGTTTACCAGCGTAAAACATAATCCTGCCTACCTAAGCTAAGTAACCAACAGAGAGGTCGAATGAGGACAAACTCAGGAGTAACTTTCCACCAATCAAAAGCAGGCATCTAAAATACTTTAAAGTTAAATAAGATTTTCATATTAGTCTACGATAACCCGCTAGAACTTTGGAGACCTCTACATAAAGATATTATATGATACCATGTTTTATTTCTTACAATGCCACTTGCAAACTGTTGTTATGTTAATGTAATTATTTATTACTCTTATAAATTAAAGCAACTCTTTAAAGCTAACCTACTTCTGTGACGGCCTATATCTAAGTTTACCCCTAAGAACCTTTTTTTTCTTCATTTCTTTACGGGATTTAGGTACCTACGCATTCGCGACTGTGTCAGTCCCATCGTCCTCATAACAACTTAAAATTATGTCACGTGTTCAACCTTTGATTTGAATAAGTAACTAAAACTTATGCTTGATAAGACGTATATTGTTCATATTTAAACGTCCTAATTAGGTGCCTACGTATGTCCATCTTTACTCAAATATTATTATTTATTTTATCTACTCTCCCCTAATTATAATGACATTTTATATTAAGTCTCTTTGTTTCCGTAAGCGAGTAAATAATTGCAAGGACTTTGAAATACTTATTAGGTCATTTTTTTCTTTATTTACGTCTAACGGATGTACGAGTATTAATGAGCAGCTTACGTACAGTACGCAGAAGCGTACTTAACCATAAAAATAATACGTCTCCACTTTAAAAAAGATCTAAAGCATTGTGCTTCTATCACTTAGGTATGTATGTATATGGTAATCATTTAGCCACATTGGAAGCTTAATAAGCTTGAGTCCGCCTGTGTGGTGGCGAAGACCTATAGAATATTTTCGCTTACCTCGACTTGTGAGAAAAAGCCCAGCAGTTATTTTTCCAAGCTTTTTAATTTTTCTAATTTCACACAACACAGCAACAGTGTGTTTGTCATGGTGGCGCATTGGTTACGGACAAGCAAGCAAGTGCAAGCGAGTGGGTGTGGGTTGGAACCTGGCATGTACTAATGTGACTTTTTCAATGTCATATGTACTTTCTTAGATATTCTAAGACACCACTGACTAACGGTGACGGAAAACATCGTAAGGAAACCTGGACTTAATAGTCTGAAATTGCCAATACGCAGTGAGCTAGCGCGGTGATTAATGCTCAATCCTTCTCTGTATGAGAAGAGGCTTTTGCCCTACATAGGGACAGTTATTTATTTGATTTTTATGAAACTATCATAGTATTTTTAAATAAATTTCCAAAGCTACCTTTAAAACAATAGGGCTAAAACAAAAGAACACGAATATTTTGGGATAATTTTATTTGTAAAATGGTTGGTAAATCAAAATAACACGATTCTATACAAACCTTATGTTTATTGAGATTTTTCACATAACTATAATTAAAATTAACGCTTAACAATAAATAATGATTATCAAAAACGAGTGATTTCATTCTCCTTCGGCTTAGTTTCGGGCGCAGATAGTTCACGTTCATCTTTTCTACGAAGGGTGAACAGGGTTCTGTGAAAAAAGAAAAATAATGGTTACCTTTCTTATTATTATGGTTATTGGGACCTTCATAATGGTACCTCTAGCAGTCCCATTACTCAAGAGACCACAAACGCAAGAGTTTTTACACTACCAAGCTGGCTAGCATAGGTGATACGGCTACCGTAATGGTTTTTGAGGCCTACGGGTGGTTTAAACTCTGACACCAGGTTGTTCATCAACTATACGATAAAGAAGACCGCGGTAAGGTACCTACCTTATTCTAAAGACGCTTGCAACACCAGATTTTTTACTTGCAAATTGTGGATCCTATGCGGGATTATGGAAGAAGAATTGGGCTTCGGTACTATCAATGACTACGAAACAAAAATGTTGGTACGAATACTGTTTTTAGCCGATATTCTCTATCTTACATATACCTAAGACAATGGAGGACATCAGAACGAAGTATATTTTTTCAATAATTTTTAATAAGAGCTCAATAAACGAAAAATAAAGTATCTGATGTCATTTTGTCCTAAAACTTATACCTACTTTGCGATAGTTCAAATAGTTTGTATGGAGGGACATCTAGGTATAGCCGTTTTCTATTTTATCAGTTTCGACCACAAAAGACAAACCAACAAACACTGTCCATTTATAATATTAGTATCTATGGATAATGGTTTCTGATGGTATAGGTACCTACCAAGAGTAGGTAATACAAAACACCTCTGCCTAGCTTTCATCAGAAATTCAGGCATGATAATAGCATTTATCTTAAAAAAACGAAATACTTAGTATTTTTTAAGTTTTTATGGAAGTAATCACAGGGTCTATTTATTATGTAGCATGGCAGATTGATCGATCATTTTCATTCAGATAGTTAACGAGGTGCCAACCCTAAGTCGGCTTATCTTGGATTGGGAATCGTTCTCATAATTAACAAATTGAAATCTGTAGTGTTAAGTACCTACTTAGATCGTAAATTCCAGTCCATTATAGTTTAAACTATAAAAGCTAGGTTTACAATTTATGAAGGATTATTAGGGTACTGAAGATTAAATGCTTTACGTGCTTTCCGAGGCGCGGAGTAAGTGATAATTAATTTATAATACGCACATAACTTACGAAAAGTCAGAGGTCGCTTTGGGTTCGAACCTGAGACCTCTGACTTGCCAGTCAATGGTCGCCACCACTAGGCTATCACGACTCATATTAGCTATACCTACACAGGTCATACTCTCAAATAGAAAAACATTTTCTTCACAAATTCTTTTTACAATATTCCCTATTATCTAGGTACATATTATCCTGCTTCATTTGATTTTTCTACGTTATATCAAACAGATACAAAGTTTTATTCTGTAATCCAATCAGGATATAAGCGGAGATTTTTCAATTTTCCCTTCTGTACCTATCTTCCTTTTCCTCTGAGGCCTTTGCTCCGCAATGGGATAATAAGGGCTGATAACAATAACAATGAATTTACAATAGACCAGCATTTTCTTTTACAATACTTCAGCATTTTCTGGTAACAATCCGTAATTGCATTCCCAGTAGGTGCCCAATCCCATTACAGATAAGATTAAAATTCTCCAAAGGGCCTCTGCCTGTTGGATCTGTTTCCTCATCCCCAGACAAGCCCTTCAAAGTACCAAGTCTCTTTCTTTCCGAAGAGAGCCTGTGAATCTTAATAGCAACAGATTTATGCCATTTTTGGTATAGGTAAGATAGCCTGCTATACTTTTTATGCAAAAAAAATGAAATGACAGCTAACACATGGCTTCAAGAACGTCCTCAGAAAATTCTACCACGTTGTTTTACGGAAGTTTAATTAAAAATCGTTACATTTTATGATAAATTGAAGCATTAATTCGTGTAGGAAGACCGGTAGGAGGCAATAATTGAGCTCAATTGAAAGATCTTTAGATTGGGATAAATAGACCTCTTTGAGAGAGATTATCCTAAAACGGGCAGACAGATACCGAGCTGGGGGCTTACTCTTGAAATACGAACCCAATTCCAATCCTATTTTACTAAGTACCTATGCAAAAGTAGCAAATTCTTCAGCCAATAAGAGCATTGGCGACCGTTGCAATGTTTTTTTAAAAAATGAATTATAAATTATTAGGGATAGAATTCGTCGTTCAAGAGTACCACCCTTTGTCCTTTTAGTGTTTTGTTTTTTTACCCGACTGTCAGGGAAGGGTTACGTTTTTCGCGCGTATTTGTTTGTAAATTTCTTTATTTAAATTTTGTAGGTAACACTACAAACATTGATTTGTTTTAAAATTAAATAATATTTTTTTATGTCAAGGCTGGAACCGACTATTTAAAATAAAAATGTAATCTTAGCCAAACTCGAAAATTGTTAATCTAATTACTTATTAGGAAAAAATATGGAGTAGGTATTATAAACTTTCATTTACTATAGGTACCTACTATTTGTTTTATCTTTGCCCTGCCAACAATTCTAACATTTATTTATTTGATAACCTAAGACTTTTGCTATCATCGGTACGGTCAGTTTTAATCATCTGTTAGGTCTTTGTGTTCTAATTGCATAATAATAATAACATTCACATAAACGTAACAGTTACAACTATCTGGTACTTAGTAACAGCTTCAAAACTTTCTCGATTAGGGTTGCTGTTCACATAATCGGGTCAGCACATTGAATTCGACATTTTATTTTGAAGAAAAAAACTAACTCAATAAAACTTCCACATATTATGTTTGACTTTCATTCGGTTCGGCGATCGGCAAAATTCGGATTAATATTCGAACTAGTTCGGTTTTTAGTCCTCAACGCATATTTGTCGCAGCCATAAATTATAAAATTTCAGTACAGAACGTAAGGTACCAATCTTTGGTCGCCGTAACCATTGCTAAGACAAACGCCTTCGGCATTAACAATTATTTAGGGGATTTACAACAGGCATCAATACCAGGATTACTATAGCATTGTAATCAACCATACGTAAATAATTTCAGCTCTATTACACGACAGGAAATGGGTTTAATTTCAGGTAGGTACAAATTATTAATTTTGAACCGCAAAGGTCAACTCTACAAGTTGTATTTAAGATATTTAGTTATTTTACTAAGTGATTTTTATATAAGCTTGTATAAAATATAACTTGTAGATCATGGCTTTATTTCCTACAAACTCATGACTGATCTGATTTGGACAAAAAACCTTAAACAATAGCTTAAAAATATTATTGCAGATAATTATGTAGGACTCTCCATTTTGCCCGTAAACGGCTTTTAAATTCTAAATTCTATAAGCTGATTTAATATGAAAACTAGTGCTTTCGTAGGCTTATATTAGGATAGTTCTAAGTAATCCTAATACGAAAGAGCCAGACTTGTTTTTGTCGAAAATTTCAGAGCATGAGAAGCAAAAAGTTTTTGTGCACGAATTGTTTGAAATATTCCGAAAAATAAATTATTTCTGACTTAGCATTCTTCAATAAATGGGGTTAAACTTTTTCTGTCTACAATATCATTCAATGGAGTACAAAAATTAGGGTGTAAGACACACTGAACGATGTGAAAACTCAAACGATATCGGCCAAATTGCCCCAGTCTACCAACTACAAAAAAATCACGATAATCTATTATGGTATTGTAAAAAAATGAGTTTAGAAATGTTTCATTGTCAATGAAAAACAATGAAGCACTTCGAAATAGAACTGACAAAAACACAAACAGATTTATCAGGTTACCCTTCAGTTTCTACATTTACTTTTTATGGTACAGCGCTCTCTGGGGTTAATAGGCGTAAATTAGTTAACAAGACAGAGTCCCTTCTATTATAAACCGAGTTCTAAAACGGAATTTCAAGGTTCAAAAATGTACTTAAATTATTTATGTCGAAAATTTACGCATAGACTTCCGCAGGGCTTTGTAAGGTAAACAAAAATAAATAGAAAATACCAGTGTTTACAGTTCAAGGCTACTACTGTCATTAGAAATCGATCATTGGTCTCCGATGACAAAATTATAGTAAGGGCAAACTCTCCAGTTTACCGCAAGGTCTTTTTTTGTGAAAATGTCGAAACGGTAAAGCAACGGCTACGAAACGTGCAACTATGAACTTGTTTCTCGAAGCTATTGATGTATAGAGAATGCTACGAGTTCCTACTGTGTCATCAGGTTTATTTTACTACATTACTACGCACTGATTAATGTTGATTCTGAACCGACAAAACAAATGTATGAAAAAAAAATACATACCTACTTATATATAACGTATTTCGTGAAGGGTATCATATAATTATTAAACTTTAATCTACACCATTCGGTAAAGATTCATAGAAGTCACCTACCACAAAATTTGATCGATATAATGACAGTAGTTTCCGAGTATAATAGCTGTGATATACAGACGGACGGGCAAAACTACGAGTATAAGGGTTCCATTTTTGCTACTTGCTCTAGATATCTAAAAATTCAATTGCCAAAACAAACGCACAATTAGGGTTATATTCATGGCATATTCTAATTGGTATGTCTAGTTATTCTAATTCAGTAGGTAAGTGATCTCTTTATTTTTTGGAATCGTATGTAGTGTATAAAGATGTATCAGCAGTTCTCTGAATTAAGTGAAATTGACAGTTTAAGATCCAAGGGACAGTTTAATAGGCGTAGGGTTTAGGTAATGATATTTCCCGTACAATAATATTATTGATACCATCGATAGTGAGTCAAGATATTAGCATAAATGTGTGTGTATGTGGTATGCATAAATCTTAAGAAGTGTTGTGACTTTCCACGTGGTTAGTTAAACGGTTTTTAGTAATTGATATTTCACTCCCTTCCTATTAACAGATTGATCTGATATTTGTGGTACACAGCTTTAGTTTTGATGACAAAACCGTTTTACGTAAAAAAAAATTACTTATATTATTTTTATCCTGTTTTTCCTAAAGCATGGCATAGGTAACATGTTTTTATATTTAATTTGGATACATAATAAGTTTTGTTGCCATGTTTGTTCCCTAGTCGCAGATTGAAAAACGTTTAAATCACTTATTTTTTGTGTGTTCTTCAAACATGTAACGTTTTTGTCTACTGTAACGGTATAAAGAGGTTCATGACTTCATATTCTTTCAATAGTTACTAAGGACATTTTATACAACGTTCTAGCTTTGCTCACGTTAATTTAAAATTTCAATTCCAATCGTAATTCGAAAAACACGTGGCGCCATCTATAATTATAAGAACGTTCTTGTTGTTTTCTTAGAGAACAGTACTTTTTTCGGGATGAAAGATGGCCGTCCTTATTTATGGGTACATCTGACAACTTTTGTGCAAAATTTCAGTGTTTAGGTAATTTCAGGTTCAGTAGTTTAGATGTGAAAAGGTAACAATCAAACTTACTTTCATTTTTATAGTATTAGTTAGGATTAGGATGGTAGAACGAAGGAAATATTTTTTCTCCATTGTAAAACCAGATCAGGTATAGGCAGTCATCACTCTCTATACTTGCTATATTGCTCGATCCTTCTCTGAAAGAGAATAGGATTTGCCCTGCAGAGGGACAGTTACTGGTTGGTTTATTTATTTAGATTCTTTTTGGGCTATGGTTTACTACTTTTAAGTAGTAATTTGCAAGAACGAAACAATCATAAAAATATGTACAACAGTAACGATTTGAAGACTAAATTTGTATAAAATTTGACTGCAAGAAAACTGCTTTGAGATGCAATAAAAGTTAGTTTTATTCTTTTTATACCATGTCGGGTTATTACCATCTGAATGGCAATGTCTGTTCGACAATAAAATGTCATCGTTTCTATGTTGTACATTATTAAAAGGATATGCTACATGCACATGTATAATAAACTCAAATTACAGTCATTAATCTTTTGACAAGCGTGTTTATCTGTTGTCACTTTTTGGACATAGATAATTATTGTCATTGCACGAAATCAATTTATAAGATCTGTAATTTTTGTATGTATAATTTCTGTAAATTTAAGCATATATAGACAAACATTTACCATAAATAAGTAGGTAGGTACCTATCCAAAATATTGAGGCCGAAATCGTTCCAGGATTGATATGCTAGTACAACAATATTGCGTAAGTGAATGGAATTTAAGAATAATATAAAATGTATTGTATTGACATGTATTGACATTGACCGTTCCACGTCTACGTGATCACGCTGCAGCGCAAGCGCAATACGTCACCGACAGAACGTTTGAAATAGTTTAGTTTTGGTTTTATTCTATTGATTTATAAATAACTAGATGACCCGTGCCCACTTCGTTTGGCATAATGTTAATAATCCTTGACTTTTTTATAGGCATTTTCAAGCTCCACATCTTTTCTCTAGAACTCAAAAATAATATATCTTTCATAGTTAAGGCAGCGTTCGTAAGAAACGCTTTCATTCGACCGTTTTTTCTCCGATTCACTTTGCAAAACGGACTACCACGTAAAAGCCTTTTTATTTTTCGGTTTTATATATAACCTATGACACTCAGCAATAATGTGGCTTTCTATTGGTGATAGAATTTTTAAAATCGGTTCAGTAGATCCCGAGATTACCCCTTACAAATTAACAAATATACAAACACACAAACTTTACTTCTTTTTAAAATTAGTATAGATGTGGCCGTCCGATAGACTCGTAGTAGGTATAGAGAGATTGTATGATGGAAAAAATATTTTAAGGTAATTTTTGATCGTTATTGTCCACGATAATCTGAGTTGTGAAGTAGCAACATTATGTTGTTGCGTATCGCATGATGAGCTAGACAAATGAAAGTCTAGAGGGTTGAAAAAAGGTGGAACTGTATAAGTGATATCCCTAGTTTTATGGTCATCAAATTGCAAGTAATATCTCTGGCGTTACAAGCGTACCTTTACATAAAGGTTACGGTACGGTACGGTAACTCTTACCATCAGACAGACCGTATGGTGGCTAAGCAGTATATAAAATAAGGCGATAAATAGCTAAGACTCAACTTACATTAATATAGCTATGGCAGGAACAGCGAGAGCGGCGCTAATGAGGTAGAAGGCACCGGCCATCGTAGATAGAGTACTGAGGTACACCTTGCTGTACACAGGCGAGTAGATCACAGGCACCAAGGCCTCTGATATGCTTATTAGAGAGCTTGTTTTACCTGGAATAGAAATAAAATCGGTTAAAACTAAGAAAGAAGAGAAGCATAGAGAAAACTAAGTTGATAAGTGTAGCTTAATAGCTTGACTTGACATTGACTTGTACTAGCGTAAAGACTGGATAGGTGGCAACAAAACCTAGAGAACGTTGGCCTGAAAATCAGCAGAACCAAAACCGAATACATGTTCTGCGATTTCGGCGGTCTCTCTAGGTTTAACGCCATTACGCTGGATGGCGTGGCACTACCGGTCTGCTCCGACTTTCGGTACCTCGGTTCACTCGTACAAAATGATGGTGAAATAGATCGAACAGTAAAGCACCGAATTAACACAGGGTGGATGAAATGGCGGCAGGTCACGGGGACAATTTGTGATCCACAATTACCCCTAAGATTAAAGGGTAAAATCTATAAAACCATGATTCGACCTGCCGTCATGTATGGATCAGAGTGTTGGGCAATAAAAGCGATGAATGAAAGACAATTGCATGCAGCTGAGATGAGAATGTTAAGAGGTATGTGTGGTGTGACCAGAATGGATAAGATTAGAAATGAGTATATAAGAGGGAGTCTGAAAGTGGCACCGGTTACTGAGAAATTGGAAGGTAACCGGCTGTCCTGGTATGGGCATGTGATGAGAAGAGAGGAAAATCATGTAGTGCGAAGAGTATTAGGATTGGATGTGGATGGATACAAGAAAAGAGGCAGACCTAGGAAGAGATGGATGGATTGTGTGAAGGGTGATATGGCGAGAAAGGAAGTAAATACTGAGATGACGGGTGATAGAGATGTATGGAAAAAGAAGACATACTGCGCCGACCCCAAATAAATTGGGAAAAGGGCAGGGAGATGATGATAGCGTAACCGAGGTCCGAAAAAAAAATATAGTATAAAAACTAAAACCCGACTACTTAAAATCTAAAAACAAGCTTCTTAGATTTGAAATAAAATTCTGCAGTCGGAGGCCACCAAATTACAAAGTATTTACCCTTGGAAGATTATCTAGTACCTATTTACCTATAATACATTAAGACCTCCGACTACAGAATTTTATTTCAAATCTAAGAAGCTTGTTTTTAGATTTTAAGTAGTCGGGTTTTAGTTTTTATACTATATTTTTTTTCAATGATTTTTAGTGGTAAAGAAACCAATAAAATTCATTTTAATCACAATTTTTTAGAATGTGGTAGTTCTTAAATAGGTAGATTTCTTTAACTGTCAACTTCGGTTCAAACCTTTAGTCAATGTCATGTATTTTTTAAATTAAATTTATTTCAAAGGTGTCGTCCGCGACTTCGAGCTATTAAAACATGGCCTCATATATTTCTTAGAAGTATACATGAAAAGTAGTAAGAAGTACAGCTTGGCAAAAAAGAGTCTGGAAAAATTGGGGGCGCCGCTGTCGCACTTTTCACACTACAATTCAAAATTACAAGTTATTAAGTGCTTACATATTTCTATGACGAGTTTTTTGTCATTAATTATAATCAAATGAATCATTTTTATGTTATTTTAGTACTCACAAACGTAGTTATTTAAGATTTTTATTTTTAGTTCCAGCTGTCACCGCCTTAGACTCTTTTTTGCCAAGCTGTATAAGTACACATGAAACCTTTTTTGTGGGATATCATTATAGATAGAGTACATTTACCTAAAGTTCGAGGAAGTAAGTAACATGGAGTTGATAATACCTGCTCTAAAATCCCGAAATCATAAACATTACAATTAATTCCCGGGAAATAAGAAATTAATTTTACGTATAATTATTTAATAAGAAATTTGAAAAAACAACTGATACGGATGGGATTCGAATCCACGATCTCCGGTGTACCGTGCCGACGCTCTAACCGCTAAGCTACCGTATCCCATCAGAATCAGTCGAAATTTCAAATCTCTTTCTACGCCTAGGGCGTGTGGTAATATTTATCGGTGCCTTCTAAAAACTGCAAAGTTTAGAACACTGAGTCGGATAATTAATGTATTCCGTTCGATATTACCACACGCCTAAGGCGTAGAAAGAGATTTGAAATTTCGACTGATTCTGATGGGATACGGTAGGTTAGCGGTTAGAGCGTCGGCACGGTACACCGGAGATCGTGGATTCGAATCCCATCCGTATCAGTTGTTTTTTCAAATTTCTTATTAAATAATTTATTATATTTAATAAGCAAACATGTGTTAAAACATGTAATAAATTCTCCAAAATATTAATTTAACGTTTTAAATACATATGAACTAAATTATTAAAATAAAAAGTCTTTATTATGTTTTTAGACATCGGTAACAGATAATGTAATACTTAAGTAGTTCGGTACTAAAACTGTTAAATTAATGAGTTTTATTTTACATACTAAATTAATTCTAATAAAAACTATAGGTCAAAATCCAGTCCATATTAATAAAATCCCGGGATTTAATTGTTATGTTTACGATTCCGGGATTTTTGAGGAGGTATTTTTAACTCTATGTTACTTACTTCCACAAAACCGCAAACCAACGCCATCTAGTTACGAAAAAGAAATCTCAATTTAATTAACATTATTTTAAAATATAATCATAATTTAATAGGCAGTGATGCGTAGAAACTTTAATTTAATTAGTAAATATTTATTGTTATCACGTTTTCACATTGTATGCAGTGTTATAATCACATATATTTATGATAGTCGTAACGGGTAGTTAGAAGCCTGATATTCTAAGAAGTGGTCCAGAATATATAGATAATATATACATATTCTGAATGTGCTCATCAAGACCTTCCATTTGATATCAAACACGATAAATTTACCTTAACTTTATTTTTTTCGAGCTGACTAATTTATTTTTAAAATCCACCTTATTTGATTTTACGAAATTTCATAAATCCTATAACCCGCAGACCATTAAGACGCATCGATAGACACCTTATTTATTGAATTACAACAAATAGTTTAGGAGCTAGGAGGGAACAGATGAACAAACTTACATACATACATACATACATACATACATACATACATACATAGAATGCTAAAATCATAACCCTCCTTTTTTTTGTAGTCGGGTAATAAAGTAGAAATGATAAAGATATCAGGTATTATGATTTTTATCATTTATAATTATAATCATTAGATATTCTATGGCTAGTATTAGGAGTGTTACTCTTGAACTACGAATCCAACCCTAATTTAAATAGTAATACACACTACAATTGTAGTGCAAATAGAAATATATACCTACCTAAGCGAAAAGTATGCTAGACTAATTGGATGCCTTTTTCATTTTAGTTAAATTAAATACTTAAATAAAAAAGGATTAAGGATTAAGTTAAAGGATTTTAAAAAATCTTAGAAAAAAAAATCTTGTTGTGTCACCGGTAAAGACCGATGATGTTGAATAAAAAAGATTTGTTTTAACATGTTTTCCTTTTTCAGGCTTAGAATGAGTTATTGTGACATTAAAATTAATTTATTGCAATGTGCCAGAGAGAAACAGCGCCAATGTCTACTGTATCTTTAAAATACAGGATGTTACTGTTTAAGTAGCAAGATAGTCAGCGCCAGCGCAGTCACCATGCAATATACCTATATTTTCCGTTATTACTTGATTAGCACAAACGTGATCTCAAAGCTCATAAACGCTTGTCTGTTCATAGTTCTTCAATATTGCATTTATAATAAACGACTTAGGATTATAATTGTTATGTTTATAGCTTATTTACTATTATGGAAAGAAACTCAAAGGAATAATTTGTATGCGGCCATCTTTTAATACTACACTGTTGATTGTATGGAGACTGGAGAGGAGCAGGGGACTGTTTTTAGACCGAGAACTTTAATGTTCGACCGCAAAATGTTTTATAAAATGTATGACAATAAGTTTACAATGTATCTTTAGGTTCAGTATGTAAGTAGTACTTTAAGTATGTCGTGGTAGCGCATTAGTGACGGACCCGCTTCGCAAGCGTATGGTTGTGGGTTCGTATCTAGCATGTACTTATGACTTTTTCAATGTCATATGTACTTTTTTAGTTAGTCTAAGGCACCACTGGCTAACCGTGAATGAAAACATCGTAAGGAAACCTAGACTTAATAGTCTGAAATCGCCAACACACAGTGAACTAGCGTGGTGATTAATGCTCAATCCTTCTCTGTATGAGAAAAGGCCTTTGCCCTGCTGTGGGACAGTTACAGCCTGATTTATTATTATTTACTATATGTATGACAAACAGTTACAATTCTAAATCTTTAGGTACAGTCTTTGGATATAGATAAGTATGCGATCCACTTAACAAACTTTGGTTATATCCAGCTTTTTTCTACGTGGTGTAACATTACCCGATTAAAATCAAATTTGAAATGAAATTTGAAATTTTATAAACAAGATCTAGAAACAAATACCTACCTGTCTATGGTTTGTCTTTTCTACTTCTATGCCCGCCCTATTTTACCCTCTTAGGGGTAGAAATTCCGAAAATCCCTTTCTTTAGTGAATAACTACGTCACAAAAAAACCAGTCCGATTGTCATATTTCATTTGTTAAATATTAGAATTGGGTTCGAAGTTCAAGACAACCACTGAACCAACCAAGCAGTCATTGACTATTTGACCTAATATTTGGAAATTATTCCAGTATAACAAAAGGGTTATCAAGACTTAGCGACCTATAACATCACCGTTCAAAGATTACCGTTGACCCCAAAACGGTTATTGTACGTACTAGATACCTATTGTACAGTCTGGTCTAAGACAATTGAGATCTATAGAGCGTATCTATTTACGATAGATACTTTGTCTTTAGTCAATATTGACATAAGTAAAACTTGTGAAAATATATTTATTACCTACGTTTACGAGTATTAGGCTTACGTTTATTCGTCAAAATTTTTGCTTGGTAAAGGAAGTTCATGTCATGAAATGTTGTTCATGTTCATGAAAGTTCACTCTATAGTTTTCAGGTGCTTAGGCAAAATGTAGAAAAAGAAAAACGATAAAAACCTTTAAAATTAATTAAATGTCGTAACTCATCATCGACAAGGTAAAAAGGTAATAATCGGTGTTCTTCCGGTAGTAGTAGGTAGTTGGTTGCGCATCGCGAAATTAATTTTAAGATCATAGTATGAATTTTCATTTCCAAAAAATAAAAAAAAAATCTTTTTTTTTAAACACATAAATAAGTACCTGAATAGATTTTTTTTTAGAAACACTTAATTTATACATAGGTAATGTTTTAAAGCCCTTTTCATTTAAAAAAAACTAGTAGAGTTCCTACATGGACTTCAAAAATAACCTAGAAAAAATACGGGAAGATCAAGAGGCTATGTATTGAGAAGAAGGCTCTTAGCTACAAAATCTTAGTCTAGTCTTGTTGACCTTATCTTGCTGTCTGAATTTATTTTTGATTCAGTTAGAATAAGTTAAATCAGGTTTTGTTTCGTATTAAAATATTTAGGTATATTAATTTCCGGAGATAAGAATTGAATATTGAGTTTGTGTCCTGTTTATTTTTCGATCTGACTTGAAACCTGGTCTTTTGGTTGTTGCCTCTCGTCTCTAACTTGCAGAAATTCGAGCCACGATATTGTAGGTATAATTTAAAAAAATACTAATTAGGCCATGTTCTAACCAACACAATCGTGTTTCACTCCTTTAGTTTCGTTTCAAACGAAACGAAAGGAGTGAAACACGATTTTCGATTGTTTTAGTTCATTAGATTTGCCATTTATCCGCTTTGCACACATTAGTAAGAATTTGCATGGGAAAATTCCTCAAAAGTTCCACTGCACATTTAAGTACAATTGACATAATTAAACATGATTTCGTCATGTTATATCAAACAATAGTCAATGTTATAAAAGCAAAGTTTAAGCTAATTATATGGTTTATTTTAAACGCTGTATTGTAATTTTAGTACGCATACCTAAAAGATTAATTTTTAAGCCGCTCCCAGACATGTAGCTGTGTACGAGAAATCATTTGTAGGTACAAGTATGATAAAAGTAACAAATATATATAGGGTGGCCCATTTATAGTGGTCCAAAAATTTTTTTTACATCTAGGAAATCCCAATGATTAATCTAAACACAACATATGTTCCGCGAAAATCAGTAGTTTAGAAGTTATGATTTTTTAAATTTAATTTCTTAAAATTTCTACTTTAGTCATGTAAACCTCTTTAGATTGAAAGTGATGGCACTAAACCGAATCAAATTTGGTGTGTAAGTACTATAGACATGTAGCAAGCAAGCAATAAGCTATTTTTAAGGTTAACCTTAAATCGTAACATGGTTTTAGACCTTTCGGTGAATTATTTGTAATTTTCGAATGATTAAGCACATTTTTCAAAAAATTCTAAAGACAAAAAAATTTACTACACGAATTTTGCTTATGGTTGTAAAAACTACCTTAAAGTGTGAGGATAACATAAATAAAAAAATACAGCGGTGTAACTACAGTAAGCTCTTCAGAAATCAACATTGTATGCACTAGGTCATTAAAAACTTAAAATTTTAATTTTTGCCTAAAACATCATTTGAATAAATCCAACTTTATTATGAAAATAAAAACACTGGAATTAGTTAAATAAAGGATATTTATTTAAAATAACAACCCACAATGACAAAATAAACGCTATTACAATAAGTTTTTGAAATGTCTGCCTCTATTTTCAATGCATAAACATTAAACAGCAACGTCGCAAAAAAATCCTTTTATGCCTGTTGAAAAGGTGTCTATTTGCTTTAATTTTTGTAATTCAGCCATCATCATCATCTGCCTAGCCGTTTCCCAACTATGTTGGGGTCCGCTTCCAGTCTTACCGGATGCTGAATACCAGTGTTTTACATGGAGCGACTGCCTACCAGACCTCCACAACCCAGATACTGGGTTACACGACACCCCTTGGTAAGACAGGTTGTCAGACTTTCGGGCTTCTGACTACCCGTAACGATTGTCAAAGATCTACAATTGACAGCTGGGGCCAACAGCTTAACGTGCTATCCGAGGTACGGAGAGTGATAATTAATTTATAAAACGCACAGACCTTATGAAAAGTCAGAGGTGCGCGCCTTGGGTTCGAACCCGAGACCTCTGATTTGCCTGTCAACGGTCACCACCATTAGGCTATCACGACGGAAGCAAATAAACAGCTTTTCAACAGGCATAAAAGGATTTTTTGGGACGTTGCTGTTTAATGTTTATGCATTGAAAATAGAGGCAGACATTTCGAAAACTTATTGTAATAGCGTTTATTTTGTCATTGTGGGTTGTTATTTTAAATAAATATCCTTTATTTAACTAATTCCAGTGTTTTTATTTTCATAATAAAGTTGGATTTATTCAAATGATGTTTTAGGCAAAAATTAAAATTTTAAGTTTTTAATGACCTAGTGCATACAATGTTGATTTCTGAAGAGCTTACTGTAGTTACACCGCTGTATTTTTTTATTTATGTTATCCTCACACTTTAAGGTTGTTTTTACAACCATAAGCAAAATTCGTGTAGTACATTTTTTTATCTTTAGAATTTTTTGAAAAATGTGCTTATTCAATCGAAAATTACAAATAATTCACCAAAAGGTCTAAAACCATGTTACGATTTAAGGTTAACCTTAAAAATAGCTCATTGCTTGCTTGCTACATGTCTATAGTACTTACACACCAAATTTGATTCGTTTTAGTGCAATCACTTTCAATCTAAAGAGGTTTATATGACTAAAGTAGAAATTTTAAGAAATTAAATTTAAAAAATCATAACTTCAATTCAACATATGTTGTGTTTAGATTAATCATTGGGATGTCCTAGACGTAAAAAAAATTTTTGGACCACTATAAACGGGCCACCCTGTATGTACAAATCATATACTGCAAATGTTAAATAATAGAATGTCACTCTTTGCAAAATTTTTTATACAAAATATTTCAAAATACGAACAAAGTATCGCACTCGTCTGAATAGTATTACAAATGAAGGGGAACAGCTTAAGAGTTTAAACGCCAATCGGTGACCCCCAAACAATAAAATTAGCATTGTGTCTGTTGCCTGGCGTTCAAAGTTTTAAATCAACATTTGAAAACTACGGAAAATTTACTGCGTGTGTACATAAACTTAGCACACCGAGAATTATTTTTTCTTTTCTTACATTTTTTGTATCGCTAAATGATTTTAAGATCCAGGATAGCGGTTCTCCTAAAGGTTAAGAAGGAATTATTTTTTGGATTAAATAAATAGCTAAGTTTTACTCAGTTTATTTGTACAATACTGCTCTAAACAGAAGAAGTAAAAAGACTAAAGCAGTATTTAAAACCTCACAAGTTCACAACACAGATCTACCTACATTTTAGACTTTTACCTAAAGATTGCAAGATGAGAGGAATAAATTAATTAGAAAAATATACGAGACGAGTCTACGAAAAGTATCATTAATTGCATATTTTTAAATACTCATTAATATAAAGTGCCTTAACTCTTACTGTTACGCTGGGGCCTCACCGAAATAAGTATGCCAAAGTTTCGTAAGTATGTTTTATTTATTAATGAGAGTAATCCGCTCGTGGATAATAGAAAAAATGAACAATACTAGTCTGACGATCAGCAGCATGTCTCTTTGATGAATAAGAATTTTTGCGACAATAGCCGATATAAATGGTTGGTTGTGAATGTCTCAAATAAAATTATCGTTTAAATTTGTGTTTTTTGCTATTGTGTTCTAAATTAATCAAAATCAAAGTATATAAACGCTATTGTGCTAAGCGTAGCAAAGGTAGTAGCAGTTGTGGTCCCAGCATTAAAAATATAAACATATTTATTATGACAATTAATGGAAATCATATGTCATTACCTAATATATAGCGAACTGGTTGTCGTCTCCTTGATAACGGAGTTTTGTATAATTAAATAATTTTATACGTGATCCTTCTACAATTTGTAACATAAAGAAGTTTTTGGAGACAACTGACATTTAAAAAGGTGACGGAATAATATATCTCTGTCGACACGAACGACACGACAATTAAAAGGTGTATCCTCACAACAAGAACATCACAAACAATTTATTTAAGTTTCCAGGTAGTAAGTTATTTTTAAAACTTTGTGGAAAAATAACTTTGGTTGGTAAAACGAAATATAAAGTTAATATAGAATATAAGACTAAGACATGCTAATCATTTATTCAGTTGAGGCAACGTCAACATAATCTATTGTCGATCATTCATTCACTTGCAATATATTTTATAATAGCTGTCTAAAATTTGCGACTTATTACGACAAGTAGGTACTCTATCTGCTTTATAAAAATATTTTTCAACGTGAACAAACCAATTAAAAATGACTTCCTGCGGATGTCATAAGAATTTAATAGGAAAAATCCTATAGTACACAACAGTTTTCTTTGTCCGACGTTTTGTAAGTTATCGTAATCTTTCCACGTAATAATTAAACATTACGGTGATATCAACGCAGTAGGTAATGCAGTATACTAAAATAAATACTGTGAGTCGTAAATACCTACTGCGTCAAATTTTATCTGGCGATAGCTTGACAGCCGTCAGCACCATTCATTGTTCCAAGGGAACTCCTATTTGTAAATATTTACGTAAATAGAAAATACTTAGTACATAATGGGGGTGTTTATTTGAAAAAGATTCTGTATTGTTAATTAATTTTAATATAGAATGCGCCATATTTACATTGTATATAGATATAGTCAGACGTTTAATTAAATAATAATAACCATACCACGCATTACTGTTAATTATTTTTCTGATTGTTGGAAACATTTAAATATAAATACTTTATAATATAAGTAATCATTTGACTTATTATACATATAATAAGTTGGTAACTTAAAATACAAATAAACAATACTAAATAAAACTATCTATATATACAAAACTAACTACCTTAAAAATAAATAAAGAAAAATAAAACCTTAATAATATAGATACTTCATACGTTTTTTTTTTCTTAACTTAATTTAAAACTTAATAAAACATGACACGTTTAACTTCTTAATTTTTCTGAACTGTACAAACATTTAAATAGGTTATAATATCGTACGGCCATAACTTCTTTATTTTTGTCATCGTTACATTTAAAAAATAATACTGCCCTCGAATAAAAACAAAGTACCTACCTAACTTAGTTATTAAGTAACTTAATAGCTAAGTTAGTGTAGGCATTACATTTGCGAAGGCAGAATAGTTCTTGTCGTTTTATGGGAATTAAAATAGTAATAAAAGCCAATACAAACGGCAACAACATTGCTTCTCTATAAGTATTCTTTCTGGAGTGGAATAGACTCCTTTTGATATATTTTCCTTTTTATATTTTTGTGTATGTTTTTGATACCTTTTTGGTTTTTGCCTTTTAAAAAATATTTTTGGTTTCTACCACAACCCAGCGCATTTTTCTTACGGTAGTTAATAGTATTTTTCATAGAAATATTCAATATATCTTTGGTATTTTTATTAAGACATTTTGCCAGGTGTGACCGAATGAATACCTGTTACACTCTCCCTATGAAGAGCTAAAACTGCCATTGTTCCATTGACAAAAAAGGAAGTCGTGTTTACGTTAAGTTAGTAGTAAACACTTCAACTCACACTCACACTAACATAATTGTCATTAAACATAATTATCCAAAGGCAACTTTACTAACTTAAGCCCTATTATTTTAGGTACCTACCGACTATTTATTAGACTATCTTGGAATTGTTTTCCTCGTAATTTTCCGATACCGGAAGACTTCCCGGAAATATGTTTTAGTGTTTAGCATAGGCGTAGCTAAAATATTAAGTTTCTGCACTAAGCTGTTTAGGCTATTGGTTGGTATGTCCTATTTACACCAATTACCTCGACGAGCAATAAAAAATAGGCAAACACAAAATATGACATACTTATATTTTGTCTTTTGTTTCTAAATGTTTTTTTTTGTTTAGTTGCTATATATTATACAAGCTAAAGCACCTATATTGTTTTTAATTTTATATTACGGTCGAATTCCGACCAAAACTTTTTTTTTTGTCTTGTGGAAAACTTTGTATGAGTACCCCATCCATAACCTACTTTTTATTATTCAAACCCCTATTTTTCCACTACACTACACTAGTGCAAAGGCATCTGCTCTAACCGATAAATACCATCATGTTAACCTTAACTGGTATTTTCCTCATTTCCTTTAGCGATAGTTACCTTTCCACTCGCATTGCACATTTTATCCGTTTCAGTTGGAGTTTTCTTTATTGCTTTTAAGAAAACCGGAAAACAATTCATTTCAAATCAATTGGATTGGCGACGTTCTTGTACAATTTTCTTTGTAAAATGTTTTCAGAAAATTTTCTGATGTACCTGGTCAATAATGTCGAGTCAAGATATGAAACTAAGTATTATTATAAAACTAGATTTTGCTCGTGGCTGCGCACCCATGCCGCCTCATTTTTCTAGGACAAAAAGTACTGAATGTCACTCTCCGGTTCATAAACTATCTCTAAACAAAAATTACATCACTACGTTTTTCTGTTGCTGCGTGAAAGAAGGATAAACCAACAAAAGGACTAACCAACCAACATGATTTTACATTTACAATATTAGAAAAATTGCCTACAAAAAACTTAAATTTTAAACTTAAAAAGGTAACAATAATATTTTATATTAAATTCATTATTTAATACGATTTTTATCTTTTTTTGAAAATTTCAATACGGTACCCTAGGCCCCTTCCGGATCAGACAAGGTTTTCTTTACCTAGGTATTTTATTTTATATAGGAATAGATTTACTGTACAAACAGTTAGTACCTACAATTAAATAAACAATTTAATTCTTTATCCCTACATATTTTTAGGTAGAGTATTATTCTTGATACTATTAACTTTTGTATTATATACTATATTATATACTAGCGACCCACCCCGGCTTCGCACGTGTGCAATATTCATATAAACCTTCCTCTTCAATGACTCTTTCTATTAAAAAAAGCCGCATCGAAATCCGTTGCGTTGTTTTAAACATTTTAAGCATACATAGGGATATAGGGACAGAGAAAGCGACTTTGTTTTATACTATGTAGTGATACTAGGTATACCTACAAGAAAAATATTTACTCCCATAAAGTTATTTATTCAATTATTCTTACAGGAAAAGATTCATGTTTCCTTCATATTATCCGAGATTATTAGGCAAAACAAATATTTACTGCTGCTATATCTGAAGGGCAAAGATTACGACGATCATAGCCCTTAAGATCATAAAATGGCGTAGTTTGGATCCCTTACAAGGTTTTCATTCAAAGATACGCGTGTCTTTTGTTTATAGTACTAGTATTTTATGAACTTCCTATCATTTTATGGGAATTTAAGTGTCTACAGTTTCGTGTTTACCAAAAGATACCTTTAGTTCTGCTCAATAAAATATAAATTATACCTATTATAATAATTGTAATATTATCAACATGTTTAGTAAGAAACGTGTCGAGTATTCATGCCATAAAGAGTCAAGAAATTTAAACCTTTTGCATTATATAATAATCTTTCTTTATAGTAACAACCTGGTGTCAGAGTTTAAACCGATCGATATAGGCCTCTGACATTGCTTTACACACCGTTAAAAAATCTCTCAGGAGTGTTGTTTTCTTCATCGTTTCAGCAAGTGATTATTCATTTCTAAAATGCACATAAATCCGAAAAATTAGAGGTATATGCTTGGGTTTCGACCTTAAACTTGGCAGTCCAACGGTCATACCACTGCACTGCTTATTATATATAATGACACTTTCAAACGTTTAAACTACAAATGAACAACTAACAGTAAGAGCCTTCTTTTCGTATCTATCCTTTGCCTTAAACGAACGTAGGTAAAGGAACTAGTCTAATTTAGCTTAGGTAAATATTATAAATAGCATTAAAATTACTTATCTAAATATGCTATCAAAACCGTTACAAACATCTAAGTGAAAAATATTTACTGATATAAAATGTTTTATTGCACAATATAATAACGTTGAACAGACGCCAGCATATCAAGCTATTAAAATCTGTCAAATTTCTTTAATAGATTTTCAACTTTCTCGTTAAAGCATTAGGCTCTAAGTTGATTGGAAAAATTTGACTCTCTGTTCATGAAGAGAATCGCCTATTAATTAGTCATTGTTAGTTATTGTTTGTGTGTCTTAAAACAATTATTTGTTTTTAAAATATCTTTTAAATGACAGAAGGTTAAAGATAGTAAAGTTTGCTACTAAAGTTGGTTACTGATAATAAAGATAACCAGTTCTTTCTCAGTAATTTAAGGCTTAAATTGATATAAATCAACGTGACTCATTAAAAAGGAAATTACATCACATAATATACTATATGATGAGATGAGATTTTTGTTAAGCATTTTCCTATTTGATTTACCTTTACATTAATTGTAGTAATTTATTATCATAATAACGTTAATATAAAACCGTATATTTTCGTTTTACGAGAATTACCTAATCCCATGAAATGAAAACAATACCTAAAAGAATGTCATACGTCATAATGATTACTGCACTGTAAAACATTAGGTTCGTTAAGTTTTAAGCTATCAAAATCATTATTATTATTATAGTTATCCCACAACATGACCCCGTCTACGGCTTAACATTGCAGTAAGTAACCATTATCTTAACAAAAAACTTTTTCTTGTAGGTTTTTTTAAGGTGCCTCTTGGCGCTACTTGCTATCTTGCTCGCACATTGAAATAGGATTTAAAATCAATGAATATAGTTATGAAAAACTACCTGAACAAGTGCAAATACCTTATCTCCAAAATCTGCGAGTAACCTAATTCTTAATTAAATAATTAGACTTAATATATAATATATCTACTTACTTATGTAAGTTTCATATAGTATTGAAAAAAAATAATACACAATTTCTGCACCTAAATAAAACAAAATGAATAAGAAGGAATGCCTCGTTATCACTACAAAATTCCTAATTTTATTAAATACTAGCTTTTGCCCGCAGCTTCGCCTGCGTGGATGTCGAACCAGGATAAAATTTATATTTTTTGTTAATCCAGGATATATGGTTTTTATGTTTACCGAGTTTTATTCAAATCAAAAGTGGTTAGGTAACAAACATCTTCACAAACTTTTATTAGTGCAGATTAGTAATGATATGATGACAGTTCAAGTCCCGCCCAAGTCAGTTGTTTTTGCGAGTTTCTTATTAATTATTTTCATTTAATAAGCAAAACATGTGCATAAACATTTAAATTATTCAAAATATTTATTATTGAAAACATTATATATTGCCGTTACATGAACTCGTTATTCCCTATAATTACAACTAATCAAATATATTAATTTTTCATTATTTAGCTTTCATTTAAGAATTTACTTACATTATGTATTCTCTGTCAGCTAGATATATAGAACTTTCCTACATTTTTGTTATGACAAAAATGTAGGAAAGTTCTATATCTCGCTGTGTATATATCTAGCTGTGTACCATAGTAAACTTGTAATATTATGAGGTATTTTTTTAAATATATCGTTATGCACATTTGAGAGCAATTATTCCAACAAAGATTAGTTTTACATTTAAGTTTAACTAATTTATAGGGCAAAAGTTAAGAGTGCGCTTCGCATATTTTATTGCATAATGTCTGACCAAATAAAGCGAAAAACCTATGTAAAAGAACAAAAGTTTCGCATCAATTTCAAACCCGAACCAGGATATTTAGAAAAACATACCAACTATTTTGTTTGTAGTTTTGCTCTCGGTAGCTAAAATGCCTACAGAGAGTCAGGACTGGTGACCCGAGAGCAAGCGACATACAGTTGTCTATGTGAGGAGAAGCTGGTCCTGAGATCGACACCCGCAGACTTCAGTGTCTTCCTCTGCGACTTATTGATTATCGTGGCGAAACAAACGCCCACAGGAAACTACACTCGCTTAAATTGAAAGGGATAATTGTGGAGAATTAGTGGTACGTGGTATAAACAATACTGTCACGCCAGTACCGAAACCCGTTAGAATTTGCGCCTTGATGATGTTTCTCTGCAGATAAATTACATTAAGCCGGGTCCCTTTACACAATTTCGAAGGCGTTAAGTTCCGAAGAAGCATAATCGGGACACCGACCTTCAACTTGATGACGTCCATCGGAAGTCCACTTGCAGTGAGGGAATTGAGAAATTTTACAGGATAATAAGTGGCGTCATCTTGATTGACAACAGTGTTTATAAATGTGTAAAACACTTCATTCCCTTTCATTTATAAAAGAATGCATTCATTGATTGCTGCAGCTTCATTATTTTTGGGCGTTTTGAGCATGTGGATTCCTACTCAGCCACCCATAATTATTGTCAAGCTCAACTTGTGAATACAGAATCATAAAAATAATCGTTTCAACGAACCATTCACCTCATCAGCCCCAGTTCTTCGCGTCACCACAGGCAGCGTTCAGCGGAAATTGCCGCTGAACATAACTGTGACACCACCCATTATGTGTTGGTTCCTACGGATGTCTTGTAGAGTTCTGTGTACCGCATCAACTGCTTTCTGTTTGCCATTATACCTACATTCATCCCATCATACGATCAAAGAACAATTCTTGAGCAAGTGCCTGCCTTGTCACTATTCCGTGACACATCACAATCAGGTGTTTCGTTGCTCTGTAAATTGATGGGAATCCTAAACATGGTATGCGCTGTTTTGTCACCAGAAAACAACGTGGCAGTAATCCCCGAAGACGCTACTACAATTGTAATTTTGCCCTGCCTCCTGATCACTGCAAGGATGCCAGTGGGTATAAATATTTTTCCTGTAAATCGACTCCTAACGCCATCTAGTTAAGAAAAAGGAAACATTATGTTTTAAATAATAATAATTTTAATGCTTCAAATTAAAGCGGTATTTATTTATAAGCTGAAATTTTAAAAAGTATAATTCCACACGATGCGCGTTGTTTCCTTCGGGTTTCAAATTGAAATATTTAAAAAAGAATTCTGCTGATCTAAATTGACTATAACGCCATCTAGAACACTACTATGTTTTAAATATATAATTATAAATGTTTCAAATTAAAGTGTTAACGTTTTTTATAAGTTGAAAAAATATTAAAAAGCTTGTTTCCTTCGGGTTTCAGCCGGTAAGTAATAAAATTCATTATGAATGAAAAACCACAAAAATACATAATTTTAATGACAAAAAAAAACTAAAGAATCCATAAAAAGTTTGCGGAACTGAGGATCGAACCCAAAGCCTTACACTTCCTAGGCGTACGCCCGACCGGAAGGCTATGAAGTCTGTTGACATGTAGTCAAAATAATCGTTCCTAAATATTATTATGTTATGTTATGTAATGTTTAGCTCCTTGTGGATATAGCGTGATAATATTTTGTAAATTGCAATTTAATAACATTTTTCTCAACAACAACCACAATTCCGCAGCAAATTCTAGAAATACGCTGCTTACTACAATACTGCTCATCCCCCATAATTATAAACGTGATAATTTATACCCTATAAGTTGACCAAGAATTTAAAAAGTATATTTGCCGAATTTCAACTAAATCTGCCCAGTAGTTTTCGCGCCAACCCTTTACATACAAACAGACAGACAAAGTTTTTTTTTTCTTCATATTCGGCTTCAGTATCGTTCCCCGAACACGTAGCATTTACTTTTTTCCAAAAATTTTCAATGTACAGTTTTTACTTCGTTACGATTTTATTATATGTATAGATAAATAAACCCTTGAACTTTATTAAATATAAATAAACCCTTGAACTGCTCAGACAAACAAACATTTCCTGATTTATAAACATAGACATAATAGATACAAATTAAATATTGATTGTAAGTACAAAATATTATTATTATCTTTATCAGTAATAAATACTTACATAATTAACCTTTCGACTTCTTAAGTAATTGTTGTACAATATATTAATACATTTACGTATTACGTATTGGGAAGTTAATTCCTATCGCATTTTGTGGGTAGTGATTTTTTTAGAATGACATTTGAAATCTATACCTACTAATATTATGAAGAGGTAAAAATCTCCGAAACTAACGTCCCGATCCCAAAAATTATTTCATTAATAAGAAGCAAGAACATGATCCCTGCGTGCTGCAGGCTATTTTTTATTCTCAAAAAGATGATCTTTCAGTAAGAAATAACAATATGTGTGGTTCAAGTAAAATAAACAGGTCAACTGCTTTATTTAACGTGGATGTAATCGCGGGGAACAGCTAGTACCTTATATATAAACAGAGTACCTATTGTGGTAATCATTTAGTTAAATTGAAGGTCAATATCATAGTGCGTTTCGGTAAACAACTCGAGAATGAAACTGCCATGCAATTTTCAATTTGGTAGATACCATAATCTAGAGAAATATGAAACATCTAATATCTACGACCTTACCCAACATACATAAATAAACGAGGCGCAATCATTTAATTAATGAATATTTTTTATTGTTTTTCAGTACGATACGCACGTCGTCTTTTAAGGCAGGTTTACAATTCATTAAAGATTCATTAAAACTGGCTACTTACAGTCTGCCGCATGGGCAATCTGGGTAGAGGTAGGGATATAAAGACCCTTAATTGTTTTCTAGGTTCCTGGATTAATCCAGTGACGCTGGATTAATAAAGAATTAACAGAATTGTTTATATTCTATTTTCAATTATAGTCAATAATTTGATATTTGAAATGTCTGTTGCTAGGATTCCTATTGGACAAAATTGCAATATGACGAGTCATATTAGTAGTAGTTAGTATTAAATTATAGACACGTTTATATGCAAAGTACATCATTCCTAATTTTATTTAGGGTCGGCGCAATAGGTTTTCTTCTTCCATTCATCTCTATTAGCCGTCATGTCACTGCTTACTCCCTTTCCATCCATGTCGCCTTTGATACAATCCATCCATCTTTTCTTTGGTCTACCTCTACCCTTACAACCATCCCCATTCATACTTAAAACCTTTCTCACAACAAGTCCTTCAACCCTCCGCATCACATGTCCATACCAAGATAAACGATTACTTGATAACTATCCTCGACTTAAGCGCATAAAATAAGTTCAAAACATTAATCTTAATAATTGTTTCATGCGAGGTCGAGACACTTTCCTATCATAATCTAATTAAGTAGAGCAGTATGTTTAGGAGTGATATATTACTTTTCGTTGCATTTACTCCGACCTTTACTCTAAGATAAATCTATTTACGAACTAAACGAGACTTTTCTTGCAAGTCGCAATAGACTTGCAGTGAAAAGCAAATACAATTTTATCAGTAATTTAATCTGATTCATCTACTTCGTTCAAGAACCCAATCACTGTTTTGTTAGGAAATAGAATTAGTTGCTATGGCAACTGAGCTATTAAACAATGTGAAATGTGAAATTATAAAGCTTGACGTTTTTTATTATTGTTTAACTTTACTTATACTTCAATAATTATAGTTTTATGGCCATGGCTTTGCAAAGAATAGAATTAAGTAAGTATATTTTTTTACCCATTGCACACTTAATAATCGGAATAGTCATAAAGTAACATAAGCAGGTAAAGAGAACCAATCGTTAATAGGCAATCCGATTACTTTTTTTGATTAGTGTTTTGAAATACATAAACCATAAACATCTAGACCCATTCAATTAAAAATATAGCCAACAAAGAAAGTTTACTTAGCAAATAAAAGGAAAATTACTTAGCAACTAACCATGTGTAATTATGAAGACTAATAAATTTTACTGCCTAATATAACTGCCTGATTGGTCTAGTGGTAGCACGGAGGTAGAAATATTTCATAGGCGTATTGAAATAATATCTTTAAAAACATTTTTATTTATATAAAGTATTTATGCACATTTTATGCGATCACTAAAGTTTGAAATATGCAAAAGAAAAATAATAATATATTTTTGTTATTCATCATTTATTTAAGAGCTACGCTCTTGTCGATACAGCTTCTTCCAGCTCTCCCGATATCAAGAGCTAATTCTGGCTAATTCCTTGACCTCCTTATACATCTCGACCTTTACTTTCTCTTTGATCTGCGCTACATAATTTTTGTAATTCCGATCTCTATATCGAAACGCTCTCTATTGCTATTTTTGTTATTAGGAAAAGAAAAAAAAAGACTTACCAACTTCATCAGCATTCACCAACTTCGTAGCTATGGACCGTAGTGACGTCGCACCAGCAGTACTGAACATGTCGAGCAGTGGGCCCAAGAAGTACACGGTCCTAGAAGGGGCCATCGCATACACCACGCTAGCCGCTATCCTACTGATGCAGGCAATCACACCGATGATGCTGTCTTCAATCTTCCATCTTTTGCTGAACAAATATATTGTTATGAAGGAACCTGTGTGTAAAAAAGGCGATATGGAATATTTGGGTTTTAATTGCAATCTTGGTAATTATTATCAAAATATCAACACACACTAAAACAAACAACCAACAATCGTTTTGTATGTGAAAGTATTACTATTATCTACCAAAACGTGATATTAAATATATTACAACAATTACAAGTTTTAAACCTAGTTTGAGCAGGTAGAGCTCTGTAAGATTGTAAAAATATTATGAAACAACCTTTTTATTACCGAAGAACTTTCATGTATTTGTATTTTAAAGAGTTAAGGTCATAGCTCACTTACACGACACCGCTCGAGCTCCGGCGCAGCAAAATAATTAACAATCGAAGAGTTCAACGTCGTCCTCAGTAAATACACTTTACATAAACAAAATAAAATAGCCTAGCAAGGCCTGGCAAGCTAGATTGCCGCGTGATGTTATATAATTGTATCTATAGGGTACGACTTAAAACTCATATTTGATTGTTTATTCTTTTGGTGTGGCGGAGTGGTGTCGTGTTAGTGAGCTACGACCTTTACCCTGCGACCAGGGAAACTGCAAAGTCTTTGAAACGTTTGGCTAAAACTATCATATCCTCTGCCATAGTGTAAATGAGAGAACAAAGCCGGTCACCGGTGACTTGCATGGCAGAGAGTGTGCTTTATAAATACATAATATAGGTACCCGACAGAAAAAAAGTTGTTTCATTATGTACAGTGATCGTGAAAACATAAGAAATTACTTGTATTTATTTATTTTATTGAACAATAAAAGCTAACAGCATAGTATAAAGAACTAAGCTCTTTCCAACAGTATGATAAAAGACCACTTATTACTACTTACTTACGTAAATAAGCGTATTGACGTTTTGCCAAGAATGGATAATTATTGTGGATATTTATAATTGTATAAAAATAGATATTATTTTGAATAAATTATAAAACAAATGAATAAAAATTGTTTATTAATTTTTTTTCTTGTCTTTTATTATTGATGAACTATGAATTTGTATAGTGAGGATTTTTTTGTGAGTGTTCCTATGAGGCTGGCAAATAAATAAATAAAAAAAAATGTTGTTAATATAACTTTACTTCTTTCAAATTTTAAATTATAATTTGGACAAAAAAAGTTAGCAAAAACTTTTTAAAATTTCATGTTTTTTTTGTCAAATTAGGTGTTAAAAATAGTCTGAAAAGCAATTTTGAACTACTATAGCCTTATTAGTAGTAAATGTGTGCCGAATTCCTGACTAGTCATTCGCACCTAGACAAGTAAATGACCATAAGTATCTACTTGTATCTATTATTATTTAAACCAAAGACATTCAAATGTTTACTATTAAATCTCTTTGTTTAAAACTCTTGCTTTTTATCTCCTTATTACTAACAAATAAAGCTTTTAAATAACATAACACATAATTATCTCCTACACTTTACAAAAAGACAAACCCATGTTTATTTCTTCTGATGATCCACAAAGAATACTGTTTTAAAATAACATAACACATTTGTGGAAATTACCACAACATTTTTATAAAACAGTATTGTCTTTGTTAAGTCATTTTCTGTCATAACATATCTGATGATGTAAGTGAATGTCAGTCTATATGAAATAATATTTCATTATCTGTAATATTAAGGTGATAAACTAATATTTAAGTTACCAAATGGTTGTGTTGCAATGCATGTATAATGCAGTAATTGTTATACAGGTTTACAATGCGTTTTGAATGCTATTATAACGGACTGTACGACAATGTGGCGTATTTTGTTAGGGTTCTGTAAATGCTGCCAGTCTTCTGGGCATGCTACCCGAGGACAGCGACACGGAGGAGTTTTTTGACGCTTTAATTATTTACATTTTTTTTTTACTTTGGTGTTTATTATCTGTATAATTAGTAATTGAATAAGTTTGTATATTTTTATAATTAAATTTACAAATTTACAATGTTGTGGATAAATACTAAATTATATGTTCCGTAAAAAAACCAAAAAACCAAAGTTTCGTCATGTCTGTCTATCTTTTTATCTGTAGCAGCCATTTTAGTCGCAGACTATCAATGAAATGCTAAATAAAATTCGACATGAATTTACATATTTATAACGGCTTGCTAAAAGGATGCTAGACAATTTTTTATTTCTTTTTGAAGTTATATTTTTTCGATTTGTATCTAAAAATGTGCAAAAAAAACCCGTCCATCCCCCTCTACGTTCGTACTCCTCGGGCTAAGAAATCTCAAATAATTTTCCTGCTTGATATACTTTCAAGAAAAAATAAAACATTTGTTTCAGATATTTATGCTTTTCGTGAAAAAAATTAAAACTATTTTTATCACTTACTTATTTCTTAACTATTGATAAAAAATGCAAATAACTGGTTAAAATTCTATTATAATTTCATACGGAACCTTTTGTGTAAGAGTCCGACTCGCACTTGCCTGGTTTTTAAAATTAGAGACCTAGTGAAACGTGTTGTTACTTAGTAGGTATTTAGTTTATTCGTAAAAAGATAAGAAAGACGTCTCCCGAGTTTAAACTCGTACAAAGTCCAACCAGACGAAGCTCTGGGCTTTTATTATACATTTATTCGAATTTGTAATATTAAAAAGATAATAATTCTAAACGTAAAACGTATCGTATTTTTAATTTATTATTGCAACTTATTTACTTAAAATCACCATTAATTTGAGAGATAAAACAAAAAGCCAATAAGTTTACCAGTTTTAAGAATCTATTATATTATTTATGGCTGAGAACTCTATAAAATAGGTATCAATTTAATAATATTATTTAAATGTAACCAGTTTTCATTTAGATACGTAGGTAGTTAGCTAGATAGTGAAATATCAAACGGATATAAACAGCAAAAAAAAAACAGTTTTAATTTATTATTTTAATAAATTAAACTAAAAAGAGGTTTAATTTTAAGAAGTCTATCTGTACCAAATTTAGAGGCTGCTAATAAGCTACCTACCTACATATCATACCTATTTTGATAAGATATTCCATTCTCATAACTTACAAAATTTAATTATCTAGTAATAAACAAAATTTATACATAGTTTTTAGAATAATGTTAATGTAAAAAACCGGCCAAGTGTGAGTTGGACTCGCGCACGAAAGATTGTTACCGTACCATTATCTATATCTATATCAACATTAGACACTATAAATATTATAAACTTTTTTATAATAATCGAACAACTTCATTGCCGTTATTATAATCGAGCAAAAAACGGATAAAAATCACGTTTGTTGTATGAGAGCCCCACATAAATATTTATTTTTATTCTGTTTTTGGTTCTTGGTGTTAGAGCGGCATTAGCGGCAATACATCATCTGTAAAAATTTCAACTATCTAGCTATCACGGTTCACGAGATACAGCCTGGTGACAGACAAACAGACGGACAGTGGAGTTTAGTAATAGGGTTCCGTTTTTACTCTTTGGGTAGGGAACCCTAAAAAAATAATAATAATTTTAATGTTAAATACTGATTCTTACTAAAGCATTTGAATCTGATTGAATTATTTAACTCACGAAATTTGTATTTGATAAAAATATTTTTAATGTTTTTTTAGCTATTGTAAGATAGATTTGTTTTATTTTTTATTTGAATGGTAACAAAATTGGGTTTGTGGCGACAAATACAATTTATAAGCCTTTTAAGTAGTGCCAAGGTCAGAAAGCTATATTTAAAGCAACCACAATAGACACATTAGAATGGAAGCAACTGTTTCAATGTTTATTATTTTTAGAAACAATTGATGCTTCTATGCAATTTGCTGTTCATTTTAATTTCATGTACGAGAATAAAGGAAATTAGTTACCTTACTAATATAATTTCAAACAATAGTAACTGTTCTGTTCCACAAAGTATTAGTTACTTATGATTTTGTATCACAATTCGCAAGCTATCATAACTTTTTTTTAACTCTCCATTTTTTTCTAATATTTTTTTGTGAGTGATACGATTATTTTGACTTAACTCACTTGTTGAGCCTTGTAAGCTAAGGGCCCTTAGCTTACAAGGCTCAATACGGCCGCGTGACTAAGAGCCGAGCACGTTCTCGTTCTTGAAAACGAACTAACTCAAAACTAGATTATTTGAATTCAGGTAGGTAACGAAAAAAAAAACAATCAGTCGATTAATGCCGAAGATGGAATAATATGGAATAATAAGATACGTCATATGATACGATTTGCGATTTACTATTTTCTTCCCGCTAAATAGGATGTAGATATGTTATGCAAATCGTATCATATGACGTATCATATTATTCCATGACGTCATTTATTCGAAGTACCGTCTCTGACTCTCTGCCTAACAAAGAATGTTGAAACTCTGTTATCTTTAAATTATTTTGGAGTGTTTAAACAACTTTTTCGTTAATTCTTTTGAAAAGTTTTAGGTAAAATAAAAATAAAAACATCAACATCCCTATTGACCAAAGAATTGCTCCTTTGAATTGTCAAGTTTACATAGACAACGCCCACAAAATGCCTTACCGCTTACCGCTTACACCGCTTTACAATTGAAAATAAAAAGCGGCGTAGCAAACTTCTCAGCAGAGAAAGTAAGGTATATTACACTATACAAGAATATACAGGAAAAATAATTTTCCCGTATAAAGATGAAATGAAGTTGAGCGCGCCAACTAGTGTTACATAAAAATATATAAAAAACTAAAAATCACACGCTGTCATAATATTTGGTTACACTTCGCGATGCCTTTTATCTTGTCATGTTTTAAAAAGTTACCGTGTATTTTTTTCGAAAGATAATAATTTTACCGCCACATTCTATTATCTTTATTTTACGGTATTATAGAATAAAATCTCTTTGTATATTATTATAAACGACACAAGCTGGTAAAGCCACAATTATAAAATATAATATACTGGTTACGGCAATTCTTGTTTTATCAAGTTTTGTAATCTGTGATGTAGTGGATATTTACATAAAGTATATTTGTAGTTGTAGGTGACAAGATGTTCAGCAGTATCAACGTCAAGACAGAAAAAAAAACAAAGTCATTGGAAAAAAAACATTTATGCACCATACAAAAAATGGATTAAAAAATTTATATACACGGATTTTTCCTTTGATATTAAAATTTTATTAAAATACGCTCTATTTTTGTTTAAAACAAAACGTTACAAGTTACTCAAGTTACAAATCAGGCCAATTCGGAAGAAATTTGACAATTTCGTCCCGACATCTCATATAATAACAAAATGAATCTATTCTGTATGTATCAATAATATTCAAACGATCACTGTTCCATGTCGAAAGGAGTACTTTAACTCTAGAAAACGCGTTCCCATTTATCTCGCTACTTCGATATAAAGCTGTATATTTCTTGAAGTTGACATACGATTTATTGCCGATATCAGATTTCTGTTTGGAGTAGCAAAATGTATTATCCTCCTAAACACTCACTTGCACACACTTGCAAGAAAAAAACATTCAAAACTAAAATAAAACTAGACAAAAAGTTGTGAAAATTGCGTTTTTTCGCGAGCAATGCCTGTGGTTGACTAGCCTATTTGTGCACAGGCGGAAGAAGGGACACTAACGAAGCCGCCAAACAGCCTACTTAATAAAATACCTACATAATAAAATGAATTAAATTTATGTGTATAAATATAAAATTTATGATAATTTGTAACCAAAAATAAATTTAATGATATATTTAAGTATTTATTTATGATCAATATATCGTACATCACAAACAAAAGGGTATCATCTCCAAAAATAGTGTTTTGAGATTATTGCGTTTAAAAATACAAACATTCATAGCTACGTTATGTATAAATTAGGATATTTTGAACCCTTAGTTTGACAGCTATGCAAAATTAGAAAAAAAATTAAACGCGACTATCTCAAAACACTGTTTTTGAAGATAATACCTTTTGTTTGTGACATGCGTTAAATTAATTGAACATAGTTTATACACAAAAACGATACTAATTTTTATGAGGTTTATTCAGGTGTGGTAGTGAAAAGCACGTGTTTTATGTTATAACTGTTATAAACAGCATTATTAACCTAAAAGCTGAATAAAATTAATTTTAGGTGTGTTGTGTTGTTAAAGTGTGTTGAAAAATTGATTCCTCATTCATAAAACTATTATTAATAATAATGACCCAGATGGTCTTCAAAGAGTATTAACTCTAAATTAGTCAACTCCACTTCCTTATTAATTAAGAAAAAAAAAAACTACTTACCAACGCTTCCAACAAGAACGGAGTATGTGAGGAATAAGCTGTAGTCGACCTCGGTGAATTTGAACCTGTACCGAGTGAACCAGTAGGTCATCTGCGCCTCACCTTTATTCCAAACGAAACAGGTCATTAGTCAATCTGCCACGAACCTCGGCAATCTGTAAACATCACCTGTAAAAGGCTCTGTTCTAGTCTCAAGTGACTGCCAACTAGGAAACATACCAGGCAAGGGCGTCGCCAATAGGGGGTAGGGAGGGGCTGTCGCCCTCCCCCTAGAGAATCGAAAAAAATCTTTTTATTAAGCTATTGCATAGATTTTATCGCGGGCTTTGTGCGCGGCGATTGAATCAAGAAATTCCGTAACGGAGATAAAATCCCGAGTGCCACACGTTTTTTTTTATTTCTTAATAGATACATTTTAGTTTGATTTTTACCCGACTACAAAAAAAAGGAGGGTTATGATTTTAGCAGTCTATGTATGTATGTATGTATGTATGTATGTATGTATGTATGTATGTATGTATGTATGTATGTAAGTTTGTTCATCTGTTCCCTCGTAGCTCCTAAACTATTTGTTGTAATTCAATAAATAAGGTGTCTATCGATGCGTCTTAATGGTCTGCGGGTTATAGGATTTATGAAATTTCGTAAAATCAAATAAGGTGGATTTTAAAAATAAATTAGTCAGCTCGAAAAAAATAAAGTTAAGGTAAATTTATCGTGTTTGATATCAAATGGAAGGTCTTGATGAGCACATTCAGAATATGTATATATTATCTACATATTCTGGACCACTTCTTAGAATATCAGGCTTCTAACTACCCGTCACGACTATCATAAATATATGTCATTATAACACTGCATACAATGTGAAAACGTGATAACAATAAATATTTACTAATTAAATTAAAGTTTCTACACATCACTGCCTATTAAATTATGATTATATTTTAAAATAATGTTAATTAAATTGAGATTTCTTTTTCGTAACTAGATGGCGTTGGTTTGCGGTTTTGTGGAAGTAAGTAACATAGAGTTAAAAATACCTCCTCAAAAATCCCGGAATCGTAAACATAACAATTAAATCCCGGGATTTTATTAATATGGACTGGATTTTGACCTATAGTTTTTATTAGAATTAATTTTGTATATAAAATAAAACTCATTAATTTAACAGTTTTAGTACCGAACTACTTAAGTATTACATTATCTGTTACCGATGTCTAAAAACATAATAAAGACTTTTTATTATAATAATTTAGTTCATATGTATTTAAAACGTTAAATTAATATTTTGGAGAATTTATTACATGTTTTAACACATGTTTGCTTATTAAATATAATAAATTATTTAATAAGAAATTTGAAAAACAACTGATACGGAAGGGATGCGAACCCACGATCTCCGACGTACCGTGCCGACGCTCTAACCGCTGAGCCACCGTATCCCATCAAAATCAATCGAAATTTCAAATCTCTTTCTACGCCTAGGGCGTGTGGTAATATCTATCGGTGCCTTCTAAAAACTGCAAAGTTTAGAACACTGAGTCGGATAATTAATGTATTCCGTTCGATATTACCACACGCCTAAGGCGTAGAAAGAGATTTGAAATTTCGACTGATTCTGATGGGATACGGTAGCTTAGCGGTTAGAGCGTCGGCACGGTACACCGGAGATCGTGGATTCGAATCCCATCCGTATCAGTTGTTTTTTCAAATTTCTTATTAAATAATTATACGTAAAATTAATTTCTTATTTCCCGGGAATTAATTGTAATGTTTATGATTTCGGGATTTTAGAGCAGGTATTATCAACTCCATGTTACTTACTTCCTCGAACTTTAGGTAAATGTACTCTATCTATGATGATATCCCACAAAAAAGGTTTCATGTGTACTTATACAGCTTGGCAAAAAAGAGTCTGAGGCGGTGACAGCTGGAACTAAAAATAAAAATCTTAAAAACTACGTTTGTGAGTACTAAAATGATTGATTTGATTATAATTAATGACAAAAAGTCGTCATAGAAATATGTAAGCACTTAATAACTTGTAATTTTGAATTGTAGTGTGAAAAGTGCGACAGCGGCGCCCCCAATTTTTCCAGACTCTTTTTTGCCAAGCTGTACTTCTTACTACTTTTCATGTATACTTCTAAGAAACATATGAGGCCATGTTTTAATAGCTCGAAGTCGCGGACGACACCTTTGAAATAAATTTAATTTAAAAAATACATGACATTGACTAAAGGTTTGAACCGAAGTTGACAGTTAAAGAAATCTACCTATTTAAGAACTACCACATTCTAAAAAATTGTGATTAAAATGAATTTTATTGGTTTCTTTACCACTAAAAATCATTGAAAAAAATATAGTATAAAAACTAAAACCCGACTACTTAAAATCTAAAAACAAGCTTCTTAGATTTGAAATAAAATTCTGTAGTCGGAGGCCTTAATGTATTATAGGTAAATAGGTACTAGATAATCTTTCAAGGGTAAATACTTTGTAAATTTGGTGGCCTCCGACTACAGAATTTTATTTCAAATCTAAGAAGCTTGTTTTTAGATTTTAAGTAGTCGGGTTTTAGTTTTTATACTATATTTTTTTATTAACTAAGTTTTATTTATTTCGCAGTCAAGAGCTTGTTGAAGTTTTCACTTGCTACATAAGCTCTCGACTGTACATACTTTTTCCACTATCTCTACTTCTACTAGCCCCTGTTCATCATCTGGCGACGCCCTTGATACCAAGTGACTATTACTCTTGAACTACAAACCCAATTCCAGTCCTATTTTTACTATGCAATTGTAACAAACTCTTTTATTCGGGAACAATAATACCTAATAATGACGTTTATTGTTATCAAATAAAAAAAATAAAAAACCGCAGATACAATTTTTAGCTAAGAACCTATTTTGTTAAATAATAAAAAAAAACAAAATAGGTTCCGTTCCAAACGGAACCTATTTTGTTTTGTTACGATGCTACGTCAAACTTATAACATCCCTCTTTTTTCGTCCGGGATAAAAGACGATAAAATTAAAAACAAAATAAAGCGCCTTAGCAATAACTTCGTATAAAATTTAAATTGGGATTGTGCTTGTAGTTCAAGAGTAACTATCATGTCTCACCACAAAAATGACAATATAGGTTGAACATAAAATCGTTACTTATACAATAATATTATAATAATTAATCAATGAAATAACAAATTTAATGCTTTTAGCTATATACAGGGTCATTTGTAAAACACCAGCATCCTTAAAAGGGGTCATTAAACTCATCATTATGAACAACTTTTACTATGAGACCAACTCTGAAATCGCAAAAAATAATCAGCTGTTCTATACATTAAATTTTTTTGAGTCATTGAGCATAAATATGCTTTTAAGGATGCTGGTGTTTTACAAATAACCCTGTATATTGTGGTTGTAGTCAGACCTATACGTAATACATTTGTGCATAATAATTGTCCCATAAACCTATACAGATCACTTTTTAAAGTTTTAGGACGTAAAAAAGGGTATTTTGTATCGCAACAGGAATTCAACTGTAACTAATAGTAACTAACTAATAGTGCAATGTGTTGACCCAGTGCAAAGTAGTAGTTGTCATTAAAAAAACTAAAAACACATTTCAGAGTATCGTCACCAAGTGTAATTAATGTATGGGACTCTCGTAATAACAAATTAAAATAAGCCAAAATTTTCGAGGTTTCCCAATAATCATTAAGGAGGGCACCTCTCTCAACTTCTACCTCGCACATTGAAGATATAAAGATACTGAATAACTATCCTACCTAGATTCGGCAAAAATATCAGTTTGATCGGAACAAGTTTTCATACAAAATATCGCCTAAAATGAGTTTTTGTTTCAGAATTGTGCTGTTTGCAAATATGTAAAATAAAAATTAAATATTTTAGCGCTTCTTTATAATAAATAACGGCCATATCTAAATACTTAGTTGCGTGAATTTCTATAATGCTAAGCTGCGTACAAACTAAATCGAATCTGGTAAGCACACTTGCTTCTTAAGTAATGCTAAGTCAGTCAGTATAAATAAGCTATCATATTGGCCTTAAAATATTCAACAAGATATCATAAAAATGTGTCATTTTCAGAAAAAAAACTTACTGTTGAATAAGAAAAAAAAATTAAATCTCATCAGGCTGAAAGAAAGTAAGTGAAAAATTTATAAAATAAACTATGTCAATTTAATACGTTATTAATTTGTAAGCTTTACATAAACCTTTAAAAACTAATGTTCAATGTAGCAATGAACATCATATTTCGCTCAAATGCCACTACGCAGTAGCGCAGTACCTACGCAGTGTTCTAATTTGTACAGACCTTAAAGTTGTAACGTATCAACTTTATCGGCGTTTCATTATAAATACCGTATCAAATAAGCATATTTTTTAATATCACACTCATAATAAACCATATAAAATACCATTGTTTTCTTTATATTTTAGGCATAATTAGAGTTGCATAGATAATTTTCAAAAACTATTGTTAATTTATTTTAATATTTAAATTATATGGTTCAATGTGGACGCATTTTAGTAATATTGTGCCTAATAATGTTTTCAAAAACGCATAACTAATTGTAAATAGACCAATAAAATGTACAATTGCAATCACAAAACTTTCCTAAGATTGGCAGTTTTATATTATTTTATTAAAGGATAATATTATTATCGCAAACATAAACACCGTATGAATAAAAATACCTTTTCTATACATGTACCTATGCAAACAAATTGCTGATCAAGCGCGATCAACTGTAAATTTTCCTTAACAAGTAAGTCACTTTTCTACTACATTACTACTACATAATTAAGCTAATAATAACAGTGTAGGTGAGTTGTAATTATTTTATCAACAAAGTTATATGGACTCTTTATAAGAGGCCATATCAGAGACCTACGAGCAGTTTAAACTCTGACACTAGGTTCTTCATTGAACTATATTCTAAGAAGAATATTTTTCAAGAATAGTCAACTTATCATTATATTTTTGGAACTAGATTATTACTGTAATTATTTAATAAGAAGTTTGAAAAAACATCTGATTCGAACCCACGATCTTCGGCGTACCGTGCGACACTCTAACTGCTGGGCCACCGTATCCCACAGAATCAGTCGAAATTTCAAATCTCTTTCTTCGCCAAGGGCGTGTGGTAATATCTATCGGAATACATTACGTATCCGACTCAGTGCTCCAAACTTTGCAGTTTTAGAAGGTATCGAATACCGATGCGATATTACCAATTTTCTTAATATTTAAAAATTCAGATTACTGGTCGCGGCATTGACATTATAAATTTAAAAATTAATTATCACCTGCTCAGTGCCCGGAAAGCTCGCTAAGCCGTAGGCCCCGGCTGTCATACCTCTGACAGTCGATAAAGGAAGTCGGTACTCTCATAAAATCGTAACAACTAGTCTAACTTTAAAATATCGTTATATCTCCTTGGATTGCGGAGGTCAGATAGGCAATCGTTCTGTAGAAAACTGATATTCAACTGCATCTGGTTAGATTAGAAGCCGACCCCAACAAAGTTTGGGAATAATAAGGCTAGGAGGAGGATGATTATTACCTACTGGCAAAAAGATAATTTTGAGAATTCATTTTTATTTTTCGTACCTATGTAAGTTTTTGTCACTTCATAGATGTTTTTATAGCGACGATAACCTTTTGTCTTCAGCAAAGCGTTTGAAGTATTCGTATTTATAACTTTAAAATAATATCATAAAAATCACGATAGCCTAAAAATATTATTTGTGTATGATTTGAAAAGTCTCGTGTTTGAATTCCGATTTTACTGTCTTATATCTGATCTATAACAAAATATTAATTTTGCAAAAAATAATTAACTTTTGTTACAAATTCTAAATTAATACGTCAAGAATTCTCGAATCATTTGTAGGTAGGTACATGCCTAAGTACTTACAACCATGCTATGTAAAAGTTTTAATTGCCCGTCATAACTTTCCTAATTTTGACTTAGGTTGAGTGAAACCACCTGAGTCCTGTAACATTATACTTAACGAAGATGATTGTATAAATTTCTACAATAAAACTGCATTTCATTGTTGGTTACATCTTATCTGTTTACTTCTTAAGTCATGTTTGGTAAAACAATTATAATATTTTGAGATCTAGCCAGTAAGACCATACACTCAAAGTATTAAAAAAAACTTTTTACAAAAAAAAAATAACCGACATAAAAGACAACTAAAAAGTAAAAAAATAATCAAATTTTTACAAAAATCTGTTCTGTCAATTTTTTTGGAGTCGGCGCTATATAAGCTGCTCATGAGCTTAAGTTAGATTAGGTTATTAGGTATTTGTGTGTTTAATTTTTGTTTTGTGGTTTTAGCTGGCACCGACTCCAAAAAAATCAGATTTTTGTAAATATTTGTCTGTCGATATTACCAATTGTCTTAATATTTTTGTGAAATTTTCGCATCGGTGCCTTCTAAAACTGCAAAGTTTGGAACACTGAGTCGGATACGTAATGTATTCCGATAGATATTACCACACGCCCTAGGCGTATAAAGAGATTTGAAATTTCGACTGATTCTGATGGGATACGGTGGCTCAGCAGTTAGAGCGTCGGCACGGAACGCCGAAGATCGTGGGTTAGAATCCCATCCGTATCAGTTGTTTTTTCAAATTTCTTATTAAATATTTATATTTAATAAGCTAACATGTGCTAAAACATGTCAAAATTTCACAAAAATATTGAATAAACTATTAAAATAAGTAAAACATATTAGTCAGAATCAGAATCCGAATGGCTAACCATTGCATGATTTTGAACAATAACTTTTATCTTTTTAAATTTTTAAGGATAACTTATTCATTTAATAAAAGACTTCACACACTTTCAAAAATATTCTGTGTAGAATCTCCTTGGGTTCTAAGTGCAAATAAGTTGTACTTCTTTCAGTAATAAACAGGTCACATAACGTTCTATATAAAGCTTGTTTAAAATTAGTTTTTTTATTTCAAAATACCTAAAAAAACTACACACCTACAATAAACACAAAAAAAATGTTACAAGAAACAATATTTATCCTGATTATTTATCCCTGAGCAGATTTTTATTTAATTTACTACATTAGAATTAATATAAATATTTTTCTAACGTTTATTTCTATTTTGTCCGTATAATACAGCCCGTAATAGTACTAGAATAAGAAAAGCTTTATTATTACAAAAAGGTAATTTAAAAATATTGAAGCGTTTCTTATACCTTAACCTTTTCTTTGGGCCTATAAAACGCATGTTTAGAGTAATATTTTGTTTGATTTTCTGCGCATGCGCAGGATGTTGATGTAGCATATTATTATTACGTATAATTGTATCGTCAAGGTCATCAACGCATCTAATGCTAAGTGAAGAAATTATTTGAATCAAATACATGTTAAATTAAACTAATTTTGCCTACACAAAGTAGATATTATTCAGTATTTGTCGACGGAAATAAAATCTGAAAGTCCAACAGTAAG
Organism: Protodeltote pygarga; assembly: GCA_936450705.2. NCBI lineage: Eukaryota > Metazoa > Arthropoda > Insecta > Lepidoptera > Noctuidae > Protodeltote > Protodeltote pygarga. The sequence continues at coordinate 6,898,258 of OW388265.2, read as the reverse complement.
CTAGGATTTTCTACGGTGCAGTTACTAATATAAATAACTTACAATGAAATAACTTTAAAGTTGTAACGTTTCAATGCAATAAAGATTTACAATGTCATTGATATTTTAAATAATTTAGGTAAATATAAAATAAATTTTTAAATATATATAAAATAAAAAATATAGGTACATTTAAAAATGTAAAATAATTATACCTAGGCCCACTGGTATCGGGAACAGGGTCGAAGCTACCAGCGTCAGGGCTCAGAGAGAGGAACCTACTGACTATGCGAGCCAGGAGTATTTTTATTAGGTATCCTATTGAGTTGAAGGCCGCGATCAAAGAACACGTGAATACAAAATTTGGGTAGGATTTCGATCGAACGATTCTTAAACTTCAGTGACATTAATTTGCATTGTTTGTTTTTACTTTTTATATCATATTCCTTTTGGTTGCGGATGTCAGATAGGCAGTCGCTCCGTAGAAAATTACAAAATTATATATTGATAATATTTAGCTGCATCTAGTTAGATTAGAAGCCGACCCCAACAAAGATTGGGAATAATAAGGCTAGGAGGATGATGCCTTTACTGAACAAGATCACATGTTCATGATCACAGAAGATCTACGTCTTTCATACGGTTTACAACAGTTTAATCGGTCAAATAAAGTAGAAATTACGAAGTAATTACGCCAAGCAATTTTCCAGTTGTGTTGATAGCTAGCTGTTTTAATATTGCCTCTCATTGTTTCCTATTACATGCGGAATTGTGGATTAACCGATAAGGTATATGGAACAGTGCACCGCGGTATACATTTTTAACATGTTTGGATTACAATTTGTTAGCTTACCTAGAGTCTAACAGATTTAGGTCAAGACAATTAGAACGCTGGATAAGTAGGCTTAACCAGCTAGGTCAAGACCTTTTAGCTCATCCAGAGTTAGACGATTGCAATACCTAATTTGATTACAGAAGTTTAAAATACTTAGTACAATAATATCTTTTATTTTTTCAAAAGCATAATAAATAAAATAATATTATAGTACAAAATATTTCAGTCTATTATCACGTATAGTATCGATTATTTGTCATCACAGATTATATACTATATTATAGCATCTAACGTCTATCGACACTTTTATTTGGTTGACAGCATTCGCATAATTAATGTAAAAAAAAACCGCAATTTTTAAGCAAACAGGTTTTAAAGGTCTTGGGAATTCTTAACGAGGTACAATCATGTTTTTCTCATGACAACATGGTATCAATATATTTTTAGATTTGTGTATAAATATTTTAGGTCTTTTAATATATAAATTTAAGTATTTAATATAGAAGAAGATACCTGACAACTTGTGCAAAGATCGTCTTGGGGTTTATCGTAGCGCAAAAACGCCTGAAACGGGCGCTATTTGCTATAAATACTCTTTCTAGGGATTATAATTATGCTGTAGTGCAAGTGCAATCTTCTCCCGTTTTGGGTTGTAATGGTTTGTCGAATGCGGACATATATTACATGTTTAAGATTTTACAAAACAAAAAAGTGTTGTCTAATGCCGATAGCAAATTGTGAAACGCATCTAGATATCGATTTGACAAGATTCTGGCGTTGTTGCGAGACCACGAAAAGAAGAGTTGATATTTAATCATTTTGGTTTTTCATATTAATATTTTGGTGGGTATTGAACTGCATAGTAATTTTGCTCAGAAATAGAATTGTTTTTAGTCGTTTTGGGTTTTGTAAATAAACCAGGTAGTAATTTTGTGTCGTAGCATTCTGATGAAAAAGGTAAAAAATCAGGTTTGTTATTAATAATTATATCGTCCTTTTTACTTTTCTGTAAACAGAATTTCTGTGACTCGTTAAAAGTTTTTTTATAGAAATGTGTACCTACCTACAAATTCAACGCTACTCATTAGCCAAAAGCCAAAAGCTAGGTATTGTAAAATAGCGAATTATACAATTTGACTGCATTTTACAATGATGAAGCCACCACCAAGCAATCTTTATATAGTACTTTGATCCTTTATATATAGACTTAGAGTGCTTTTTCTTCAATGCTCAAAAGTTTGTACAATGCATTCAATACCACAACTTGCAACGTTGTTGTTGTTATTCAGAACCTTGTGTAAGCTACACTATTGTAAAAATGTTGCGTAATTCTAATACCAAGGTAATCTACGTAATTAATAGTAAATTGAGTTAATTTTGGCTTTCAACAGCGATCGAGATACGCTTGTAGACATGTGTCGTAGAAATTGCTATTGTCAAACGAGACGAGATGAAGAAAATGTTTGGAGATGGGTTTTAATATGTATGTAGATGGATAAAGCAGGAGCGTGCAGTTCATATAGGCAAAAAGGCACAGCCTATCATGACCGATATACAACGTAGAGGAGGAATTAGTGAAACTAAGTAGAATTTGTACGATTGTACTGCCTGCCTACCCTGTCGAAAATGTCTATGAACGCCCTTAGTTATAAGGGTATAGAAGGGCTGTGTGAAAAACGACATGGCCGGAAGGGGACTAGTGCAAGAAGATGATAATAGTCAAACGAAACTGAGGAAATTTCCTTAAATTTTTCTAGCGGAATAAAATTAGACATTTATTGTACAATTTTACTGGTGGTAGAGTCATCAAATCGAATGGCCCATCATCTGGGTGGTACCATCTCGTCCGTACAATATTCTGGCATCCCAACAGTATTCATGTGACAAAAACTAAAACGTATTGAGGATTGTATTTTACCACTTTATACTTAAGTGCAGCACAGGATAACAGTAATTGGAAGGACATGGTGGAGGCCTTTGCCCAGCAGTGGGTCACAGCAGGCTAAAACATAACCCATAGCAGATCAAGGTCCCTTTGAAAGAATTTGCTACGGGCCCGCGCTTGCTTAATCTGACACTGCATCACATCGCATAGAATTCTTAAATAAATCCTACATTTTTGTGCAATAAAAATTTTAGGAGAATTTTTCTACGCCAATGGATTTTATTTGCATTTTAATGAAATCTTAACTGTGATAAAATTCTCTATTTAATTATCACACGTTGGTTAGCAACACGACAATTTGAAATGGAATAATAAAATGCTTTTTCTTTAGAGCTGGCTTATTTCTTGGGCAAAGGATCAGCATTGCCATCGAACGTGGCAATGCTGCCAGTTTTCTGGGAACGCTACCCGGGGACAGCGATGTGAGGGAGTTTTTTGACTTAAATTATAATCTTACTTTATTTTTATTTTTTTACTTTAATTTATAAATTACTTTATATTTAAGTTTATTAAGTATTATATAAATTTTTAAGGTATTTAGGTTTGTATATATAGATAGTATTATTTAGTATTGTTTATAATAATTAAATTAGAGTACTACTACATTGAAAAATGTAATAAAATACAATGAATTCTTAGAAATGTTAAATCATAAATCAACACGTTTTTTACGTGAGTTACTTGAATTTACTTAAAATCTTTATAAAGTAATAGTAGTAGCTACTTAAAGATAAATCACGTACGGCTTTATTTTAACAAATGTTTTGATTAAGAACTCATTATCTAGATATTAAGTTACGTTCGTGACTTTACTTTCTTGTTATCGTTTGGTTTACTTATTCTGAAAACGTTACTTTAGAGATGCAATCCTAATTCTGTCAAATATTATAGTAGTGTTGACCGATAACTGAAAAGGCCTGTCAGGTTCGAACCCAAGGCACGCATCACTGACTTTTTGTAAGTTATGTACGTTTTATAAATTAATTACCACTTACTCCGTGCCTCGGAAAGCACGTAAAGCCTTTGGCCCTGCGCCTGATATCTCTCCAGACGTGTCGGATTGCCATCCCATCGGACTATGAGAGTGAGGGAATAGAGAGTGCACCTGTGTTTGTGCACACACTTGTGCACTGTTATATCTCCCGCGTCGATGGCTTATCTCCGTTAAGATTGGCCGCTGTGATCGAAATTCGGTCAGGAGGATTATTATCATTAGAAGTAAATGCATCCATTTTTCCCCTCAAAAGACTAAGCAATGTTAAACTTCAAAATGTAATGTTATTGTGATTTACATAATATACAAAACCCAGACATTTGTGACTATTTAGCGTTTGAAATTACAAAATTATAATAATTCTACTCAGTTGTATTCCTAATTGCAAAAAAAAAACTAAATAAAACTTTGCAAATTAAATAAACTAAAAACAAACTTTTTAAGAGAAAATTCAATTAATTTCTCATTCGTTATTTTTGATAATTTAGACCTAAGTTAGGTGATAAAAATAAAACTTTATTTTATGTAGGTACCTATTTTATCATTTAGAGGCTTTGAAGATTCTTATACATTGAAAAGATGGGAGACTACATATGTGATCATCGAAGAGCATGTCTTCATATAATGATGATCGAACATCACTTACAGGTAAGCTTGTTTGATCACTCATTATACGTCAGAAGCTCTTCGATGATCACATTATTATGTAGTCTCCCATCTTTTCATTAACAACGCACTTATAATATATTTTTTGTAAGATAACTGATATATATTACTTTAGTGAATAGTATGCCCTGAAATACATCGCGTCTTTGGGTAAATTGATATAAATGAAGCCGAATGCCAGTAACGAGTGCATCTACCCTTACAGAATACAGATAAGTGCAAAAGTATCTGTTTCCCTCATTTCACTTTATTCATTAAACGTTCTTTCACTTTTCTCTAAAATTTTGGCTGATTTTTTTTTCATATGCTATGCTTTGCTATTTTTGGCCCCCGACGCAACACGTAGTAAGTTAAAAAGGTTGAATTTTTGATTAGGATACTTAGCCAAAAAAAATTGAGGATTTTATTGTCGGGGGTTTTTAATTTTTAAAATTTATTGTTATGTATTTTTAATCCTTATTTATGGTGACATCAAATATGTAGATAAGTATACTTCTTTAACAGTTGGTCAATACCCAATTTACCTAAGTTAAGTGTGTTTAATATCAAGAATTTGATACATAATATTTTTTATAAAGTATTTATGCATAAGTACTATGCAAACAATAAAACTCAAATTTGTGGAAAGAAAAAAAAGATAACGAGCAGGATTTGAACCCGCGACCTACTGGGTAAAGAACTCAGTCGCTCTGCCACTAAGCTATTTATTTAGGGTCGGCGCAATAGGTTTTCTTTTTCCATTCATCTCTATAAGCCGTCATGTCAATGCTTACTCCCTTTCCACCCATGTCGCTTTTGATACAATCCATCCATTTGATACAATGCAATCTTTGAAACATCGTGATCCCGATACATCGAGATCCCGCCCGTGTTATCGAATCTAGTGAACGGTATTGTTACTGGCCATCAAAATAACACATCATAACACTTTTGCGCATAACTGTAATAAAACAATACAAAGGGTAAATTCTGCTCAGTCACGCCCAAACGATGCGAACCATTAACTTATCCGAGTGTACTTCGTAAAGGATACGTAGAATACGAACAAATCTTTTCCCCATATACATAACATGTAGGTAGGTATTTCAAGATAGTATACTTTATTTGGACAGGTTATATCTATTGTAATAAACGTCACTCGGGTAGAATGGATTTAAAGAAAATAAGGTCGTGTAGAATACGGTTCTTGATTTTGTACGTAAGATTTTTAAAAATAATTATTACTTTTTTTTGTTATAGGTACCTTATACATTTTTTTTATCTATATCTATAAAAATAAATAAAATTGAAGTTTTCTAAGTTAATTTAGTTATGTGCATGGTACCTACCTATATATGGTTTTTGTATATTTGTTCTCATCTAAGTACTAGAAGTTTGGACAAATTTAAACTGAGACTTTTACTTACTGGTAGCTGAGGTTATAAGGCCTAAAGCGCCTATTTTACTTCAAACTTAAAAAATATTTAAATACTATTTACATATACATTATTTCTGTATATGGTATTTAGCTTAATAATTAAAAAAATAGAAAGACGTGTCCGGATTTGTGGACTTTAGCGGTTAAAAAATCCAAAATACACGAGTACAAAATCGCGGAAAGCTCGAGTTCTTAAAAAAATCTTCTGTCTGATAACAAGAAAAAAATAATCATGAATTTAAATTAAAAACATTTTATTACACAATCGGGCTTAATCAGAATTTTACAACACCTTGCGTGAATGATGCGACTTTGACTTTTTTAAAACAAGTGAAATACCATTAGGTATCACTGAACTGGGCCACTTCCTCTTCTTATCGTATGGTTGATTAACAACCTGGTGTCAGAGTTTAAACCGCCCGTAGGCCTCTGACATGGCTTTATACACCTTTGATCTCTCAGGTGTGCTGGTTTCATCACGATGTTTTCCTTCACCGTTTTAGCAACTGATATTAATTTATAATACACACATAACTTACGAAAAGTCAGAGGTGCGCGCCTTGGGTTTGAACCTGAGACCACTGATTTATCAGTCGACGGTCATACCACTAGGCTATCAGTGCTATATGCTAACTGGGCCACTGAAAATATGGACCAAAAATTAAGCATATTATTAACTGAAAGTTAAGAATGGAATTAGTTATACACACATCAAAAGTGTCTAGGGATCAAGCATTTTTATGCGGATTTCTTGAGATTGAGATGTGGCTTTGTAATAAATTTATGATTTTATAAATTTATATGGATCCTTTTTGGTGCATTTCATAATTTGAATCAGGAACTGTGAATCAAATTCGAGTAAAAGATGAAAATCAGCTGTCAATATTTTCCCTATAATAACATACAACGCATTGAAGACATTATTAGTGCTACTGTTCCCTACTACTGATTAAAACCAACGTTATTATGGAGCGGCGACGTCATTTAAGCAGGGAAGAAATGCTCAGAGCCGTGGGAATGATAGAAGCTGGTTCCCGGCAACGTACTGTGGCTTTAGCTCTGAATACAAGTCAGAGTGTTATCAGTCGACTTTGGACACGTTACCGAAGCACTGGTACCGTGGGTGAGCGCCATGGAGGACGGTATCGCTGCACCACACGGAGACAAGACCGATACATTCAAATCTTAACTCGAAGAGCTCCAACAATAACCGCCATGATGTTAGCCGTGAGGCTTCATCACTCTTCAGGGAACTTAATTAGCGACCAAACAGTCAGAAACCGCTTGCATGAAGTGAACCTTCATTCCCGAAGACCGCTACGGGTACCACCTATAGCAATGCACAATCGTAGGATTCGATATCAATGGGCTCTTGAACACAGAAATTGGGCAGAAGAACAATGGCGTTTCGTGTGCTTTTCTGATGAGTCTCGTTTTGGTATGAGACCGGATACAAGACGTATACGACACTGGAGAACCCCTGGACGCCAACAGCGATTAAAATCCTGCCAGGAAGTCCATCCTTATAGTGGTGGAACCATCATGGTATGGGCGGGTATTTGGATCGGCGGAAGAACTGAGTTGATTTGGATCAGAGGCAACCTCAACGCTCAAATTTATGCTGAGACGATTGTATCAGACGTCATCGTTCCTCTACAAGTGCAAATCGGTCCCTTATTTCAGTTAATGCATGATAATGCACGACCGCACACCGCAAGAGTTGTAAGACATACTCTCGCCGCAGCTAACATCAATGTCCTGCCCTGGCCTGCTCAGTCGCCAGACTTGAACCCGATTGAGCATGCATGGGATATGCTACAGAGAAGAGCTCTGCCGAATATGGAGGGTATCCCGTCGCAAGAAGACCTTTTTTTGTTGTTGCAACGAACATGGGCGGCCATTCCACAGCGTGATTTGGATGAACTCATTTTGAGTATGCCAAACCGATGTTCTTGTGTTGTTAGTGTTCGCGGTAGAAACACGGATTATTAATTGTTTAAGTTACCCAATAAAATTTTAAAGAAAACTGTTATTTCAGTCTTTTTTTTGAACTTTAATGTTAGTGGTTCAAATGTCAAAAATCCCTTTATTAGGAAAATGGCAAATTTCTTTATTAATGCAAAGGTGACTTGGTTTATCGTTACTGTGACAAACGAAAACACTTTATTTGATGAATCCTTAAAGAAAATTTTAATTAATATCAATCAGGAGAAAAGTTATTGCAAAAATATATGTTGATCCCTAGACACTTTTGATGTGTGTATTATTGCTAATTATTATAATAAAAACCTAAACTGCTTCAACAACAAACATTTAGTTAGGAGCGTGCACAGACATTTTCGACAGGTACATTATATATGAACATAAATATGAACTGCACACCCCTGATGGCACTAGTAAGAAAATGGATAAAGCTTCCTTGAGCAGCACAAGTCTACTTCTAATCAAAAAACTGGCGCTAATCATAGACAATAGGGGTTATACAAAAAATGAGAGCAAAACTACAGTCCATATTTATAATTAGCAAATCATAATATCTCAAAACCCCAAAGTACTTCAAATAACAAAAAAACTTGTGGGGTTGAAATGGCATAAAGGTAAAGTTACTTTTTAAGTGCGATTGTAGCATTTGACCTTATATTATACAAGTCAACTATTGAAAGGGTTCGTAAGAGTAGAAAGGCAGGTAAAAATAAAAAGATTTTTTTAAGCTCGCATCAAATCCAATACATTTCAACTTATGTAATAACTAAAGTAAAAGTGCTAAAATTTTTAAGCCATTATGATCTAAGTTATGATCGTATATACCTATATAGAGTAGAGTGATATATATAGAGTAGAATAGAGTGCAACAATTAGAATTGGTGATTAATTATCACTAGCTAAAACGGCGAAGGAAAACACGAGGAAACCAGCAAAATTTACATAATAGGTAGCTGTTTCATTATATTTACCTGCATCTAGTTAGATTATAAGCCGATCCTAACAAAGTTTAGGAATAATAAGGCTAGGAGGATGGATGGATAGATGAGGTAGCTGTTTCATTTAACTAAAAAATCAACTCTGAGCTGTGACTTAGTCATATCAACCAAGAAAATCAAAATCAATATTTTTACTGGTATGATTTTTGGTACAATAGTATCTTCAATACAGTAGGCATGCCTATACATACATACACTTTGACCCCCCAAAATCTGCCAGCTGGCTCACACATTTTGTTATATAAATAAAACTAGGTATTTCTAGTTAAAAATCAGGTTATTAAAAACATTTTCAAACACGAATTCTTTACCGCTATAGGAGTTTTTATATTTAAATGAGGAGAAAAATGAGCGCCAGCATTCGACAATTTGTTTCAACAGAAGTTACCAAAATAATATTTGTCAGATAAATCTTGGAATTCTGCAAAATATTTGTTTACGGTGAAGTGGCAAAAAAATATTTCAGCTTGTATGTATAATAGCGATATCAGAATATTCACACCAATTTTACGTCGCGTCGTTGCGTTTTTACGTAAGCAGTGACGTGACAGCTTATAAAGATGATTGGAAGAAGAAAAATAAATGCGCCAACCCTAAATAAAACTAGGACAAGGGCAGAAAGATGATGATGCATGCGTAGACTTGGGAGAAGTAAAAAGCAAAGTTTTTCCTCCATCAGAGTAGATTAATTCTACGCTCTAATTTGACAGCTCTAATTTGACAGCTCTAATTTGACAGTTCAATTTACTGTCCTTCTCATATCAAATTAGTTTAACGTGATGTACAAGAGAATCAACTCCAGTATGTGAATAAGTCTGATATTTCTCATCTGAAATAGTTTTATACCTACATATAAAAAGTGTTTATGCAAATTGTGTGAAAGATCCCATCTTCTACATCGTATGGTTGATGAACAACATTGTGTCAAGAGTTTAAAGCGCCCGTAGACCGTAGGTGCTGGTTTCCTCACTATGTTTTCCTTCACCGTTTTAACAAGTGATAATTAATTTCTAAAACGCACAAGAAACTGATAAGTTTTTTTCGGTTTCAGTTTGACTTGGCAGTCCAACAACTTATACTACTAGGCTATCACTGCTTGATAGATCCTATGTAACAGGGATTGCGCCTGTTGCTACACTTATTATAGGCACAGCTTTTGATTCCTTGCAATTACCTACTAAGAATTATGGTAATAGAAGGATGATTAATAATAAAAAAAGATTTGAGGTTACGCATATCAATTAAACATTCAGAGTAAGTACCAGCTAGGGCCCTATAAAGGATTTAGAACCTCAACCAGATAGCATCTAATACTGCTTCTGAAACGAGTAGCGGAGTTTGGCGCGGGGTAGGGGAATGGTGTACACAAAATAGCGTCAAAAAATATAAACTTACTAACTCAAGTTACATAAATATATCGATTAAAATAATATCAAGGTAATCAAACGTGTTAAGAATAGAATAAGTCACTGATTTAATCGATTAGTCGCTACTCAAAAGCTATCTACCTAAATGTCTGAGAATGGAATGTAGCTATCCAAACAAAATATTTTTTTAGAGTTGAATGTCATTAACTTGGCATAATTATTAGGATAAATTAAATTAAATTCTTTACCTTAATAATACTAAACTGAGTCTGAGCATAGAGACTTGATATTTGTAGGGAATATGTATACCTATGCAGAGAAAAAGAAAACACATAGAAGCCGTAAGAATTTTTATAAAATTCAAAATAGGGGTAAAATAGGAGGTGAAAAGGAAGACGCAAGCAAAGCCAAGTAAGATAAAAGTTTATTTATTTTGCGTAAATATGGCCCAAATACCTGCGCGACCGCGGTGATAACGCAAATTATTTGAGGTCTTATTGTATTGTGATTAGCGTTTACATTTTGGGATGCCACGGCACGCCACAACGTGCCGAAGATTGCCAAGGCAGGCTGTGACGTATCATTGAAATGTGAATATTAACAGTGTTGAATAAGATTCAAAATCATCTATAACACAAAAATTTCTTGCCGTGCCGTGCCGCCAGTGGGCGCCGCCGGGCCTTAGTCTCATAGCCCCCTGGCCGGATTCCACTAGTCAGGCACTACAAGAATAAAAATCTCTAACGCATGGAGTGAAACGTGCATAGTCTGGTGACATTTGGCTAAGTCTATAAAATCTAAAACAAGAATTTAGAGCCGCAATGAGAATAAACTAAAATAAAAGATTATTCTGAGAACTTTTTCATTACTTCTTAAATATTAATGTAAACCACCTTAATTTATTCTTCTGCGAAATTCTAAATGTTGAAATAATAATATTTTTGAGGTACCTACTTAAAGTTTTTTTTTATTATACGTCGTTATTTTGTATTACCAAAACAATGTTGTACCAATTTTTTTAAGAAAAATAAACACGTTTTAGCCGATTTGAGGTTCAGTTCAAGGCTTAGTTCAGCTGAAATTTCGCGGTCAGCGAGAAACATCTGTATTGTACCTTGTCAAAATTTCACGCAATCAGTATCAAAATTGTGAAAATGTTTAAAAAAGAAAATGTGTTATAGTTTTCTTACAATACACATTCCTCGATACACTTGGTTTTGTTACAAGCATGAAATTTCTCACGTCTGCAACTGAATATTAAAACATTATAAAATAATAAATAAAATAGCGTAACTTTCATAACCGGTTATGTTACAGAAATACCTTTGATAATAAAATCGCGTTATTATTTAATAAAAATGGCGTCTTGTGTAAGACCGACGCGTTACAAAAGTATACAAGTAATCTTAATTACGTCAACTATAGAAGTTGCATGTTAATATATTACAATATCCAATAATATATTACAGTTTAATTTTTATTGAGATAAATTATTGTTTGATTTCACAAGAGTACTTTATTTTATGTTTTATTAAAATCATATTATAATATAAATAAATCAGCTTATAACTGTCTCACTGTAGGGCAAAGGTCTCATACAGGTAAGGTTGTTCAAGGATGTTTTCCTTCATCGTTAATCAGTGGTGTCTTATATTAACTAAGAAAATAGGTAGATATGATATAGAAAAAGTCACCACGATATGCTTTATTAATAAACAAAAATAAAATCTAATGTTCTTAATTTAAAATAATGGTGTTAGAAGGATATTAATAACTATCAACATAAGAGTCGGAAGGGACCTAGATATATTTTTTGCAGATGGGACTATAAGCGCGACAGTACCTACTCGTCCTATGTTAGTAGTAATTGAATATAGTAATCATTGAATATAGTAACGTAAATCACAGTTCCATGAGAAATAAAACATCATTGATTCACATACATTCTGTTTGTAATCATAGCGAGGAAGTTATATTGCTGATATAGCTGATCGGAATCCGGCGCACCAAGGATGCGGATCTTTTCCCTTCCTCAGTTGAACCACCTATTCGTTTTCCATTAAAAAAAAAAACAACAAATATCGACCAAGATCATGCAAGCCGGAAAATACTACAATACTTATATTTATTTAAAAAAGAATAAATGGTACACTATGTATTTATATTACGTTCTAACATATTGAGTCGTTAACTTGAGAATAAATATTAAAAGAAAGGCTCAGATATCATTACGAACGAATAATAATAAGCATGAAGCATACACAAATAATGCGATACTTAATTAATGTAATTGTATAACCCGGCTAGAAAAAAAAGAGTATAGACATTAATTTATTCATCGTAATATCAAACTACTGGCTCGACATACGGTATCCTGTCAAAATTGTAATTAATATGTGAAAAAAACACATTCAACCTTAATTAAAATCTGTTTCGTATTATTAAACTACCCCTACACTATTTTCGCAACGCCTACCCTACTCTTACCCTACCCTACCCCTACCCTACTACACCCTATGGGTAATAATTCCATATTTTTGTTCTATTCTGTTATTCTAGGCGGAGACAAATCTAACAAATCAAAAGCCATGAAAATCGGTCCAGTTATTCTCGATTTATGAATACTGTAATTAACCTGACTTTGTTTTATGTATATAGATGGTATAAATTCCTATAAAAACCATATTAATAAAGGTTAAAATAGGCAAACAAAACCGAATCCTTCACCTATTTGCAAGTTCCAATCGAAAAATGTTTGCTTTCTTAACCTAAATACTCATAAAACAGCACGCTGACCGGTTTTTATTATCAAAACGACTTCGGTTTTTTAAAAAAAGAAAACTGTTCCACAACTACAGAGTTCCACTCAAAACAAACAGACATAAATCGAGTAAATCATAAATTGATTTTTAAAACAATGGACTTTTAACATTTTAATTAATGCTTTTTTAATGAGTTTATATATTTTAAATATTTTATATAATAATTAAAATTTGTATAAATTAAAAATATCGCTACCTATGTAAGCTATTCTCGACACATATATTCCTACACGTCGGTATGTGCAATATCGAGAAAAAGAGAAAATTTACAGTCGGCTATAAAATCACAATAAAATCAAGCGATGCGAGCACATATGGTAAATTTCATTTTATGTTGCGATAATAATATTTGACTGTTTCTTATGAAAAAATATAGTCAATGTCCTTTACATAAAATCTGCCAACAGTAAGATCAAAGCACCAAAAGGAATAGAAATCATTTCCTGGTTCCACTGATTATGCGTTGTATGAGTGTTTTTTTTAAATAATAAGAATTGCTAGAATCTTTTATGCTATTAAATGAACGCCTAAAGAAGCATCATTAAGAGCTTATAAAGTAATAAAAATGGAAAAATATTTACCTAAGACCGGTCCAACGATGAACATGTAAGCAAACATGATCAGTATAATCTGAAGTCGGCGCGAGCCTTCACGCGCTTTGAACGCCACATTCACAGTAGCCACTAGGTCCTTCACAGAAATCACCGATAGTACACTCGGCGTTTTCTCGCTCTCTACTTCTTTCTTCGTTTTAGTCTTCTCTTTGAGTCTTAAAACGATATAAACAAAGCCGAACAAATAGAACATGCACGCTACCACAAACACACCGTAGTAGCCGAACCGACGAGTCATAATTCCACTGAGCGCAAGCCCTATAGGCCTGCTAAGTGTTAATATAGCCGTTATAATACCTAACCGAAAAGTCCTTTCTTGTTCACTGGTTATATCAGTGATATAACTGTAGACTGCCATGGTCATGGCGACGCGGCCGCCAGCCAGCGCCGGCGGTAAGCCTTCGATAAGCGCGGTTTCATTCACGCCCACTTGAAGGAAGAAAACTGTGCTCAGTATCATGCCAATAGCCGAAATCAATTTCCCTAGAATAGGTAGTACCATAAAAGCCTTTCGGTTTCCAGTACGATCGCTCCATGCGCCTAAGAAAAGAGTCAGTATTCCTGGTAAAGCTGTCTGCAGCGGGAAACTCCAAGCGGTCATCGAAGCGACCATAACCTGCACGCTTCTCTCTTGTTCCGTGTAATTGTGCGTGCGACCCTGCATGATATGCGAGCAGGTCCGCTCGTCGTAATGTAGATTTACTAGGCATGATTTTTCTAAGCACAGGTTTTGGACGGCCAACCCGGCGAGAACACTTGGTAGCACGTAACAAATAACAAAAGGTTCCACTGTGATTTTAGATCTAAAAGCCCAGGACTTCTTGATAAATTGTTTAAGTCTTTTGCTAAACTTCGTCTCGCCTTTTTTGATCTCGGTGCCAAATTGTTTGTTGCACTTGCATGTTTCCACACTCACGATCTTTTCTCCGGGCACTTCGACCCGCAACGTCATTTTGACAACAGTTTACCACTTTATTGTTCATTTGTTTTTTAACATAATTTAATAAACAACTTTTGTATAAAATTTAAATTTACAAGATAATAAAAAAATAGGTTATTTATTGGTTTTTTGAATTATTTAAATTGTATTTATTTTTTATCACAGGTAGCACGCTAGAGTATTTGTGGCGAGCGTTCGCTTGCGCGTGCGACGGTTGATTGCGTTTGCGCGGCGGGCGTTGCGGGTGACTCTAGTTTTGTTACTGGCTATCAGCTGGGCGCTGGTACAGTTTAATTTGTAGTTTATTATGTTATCACGTGGCTGTGTTGGGCACCCACTCGCGTGTTTTCAAACTTCAATTAATAATTGTAATTGATCATATGAAAAATTATAGCTAATCGAACTCTACATAACATAACTCTTATTGAAGTTAATAATACAAAGCATCGTCATAATCCGTAACACTCATTAGAGAAGATACGGTTGAAACAGAATTAAAATAAAATATAATACATTAGCTAATAATCTGATTACATATATCTTGTAACGTATTTAGTGGAAATGTTCCAGGAGGTCAATCTACCTATAAAACTGAACAACTTGTAAAAGATCAGTTTGTGAAATTCGCAAAAAAAAATTTGGTTCTTCATACAAAGAACAGCTGATCGGCAAGTTTGTATGGGAAGTGATTTTTTAAACGGTTTTACTTAGCTTGACCTGTTTATTATTTAGTTCAAATTTAGTAATCAATATTTCACCCCCTTCCTGTTGACAGATTGATCTGATATTTGGTACACAGTTCTGATGACACAACCGTTGATGTAAAAAATATTTTTACTTATATTATTTTGGTATATTACGCAAACTGATTTTCTACAAGTGGTTCAATTTAGACTATTATATACACGAACAACGAGGAAATATTTCTTTACTTTATAATATTTCTGATTTCTTATCGTGATATAGAAAATATTACAAGATAACTGATGCTTGAGAAAATCTTGTCTTGAACATCAGTGAAAAAATTCCAAAGTTAAAAGTTTTGAACATTCTTTGTTAGACAGAGACGAGACGGCACTTTGAATAGATGACATCATTTGTGTTCTAATGTCGAAGTCAAAGATCTGTCACGCCATATATATTATATATCCCATTTTACGGGATGCTATCTTTTACAAGAAGCTCCCATCTACGGCATTAAGCGACTGTTGGTAATTTCTAATCATATCATGACATTTTTTATGGTTTAACAAATATGTATACGTGCTTATTTAGCAGTTGGCATAACTACCCTTTTTTATCGTATGGAAAACCCTTCAAGGTTGTACTATAAGTAAGGTGCTTATGTCCGATTCGCACGGAGTAAAAACCGCACTGTATTCCGTTACTATTGTATAATACGACCCTTATTCATGTCAGAATGTGAGAGATACTCTGACTTTCTTAAAACAGTTATAAGCTTAATGGCTTTATCGCAGCATTTTCATTTACCTTTTGAAACAAATGCTATATTATTTTAAAATTAGTACCTATAAATACTATTTTTTTTAAATAATGATTTAATACGCAAATTATAACAAAAAGCCTGATGCGTAGCTTGCATCATCGTGGACAATATAAAATAATGATTTAGCTAGATCCATAGTCTAAGTGTCTCTTGTTATCTGCAACTAATCATGTCAATATTTTAGTTGTTTAGAATAATTATATTTTTTTAAATGTTTACATGATTAATTGGCCACTGGTAAATTTTAAAAACTAGTTATTTTAAAAACGCGTTGTGTAGGTACCCTTTTTTCATGCACCATAAAAATCATAAATGATTATCGATTCATTGTTATTTGGTAGGTAATTAAGAAAACTAGTACGTAGTAGTAGCACAGTAGTACTTATTTTACTTTTTAAAACATTATTTTAAAAAGAAGAAATATTTAAAGTCTTCTTTCTTTTTACTGACAGGTAAACGATTTAAAACCGGGTTAGAATCACAATATTTTATTAATTATTGAAGAAAGAATGCTAAAGTTTTTCAGTTTAACAAAAATCCGAGATTGTTGATTTTTATCATGATTCCAATCTATACTTATAAAATGGTAACGTGACTGACTGACAGACAACGCACAGCCTAAACCGGTGGACCTAGAGACTTGAAATTTTGAGACAATATTCTTTAAGTACCGTAGGGGTGCACTAAGGAAGGATTTTCTGAAATTCCCCCCCTAAGTAGGCAAAAAAGGGGGAAACAGTTTGTATGTAAATCCGTCATTCTTAACGTTAAATGCACGAAACTTGGTATTCAGCTTTTTGGTTGATAAATAAAAGGACGAGCATTGTTTTTTTTTTTAAATCTACCCTTGAGTAGATAAAAAAGGGGGTGAAAGTTTGTATGGAAGATTCGTTATTTTTTAAGTTACAGATGTAAAAATGAGTATTAAGCTTATTCGCTAAAAATAAAAAAGACGTGCATCAAAAAAATTGGATTTTTTTCCCCCTAGGGAGATATAAAAGGGGACTAAAGTTTGTAGTTATGAAAATCCGTCATTAAACTTGATAATTAGCTTTTCGGTTAATAAATAAGACGTGTTTCAGCTTTTCAAAACTTTACCTATTAGGGGGAAAGGGGGGGGGGTATGATAGTGTAGGAAATTGTAAGAGACATCAAAGTGGCATAACTAATGCACGTATATATATTTCGATATTCAATGGCTATGGGGAGAAAATAGTAGGTATACCTACTCGAGAACTGCTGGACCGATTTTCATGGTTTTTGATTTGTTGGATTAGTCTCCGCCTATAATAGAAGAATCGAAGAAAAAAAATATGGAATTGTACCCTTTAGTAGTATGGTAGGGTATGGGTAGGGTAGGGTAGAGGTAGAGTAGGGTAGAGTAGGAATAGAGGGGTAGGGTAGGGGTAGAGTAGAGTAGGGTAGAGGTAGAGTAGGGTAGGGGTAGCGTAGGGTAGGGGTAGAGTAGAGTAGGGTAGAGGTAGAGTAGGGTAGAGGTAGAGTAGGGTAGGGGTAGCGTAGGGTAGGGGTAGGGTAGGGTAGGGTAGGGGTAGAGAATGGTAGGGTAGGGTAGAGTAGCGTAGGGTAGTGTAGGGTAGGGTAGAAAAAGCGTAGAGGTAAAATAATTACGCGTACAAAGTCGCGCGGGGCAGCTAGTTATTAAATAAACTCATTACGAAGTCATCAAAATGTTTAATGACATAAAATTTATCACGTAATATATGCGCTCCAATTTTTCCCATAAGTCGGTCAAGAGTGTATTATCAAACAAATAAGATGCCTTTGACAATGACCATATTTTATAATTGAATGGACAATCAAACAAAAATTTGTTGCATCAAGGTCTGTAGGAATAATGTCGCAATAGCACTAGTCCATTTTTGACTGAAGTAGGTAACTAATTAGGACTCTTAGGCTGAGCACAGACTCAAGATAGTCTTAAGACAATTTTGCCTCTAGCAATTTGCGGTTGAATTTTTTTTTTCTTACACACATGCAGACAACGACACCAACTTATGTATACCACAAACAAACATCAAAAAATATTGTCAAAAAAAAAACAAATTTACCCGTAAATTGCTCGGCGCAAAACTATCTTGAGACTGTGGTGCCTTTAGTCTGTGCTCTAATTTTTAGCCTTACTGACTTAGTTTTCTATGCAGAGCACTATATAATATATTATTATGTTTTTCTTTGGATTTAAAGAAATAAATATTAAATTAATATTTTCATGAAAGTTTTAACGCATCAGAGACACATTTGGTACTTTCTTTTAAAAGTAAGCACATTTGGATTTGTTTTTATATTTGTTTTTAGGAAAATTCTGCTCTTATATACAACTTAAATAAGCAGAAACTATGCTAAGTGGTCTTAAGTTTTGAGAACTTCTCCAATATTTAATCTCCATAGACGTTTGCTCTCGTGTCAAAGGTTAAACTATAGGTATGTCTAGGTCTTTAACTCCCGTCCCGGTCTCTTCCTCTGGAGGCCGGGTGCCTTTCGAAGGTTTCCCTCCGTAAACAATGGCCCCGGGAGGAATTGATCTCATGCTTAGCAGATGCATGGGTCCACATAACTGATGAGACTTTTGAATAGAATGTGAATTTTGACTTAATATTTTTCGTTATCGTTGAAGTAAATTACTGTAAGTATATATAAGTCTGTAGATTTGGTACCTGTACGAAATCTTATAAAAATATTTATAAGCAAAATGTATTGTATTATTAGAATAATAACTTCGTGAGTCATTAAATAATTAATATAAAAGCATTTATATTAAAATATTATTACGGCTTTACTCACGGGGCGTGATTCATGAATTGTCTGACTATTCACTACGTTTCGAATTCAAACGGAGTCCATTTTCAAGAGCAAGTGCAGTCACGCAACGGCGGGCGCACTGTGAAGCGAAAATGGGCTTTTATGAACATAGGGACTTGAAGTTTTAAATGCCTTTTTTTTGCTTGAAATGGCGTCTATTAACTATTATTATTCTGAAATATGTCATTGAATAATATAAGACTGGAAAAATTACGAAATTTAATCTTTTACGAAAAAAAATTATGGAGCTGGTATGTAAAATCCTAATATCTCCGAAACCACAATCTGTCTAGATTATGTGTGATTAGCAATTTTACTTTAAATTAGTGAGTTACCCTTATTAGAGAGAGTTTATAGAAAACATTTCATAGAACTCATAATTAACTAATTACTCACTCATTAGATTCAATAATAAATTCTAATATTCTACTTACATTACTTCCACAATCAACTAGAATTAACATAAATATTACAAAGCAAACACTTCTAATGGCAAATCAACTTGTTTGCACTCAAGTTTACACTTTTAGCACTCGGAAGTACAACATGCCCGTATAGTTCCTTTTACTTTCATTAAGTAGTCAAATATTTCGTTCTAAATATTGCTGCGCGGTTACTCTCACAGTCTCACTACTTTATTGTAAAGTTGTACTGTACATTACTATAGTAGTAGTTCTTAAGATCATAGAGATCATCAAAAATCGCAAGCAATGATTATAGGCAGCAAGTATATACGCAATACGTTAGACTTACCATCACTTACTCCGCTACAACTGGATGGTGTGCAGATCGCTTACGCGGATTCAGCTAAAAACCTTGGATTGTATTGGACTCTAACCTCTCCTGGCGTACCCATGTCAATGAGGTCAGCCGAAAGGTGCACTTCTCCTTTCATTCGCTGAAGTGCCTTCAGAGCTTCTTACCCTTACAAACTAAAATCACCCTAGCCCAGACTCTAATCCAGCCGATCATCGATTATGCTGACGCATGTTACTTAGATGCTACTGAGGAGCTCTTAAATAAGCTTGAACGCCTACAAAACCTCGGCATCAGATTTGTGTTTGGCCTCAGAAAATACGATCATGTATCGGAATTTCGGAGGCAACTGAAATGGCTCCCTATACGCCTACGTAGGAACACTCGGATCTTATGTCTCCTCTTCAACATCCTCCACAATCCTCATTATCCTTCTTACCTGCGTGAGCGCTTCTCCTTTGTCCGTTCCTCTGATGCTCCTTGCAGGCCTCACCTCAAATCCCTTCTCAAGTTCCAACCTCATAAATCTGATTTCTTCTCCTATTTCTTCACTATCCATGCAGTAAGACTATGGAACTCCCTGCCGCCTAATATACGAAACCTCACTACAATCTCTCTTTTTAAAAAACGTGTAAAAGAGCACTACCTTTCCTCTTGATTTACTGTAGTATATAATATATTATTTACGTAATATATAATATTTATATATTTATTTATATATTTTAGGTACATATTTATATATTATAGGTATATAGTCGATTTGTATTTATATTTTGTGTATTATTTAGCATTTAGTTTATTATACTTTTTTATTTTTGTTATTATTATTTTTTATTTTATTTCTTTTCTACACACTGTAGTCTACTTCTCATAATCGCCTCTCCCATCGCTGGTCTGCTGGCAGAAATTTTTCTTTAGAAATAAGCAGTACTATTGTACTTAATTTTCTTGTTATGATGTTTTTTATACCTGTTTGTGTGTGTACATAAATAAATAAATAAATAAATAAAGATAATATAACCTCCTCCTTTTTTGAGTCGGTTAAAAATAACACTAGGTAATAGTATTTAGTGGGTCTAGTTCACAAAATCGTTAGTCACTAGATACATCGACGGTCACCGTATCGACAATGTTCCATCGACGGGTTAATGAATCGACAGTATCCTAAATCGATCGTTACATTGACAATACACCAAATCAATAGTATGCTATATCGACAATATACTGAATCATCGGTACACTACATCAACAGTACCTACACCAAATCGATAGTACGATGTATTGACAGTATATCGTATCGATAATACGTTATATCGACAGTACACCATATCGATGGTATGCTGCATCGACTTTCCGACCCGAGCCAGATTTAAATAAAAAAAATATCAATCTATCTGTCTGACCACATCATTGTTGACGGACTTCCATTTCCTTTCTTTCGTTTCTATGACAAAATGTATTGTAATTGTTTTGATTTTTATAACCCTCTTCCTGTCTGGATAATGTAATACCTACCTAAGATTAGTAGTCTGAAATGACTCCTTCCACAATAGGTTCAACAACACTTTATGACGTCATTCCCTTCTTTCCCCGTAGTAGTATTGCCCACACACTTCAGCTCGGATGTCTTCACTTCCAGGAACAGTATATGCCGCGTTTCTTACGGTTAACATTGACTTTTCTTGTTTTTCATTAGACAAAGGTTCAAAATGGAACACCAAGTGAAATAGAATAGATCACACTTCACCATGTTTGTCTCTCTCTTGTGTCCGATCAAAACGCAGTCTACAATCACACAACACTATTCTACCACTGCCTTCAAAACTATTGTTTTGTATTGTTCACAAAATATATACTTGGAAACTAAAGTCACTTTGAAAATAACGTCGAAAAATACTGTTGTACTGCCTCGAAGCTGTGAATTGTATTCAACTTCAACTAGTGATGAAAAAATTATGCAAGGAACAATCGAAATCGCGTAATAAGATGTAGATGTAGATGTAGGTACGTACATGTAGGTATACCACATAACTTCCACCTGAAGGTTTCATAAGACTCCACGTGTCTATGAAACATATTACACAACTGTTCTATATTGTTTAACCGAGTCCAAGGGCAAATTCATCAGCATTCGATGTTTTTATCCTTTAAAAAAATATCTATTACTACTAATGCGGCTTTGCCCGCGTGGTATCTTGGAAATTCAATCATGATTTCGAAAGACACGTGACGTCATCATCATAAGAATGTTATTGTTGTGTTTTCTCGGGAGTACTATTTTTTTTCGGTATGAAATGTACTTTATGTCCGTTTCTGTACACTTGACAACGTAGTATAATTATATGCAAAATTTCATGATGATTGGTTCAGTGATTTAGTGGATCGGTTGGTAGTAGGAAATAGTTCCTGCTTACCTGCCTACACACATCTCAACTTAGAAGGCAATTTAGAGACTTATATACACCCTAGATTGCTACAGCGGTTGGCGTGTGACTAGCGCCAGCTTAATCCTACTACTATTATAAAGGCGAAAGTTTGTAAGTATGGATGTATGGATGTATGGATGTTTGTTACTCTTTCACGTAAAAACTACTGAATGGATTTGAATGAAACTTCACCACAATATAGCTTATACATCAGAATAACACATAGGCTACAATTTATCAACATATCATGCGGGCGAAGCCGCGGGCGGAAGCTAGTATAACATAAAAACGTATTTCATTTTGTCGGCTAAAACATTAAAAAAAATATATTTTTAACCAAGAGAGAGGTTTATAGAGAGGTGATAGAGAGAGATCTATACTTGGCAGTGATTGGAGTCTTGTCAGTTTATTTTTTGGAAAGATCTGCTTAACTTGTAATCAAGATGCATCTAATCAACGATCATACACATCATTTTTAAACCCTTGAATTGTCATACGAGGAAACGAAGTATCAAGATGATTCAGAAAATGATTAAAGTAGGTAAATGTTATTGGAAAACTTTGTTACTTGAGTGACATGATATTGATTAATTAATGATCATGATTCATTGATTCTTACGTTATTCATTCTTAATACTAAATGGCTCATGAATATACACCTAAGGGAAAATGTAAACATTCACTCACACACACAAAACTTATTGTAATATTGAAATTGATTCACCAAAAACAGCAGATTAGATCATATTAATTTCAAATATGATTGACTGCCTCATTTGTCTAGTTCGCTCGGTGGGCAAGATGGTAGTCCCTGGTTCAAATACCATGTCAGTAAAAGTCTTAAGTACGATTATAAGATAATATATCTAGTCTCAAACTTTCGCAAACATTTAACATAATGAAACAACTTTTAATCGGATTCGGATAACTCGCGTATATTGTATTCTTCAAAAACACCTGACGTTTCGAGATCTTTGCAGATCTCGTGGTCGCTGGCAGACTGAGGTGACAAGCGTCTGAACAGTTATCTAAAATTATTTTTGATCTATCGTCAACTTTATTTAGTATTTTGCCCATATTATGGGAGAATTTCAGTTTAATTGAATAAATTTAAAAGCTATTATTAAGATTTTTACTACCGTTTCCTAGTGCTTTGGCTGAAAAGAGAAGAAACGGCGAAACAAACTCATTATTACAAGAATATATATAAAAACAAGAAAACAAAACACTTCATTTTATGCAATAATCGCTCACTGTGTCTTGATTTTTTACAGTATGGTGTGACATTTGGGATTCCTGTTTCGGTTTCCCTGCAGGAAAAACGATGCGCTTACCTGACCGAGGTTCTCAAGGCTCGAGCTTAGTGGCTTGTAATCGGACTCAGAAACTCAGAGATGACCAATCATACAAATAGAGAAAGGTCTAACATAATTGGCAGTTTGTCCTCGAAACCATAACTTTACGGGACAGGTTGTTAAAAGTTTAAAACATTTCATACAGGGTACGATAAAATTATAAAGGTTAAAAAGTCAGTAATATTTTTTCGTGGAAATGTGTGACGCATTCTACTATACCTATGGGTATACTTATTTGGTTAGTTCTACAAATTAACACAATTTGGTGGCCTTGTAGATACAAAGTTTTTCGGTTTTCGATATTTATTATAAATCAAAAATAAGAATCGAGAATTAATATTTTTGAACGTATACGTGTAACAAAAAACATGTTAAAATTACTCATAAACCAATTTCTGTTTCTGTTCCTTACATTGAAAATACACTACAACCACTTTGATTACATTTTCAATCCACGTTGTCAATTTCATTATCGCTTTACTGTCCCTAGTTTCACTTTTCTGTAGCTACGAAAAAAAAAACGAGCAAAAATATTTGGTTGGATCCGTATAACATCAATATTTATAACTTAATACATTGGCTATAAACATTTTTAGTTAAATATTGTAATATTATAAGATTTTATTTAATTAATTAATATTTATGGTATCGAAAATGTATGTAATCCGTCATTGTCTAAAGTTCTTCGGAAATAAATACCATTGAACCGTCAGAGACTATTTAGACCCTGACCTTGAGCGTCAGCGCTGTGCCTAAAATTGTCAGGAAATGTGTGACTAAAATTTATTAAACACAATATGTCCTAGGAATTCTATTCATTTCCTAAACAGACCTCGGATATTATGATTAATTTGAGATGTGGATACGGGTGAACGGGTCAAGTTCTGTAGAGAAGGAATTTAATACTCTGTTAGGTTACTAGGTGAATGATGGGAACTAGTCAGCGAACGAAGCGAGCGAACCAAGCCATTCATTCTTTATAGGTTTTTCCTTACAACGAACACAGAAATATTTATTATAGTAACTTAAACTTATAGAAACTTAAAATCGGTTACGAGCAGGATTTGTGATTGTGATCCCGCGATTTACTCAAAGATCGCTGGTTCAAATATCGCTCGTACAACCGAGTTTTTCTTTCCACAAAAATTTCTACTTTGGTCACGCATAAATGCTATTTAAAAGTATTTATTTATTTAACTCGGCTATTTAAGATATTGTTGTGTCATTAACTAATCTTATTCGCAGCAAAAACATATTAGTGGAACAATCATGAGAGCAGTTTAATATATTATGCCTACACGACACAGAGTAAGCATCAACTGATATTGAAAAACAATATACAAATGCCAATACTGTATTCCTATATGTGTCTTGTGGCCTTAGTAGCTGTTGCGCATAAGTTACCGATTTGTTTTTCAAGTTAGGTTAGTTTATATTGGGTTCGTCGTGTTAGTTACAGACGATTTGTAATGTATCGTAAATATTTTGTGTGGATGGCACTATATGTCACCTGCTCGTCAACATCCATATCAGTCTAAACATGGAAGCTTTAACATTGCTGCACTACCCGAATTTATAAAATTCGTGCATTTTCCCAGTATTCTATAACATCTGGTATTTCATTAGCTCTACTGGGTAGCAACATAAGATTTTTAGTATAATAATATAGTAATATTTTGCTGTGAGTTGTGACACGAAAGTAGAGTCGTTGGTGATATCGTTTCTATCCCTTCTAAGCTGAAAATTTTGTTACATGAGACCGGCATGCGGCAGTGCGTAAGCACCTACTCCAATAGATGTCAAAGAAGTCTGCTGAAGCAGTACTTACCTACTTGTTATTTAGGTCGATCCATATAAAATACTTGTATGATAATATTATGTTTGAATTACAAACACAAACGACGAATTTTCAATACATTAGGTACGTTGTACATTATACGATACACTCATCTAGATCCGGCCTGATGAGCCATCTGGAAATTCTCAGTAGGTACAGCAACACGGAGAGCGGAAAATGCCCTTTTATTTAATAGGCTCGCCTCATTTACCGGGCGAAATGCGGGCCGAAATCGTCAATCTGAAAAATCCAAATTTCATAAGCAAAATTTTACTTTTTCACATATTGCAATTTGTTTTTGTTGGATGTAATAAAAAAAAATACCATTCCGACGTTAACGTTACCATTTGGACCAAGGTTATTTCAATAACTCCATATAAAGTAAGAATATTAAGATCAGGGTAAGGCTGTTCATGGAATGTAATCTAAAGACATGTTTATAGGTAGTTTACGTACGTGCTTTCAGAAATAAGTAAATTGGTTTGCCTGAGCTGGTCACGTATTGCAGGCCCTAAGCTTGCTATATAAATCCTTGAACGGAGGCCGTAATAGAAAGCGGGACACAAACCTTCGACCAGATACGACTGGTCCAATGACCTGATGAAAGATTGTGATCACCTATTGTTACTCACATGAATGGTTAACGCAATTGTGTCTATCTTGAATGGAAGAGAGTTTTTTTTGGAACAAAAAAATCAAAATTTGATTTTAATAATAAAAATGGGTTGAAAAAAAAGGTAGAGCTCTTAGGGCGTGTTCATAGGACAAACTTTTAGGGCACGTTCATAGAATGCAATTTCAACGTGTGTTGATCAAAGGATGATCGAGTTCGGACAGCCTTTTATAAACATTTATAGTGGCCATATACCATAAATATTTATAATCAGGCCATAGATTTCCAGCCGTTTAAAGGATTACCCGGAACAAACAGATAGAAAGACAGACAGACAAAAAGAAAAATTTAAAAAATTGCCTTTTGTTAGGTTCAGATAACTTTACAAATTTATTAAATAATTGTTATTTTTTTACCACACAGACACTTTTTTTTTTGTTAGCCTAGTGTGTCCCACTGCTGAGCAAAGGCCTCCCCCATGTCCTTCCAAGTTCAGATACTTCAGTTTTATTTATTTCTGTAGCTTAATCACGATACTCTCTTGTCTATTTTCCAAGTCAAAAAAGACTAAGGTACTGTCTATTTGGAGATCTAACAATATTCTAATAAAATCCTAAATCTATGGCTAAACCGTAATCAGTATGCAAATGGAAAATAAATAAAGCTAGATAAACGCCTGCAGTATTAGTAACATCAAAGAGCAGACACGACAAAACCATATTGGTTCATAATAGGCGTATTCCGTACCAAATCGATCCATCACACTTCAATTTCGTTTATTCCGTCCAAATAGTGCAAACAATAATGATGACAATGTAAGGAACAGTGTTTTGTTGCACCGTGACTCATGTATTATATTGTAGGATAATCAGACAATGTTTAAAATCACCAATATATTGATACCTCTATTGTTCATTTCGTAGTTATTGTTCTAATCTGTCACTCTGTGCTGGTACATAACAAAACAAGAAAAACAAAAGATTTGAATGCAATGTACTCTTTGCACATCTAATTTTACATACCTATTATAATCGTAATGATTTTTTTTCTTCTTTGGAAGTTCAGAACCTAAAGCCGCACGGTGGATCACTTAGCTGTTTTATTTAGCGCGCAAAATGCCCCAAAATATTTTCAATTAATTTATTTTATTGGCTTTTTTATTGGACTGTGTCTAAGTAAAAGTCTTCCTGACCAAATTTTGGTCACAGCGGCCAATCTCAACGGAGATAAGCCAACTACGCAGGAGATATTAGTGTACAAGTATGTGCGCAAACACAGGTGCACTCTCTAATCCCTCACTCTCAAAGTCCGATGGGACGGAAAATATGGACAGTGTGTAAATACTCAAAATTAAAATAGTAGTCACTTTTCTCTAAATCAGGCAAAGTCTGTATTAAGTAATTAAGCGACGTTTTTTTCACACATCATGATGGGTATTGCATATTTATGAAAAATATTATTTTGTTAATACCTAAGTATGTGTGCATATTCAAAATTAGAGGACACTTAACAGGTGTGTACTAATTATATTATTTAAATTGCAGAAATTACACTTATGTCCTTATTCACAAAAAAATATCAGGTAACTTGGTTTTTGTAGTTAAAGATGGTTTGGAAGTTTTATTAGGCAATTTATCTAAACATATATGTCAATCCCAATGTTACTTTACTTTAGTTAATTTATACTCTAAAAGCCATACCAATTTGCAAGCTTTTTTAATACAGAAGTTGGTAATTTTCGTGCGAATTTTTTAAAGAATTCTTTTATTTTTTGGAACTAGATAATATTCCAATAAGATAGGTTTTGCGTTTTGCACAAAAAATAAGCCCTATTTACTAAAGTACCTTATTACCAAAAAGAGTTCTGTACAAAGAGGAATTGAAGTAGTAATTGCCAGAATTTTGTCTTTAATCGTCCTTTGAGCTAAGATATAAGTCGTCTGGTTGTCGGCAGGAAAAATGCGAAGTAATAATAAAGTGCTTCTAATTGAGAAGCAAATCTTTTATCTATTTTAAGTTAAATATCAACCAATTTTGTGCGTCTAAAAAATATTAAAACGGCTCACAGTGCCGTTTGCAAAAGATAAAAAGAAAATATATAGAATAAATAGGAGATGAGGAAACTGACTGACTGATGGATGAACAACGCACAGCCCAGAGCGCTTGTCTGGAAACTTGATTTGAGCAAAGATTCTTTATAATATAATGTAGGCAGTCGCTAAAAAGGATTAACGGAAATTCCTAAGGGATAGGGAAAAACAAAATTTACGCGGAACAGCTTATAAATAAATTTATTTTTAGTAAGGTAATATTAGTGGGTCTTCTCGACAGGAAAGTTTGAAAAAGAAGAAATATCACTCAGTGATACAGGTTATAATATTTTCTACAGCGCAATCATTCAATTAAATTACAGTCGAACCTCTTATATGTAAACTTATTAGAGTCAGCTTCTAATATATCCCGACGCAGCTGAATATCAGTTTTGTACAGGTCAACCTGACTTTTGGACCCTGCAACCCAAAGGGATAAGATAAGCCGGTCTGACTTTCTCTAATGTCCAAATTAATATATTGACTGTAATAAATCTCTATAATAACAGGGAAGTTTCAGCTCAGAAGCACGCAGCAAATGATAACATAGAAACACAAAATTTAAGTATTTGATAGAATAACACCATGCTTCTTTTTATTAGCTTTTAATTTCACAGATTCAAGTTCCAATATTATACATAATGTCAAGGACATTTTAATAGGATCTCCGATCTTCAATGATGTTCATAATGAACATACCCATTCAAAGTATGTGTTCTTATGTAGGTAAGTAAGCAACAACAAGAAACAAGTTTCCGCGTTGATTTCGATGACCCACGGTCGCGGCAGGCCAGTTAGTCATTTGACGTATTTATAAACAAACGCACATATAAACAACCGTTCTAAATAGTGATCACGTGATATTATGAAAAATTAAAATGAACGGAAATAGTGAAAAAAATATTGAACTGACTGAAACCAATAAAAAAAATGATGAAACTAACGAAAAAAACACAAATAAAGAAAAATTATCGTTTGGTGGCCAAATAAAACGAATATTCTTCCTGTTTGTGAGCTTTTTCACAGTTGAGCCCTTCTTATTGTGCTACGTTCTACCCATCGCCATATCTGGGCTAGCAGTTCAAAAATTAAATATAGAAAAAGCATGTCGTGTAGATTTAGGTTATTCGGAAGAAATTTGCACTAAAGCAGTAAATGGTGACGTCAGTGAAAATGATACAATTGGAAATGCGGCTCAACTAAATGCTACAAAATTGGTAGCAGATATGACTGCATGGCAGCACCCTCTTCAA
The DNA here is from genome assembly GCA_936450705.2 of Protodeltote pygarga. Classification (NCBI taxonomy): domain Eukaryota; kingdom Metazoa; phylum Arthropoda; class Insecta; order Lepidoptera; family Noctuidae; genus Protodeltote; species Protodeltote pygarga. The sequence continues at coordinate 6,869,041 of OW388265.2, read as the reverse complement.
AGCAGTATCCCTGCCATCGTAATACTAAATGTTGGAGCCTGGAGTGACAAAACCGGCAATAGAAAAGCCTTAATGCTTATGCCTGTTGTTGGTGAAATCATATCTTCGAGTGGCTTACTTCTGACTACGTATTTCTTCCTGGAATGGCCGTTGTGGGTGACAGCGTTAATAGAAGCTTTACCTGCAGCATTGACTGGAGGGTACGCGATTGCTCTGATGGGCTCATACAGTTTAATAGCAGATCTTACAACAGTGGAATCTAGAACATTCAGAATAGGATTAGTTGGTATCATTGTGACACTAGGAGTTCCATTTGGAACATCTATTAGTGGAGTTTTAACAGAAGCTGTTGGTTACTACGGTATATTTGGCATTAATTTGAGTCTGTATATCATCGCATTTGTGTATACTTTCTTCAGAATTAATAATGTTAGATCCGTAAAACTGGAAGGAAGTATGAAAGATAAGATTTTAGATTTCTTCCATCCAAGGAATGTGTGGGATACTGTATCGTTACTCTTCTTGTCTCGAGGAAAACAATTGGCACAAATACTTCTCATCATTAGCGCACATATTGTGATCATGGGACCTGTTTTCGGTAAGAACTCATTTACAGACTTTTTTAATTACAATTTCCATAATGTTGACCAATACAACATTACAAAAACATAAAATTTTTTAATAAAGATTACGAAATTGAAAATAAAACATCAATAATTATTGCCACCATGACCTAATTTCACACTAAATGAATTGCCTTGACGTCATTTAAAATTTAAGTGAAAATTGAATTCTTTGTCATCGAATTCCATAATAAACTAGATGACACCCGCAGCTTGACTCAAAAAACTGTCCTTTTCCAGATTGTGTTGCTTCGTGACAACATATATTATTACAATCAGTTCACAACTTTAATAATAACATAATTAATATTAATTATGTATGTATAATCAATAATATACTTGAAACAACTTTTTAACGGATATAACTCGCGTTTTTATTTTGACAATACAATCCGTCTGCCTGCGACCACAAGTGCTGCAAAGCACTCGAAACATCAGGATTGTATTATCAAAATAAAAACGCGAATAATATACTTAATATTAATTATGGATTTGAAACTATTTTTATAGCATAATTCTTAATCTGGTAACGAAAAGTGACGAGACGCCATACACGCTCCCATTTTTTCGTCAGGTTTCCTTGCAAAGGTGCACCTGTACTATAGTTAGACCGAAGCGGGTGAATAACCTGTGCAGGCTACCTGAGCAAATTGAAAAATATAATTATTTGCTCCGGTCTACCTGTACAGGGTGTACCTGCACGGTAGACCTCATCGGTGGACCGCACCGGTAGCGTTTATGGCTAATATGGTTTTCTTTTTTCAGGTGAAGCAGCTGTACTTTTCCTATATGCATTAACGAAATTTAGCATGAGTGTCGTAGATTTGAGTTTGTTTAGCACCTATTCTATCTTGATGGGCACTGCAGGTATGATTACTAATAAGATAACTTAAACTAAACAATTTTTTTAAATAATACATTTTTTGTAAAGCATAAAACGATTCTCCTTGCGATAAAACAAAGCGACAAAACCAGTATTAGGTATCTTTGCTCTGAGATTCATCTTTGTCGATATCTAATTATTTATTCTTATTAAAATTTAACTCGATTCATGGATATGAGTCAGAAGAATTAAGTTATAATTTTGCAAGTATTTGTATTGAACGAAATGATGAGAGATTGGATGATTATTTTTTTAAAACATACTTCTTTACGATAAAAACTAGTGAATGAATTATACGTAATTATAATAATAAGACTTGGTGATCATGAGTCATCTATTATTAGGTATAGACTTGGTACAGTAAAAATTGTGTTTTATTAAGACCTATTTTACTGTAAAATAGGTCTAAATAAAACAAAAATTCAATTTCAATTTCAAACAATGGTTTTTGTAGAGATCATCAAGTTTTGTGAATACGATCATGTTTTTAAAATAAAGTCATAATAACAAATATTAATTATTGAAATTGCCAGTAAATTTATATCAAATTATATAGAAGAGACTGAATGGGTATATTATTTCTGATACGTACCTACTTATCGGTACTAACTAAGAGTTAATGGATATATCAGTTTGTTGGAAGTTTGGGTTTACATGTTTGTGTGATAACTGCACTATAAAACTGGATTATGGTATTACGATTGTTACTTAAAACAGTTTAACTACACTAATATTCATTTACAGACTTTTATCGCATTTAACCGATACATTAATAGTAACAATAATGATTATACAAATACAAATAAAATTATATTATAGTAGAGTCGTGATAGCCTAGTAGTAGTATAACCGTTTATGGCAACTCAGTCAATCAGTCTCAGCGTTCGAATCCAAGGCGCCTCTGACTTTTCGTAAGTTATGTGCGTATTATAAATTAATTATCACTTGCTCCGTGCCTCGGAAAACACGTAAAGCCGTTGTTCTTGCGCCTGATCTCTCTCCGGTCGCGTTGGATTGCGTTTCATCGGACTTCGAGAGTAATAGAATAGAGAGTTTACGCACACACTTGTGCACTATAATCTGAGTTGAGATTGCTCGCAAGTGACCGAAATTCAGTCAAGAGGACATTATTAATATGTATTTTTTGTATGTTTCAGGTTCTGCAGTAGCTGTAACACTATTCAGCAAGAAATTGAAAATGCATGACAGTCTCCTCGGTATAATAGCTACAGCCTGCAAGACTGTATCAGCTTACGTATACGGATTAGCTCCAACCAGAGATTGGCTTTACGCAGCTCCAGTCTTCGACTTCTTCGGCAATTCTGGAGCAATTGCCATCAGGTCCTTAGGCACCAAAGTCGTGGAGCAGGAGAAAGTTGGTATGTTGTTTAGTTTAAAAAGTATTTAAAGTAGTTTAAAGTTTGTGTTTTTTCTACTTTGTTTGGGAGAGTTTGCAATGATGAGCTATATAAGGTTGACAAGATAAAAGTCTCAGATCTGAGTCCAAAACAGGTCTTGTGTTCGACTTTTTAAGAATCAACGGTGCGTGCAATTCTGATTTCCGGGACATCTACATATACATATTATAAAATTAATTATCACTTGCTTCCGTGCGAATGTCACGTAATTCCTTTAATCCTGGTTATCTTAGATCGGAGACGGTAAATAATATTTATTTGTAGGTACCCTCATAAAATCTTGACAACTGTCTAACTTTAGGATATCGTATATATTCCCAGCTGTATAAAGCTTGACACAAACGTTTTGAAAAGGCTAGGAATATTGGTTTAGTAGCTTTATAAGATTATTTAGTATAGCTGCATTACACTTGAGACGGTTGAAAAATATTTTTGTGGTTACCCAGTACCCACCTTTTTTTTATAGATGGGGTATTAAAAAATTTAAACGCTAAATAAATATCGTTAATAAACTGGCATACCAGACAGTTATTGACGGTAAGTGTAGTCTTGGTAATGAACTAATATCCACCTCGGAAGAGGATACCACCACTCATCGCCAAGGTTCAAATCATCAAGGTTTGAAAAATTGAATAAATCGTCAAGTCGAGACCTCAAAACAGAATATCATAAAATATTTAATCGATGTCTTTAGCGTTCTGATTGTTTATTATTCTGCTGTATGGCAAAAGCCCCGGAATTATAAACGTGTGATTTGTGAACCATCAATTAAGCCGATAATTGTGATCGTGGGTGTAATAATTATGTTCCTATCTTTAATTTGAAATGTCAGATAAATTATAACATGGTATAGGTATTATATGTCAGATAGGTATATTAAATTAATACTTATAGGTAACATATTATTTTTAAATTCCAATTTTAACTATGCCCACGGATCCGTTCATGTGAGATTCTTATTTACCGAGACCAAAATTATACCTATAAAATAATATAATAAAATATACCCCAGTGTTTTTTCTACTTATTTATTTGATGTTGGTATCATTAAAAAATCATAAGTACCATAGAAAAGTAAATATTAAAAAGTTCGAAGTATTCTCCAAATCTCGATGAGAATTTAAATTATCGAGCTCTTAAATTATCTGAGTCTGCCGCCAGTATTGGGTGGCCCTTATTAGGTAGGTACAAAAAAGATAATTATGATCTAAATATTAAAAAAAAAAATTCATACCTAAATCGAATAAAAGCATAGGATTAGGTAATAATATGTAGAGCAAGAATTTTCTTTCTAATTGTAAGTAACGGTTTACCCAACTGTGTTGAATGATTCATCTTATGAAAAAATATCTCGTTGGGTTCGTCTTGGCGGGGGCATTTCCGTGTCCCCGGATAAGCGCCTAACTCGCATTAAGGCTGATTGGCCAATTTTTTTTTATTGCGACTTCAAATTACCACAAAGGATTTCATTAATGATGCATAAACCCAAATATTTTAAAAACTATTCTTATGTTTAAGAAGATTTACAAACATAATTATATTTTTTTAATCCAATCGTTTCGCTTCGTCATTTATATGAAATCCGGTTGTTAGTTTTTTTTTATATGCCTTAGTTAATAATAGACCTCGCTCGCGCAGCTGACATCAACATTAGACAAAAACTCGAACTTCAGTTTTTCTTCAAAATTACTCAACTACCCACGTTTCTGCAGTCCGTCAGGTTTGCGGTTGTTTTTCTAAGGAAACGTTCTGCGGTTTTATGTAATAACATTACATTTTATAAGTGTTGTTCTTTCATTAAGCCTTGGACGTTTTCTTAGTGCTATTTTTTCGAGTTCTTAATTGTAGTCCTATTTTTAATTCATGTTACGGCCATATTTTGTAACGAATTGTAAAATTCTTAAAATCAGAAGGACGAAATTCAAACAAAAAATAGCATAATACCAACAAAAAATCATTTAAAGCTATTTTTTTATATGAAAACATGTTTCGATCAAGCTGAAATATTTGCTGAAACTTTGTAATGTTGTTTTCCTTCAAATGGTTTAGTTTGATTTTTTTGCCAAATCAATATGTAGTATGTCATGAGCGAAAATAATATGTGCGATATGGCTAGGGCGTACCCCACAGGCGACGCGCAGGGGCAGCACCCGGCACCTGTGGGAAATGGACAAGGGTTGTCGCATCAAACTGGGCGGGTGCGACGTAAGAAGCGAGCTCGTAGCATGAGAGAGATTAGATTGAGGTATGCAAGTTGGAATATAGGTACGATGACTGGAAGAGCAAGAGAGTTAGCGGATGTCTTAAAACGTAGAAGAATAAATATAGCGTGTGTGCAAGAAACAAAGTGGAAGGGTGCAAAAGCTAGAGAGATTGGTGAGGGATATAAGTTTTACTATAACGGTAGTGATGGCAAACGGAATGGTGTTGGAATAGTGGTTGATAATGTTTTGAAAGAATGTGTGATTGCCGTAAATAGGATAAGCGATAGGATAATAGCTGTAAAAGTAGTTGTGGAGAACGTTGTTTTGAATATAGTTAGCGTGTACGCACCGCAAACAGGATGTGAGGATGTAATAAAAGAAAAATTTTGGGAGGATTTTGATGCATATATGATGAATATTCCTGATAATGAAGATATAGTTGTAGAAGGAGATTTTAACGGCCATGTAGGTGATGTAAACCAGGACTATGAGAGAGTACATGGAGGTTGGGGGTACGGAAGTCGTAATCTTGACGGTGAAGCAGTACTGCAAGCTGCCACAGCCTTTGACCTGGCTATAACTAATACGTGGTTTAAAAAAAAACCTGATCACCTCATCACTTATAAAAGTGGCCACCACGCGACGCAAGTAGATTATTTTCTAGTAAAAAGGAATAATCTTAAATGCGTTAAAGATTGTAAAGTGCTGCCAGGCGAACACCTTGTTTCACAACATAGACTTCTAATCATGGATACAAAGTTGACAGTTGCGCTCATAAAGAAAAAGGATCGACCCCCTCCTAAAATAAGATGGCGTATGATAGAGAAGAAAGAGAGTGCAAGCCTGTTTAAAAAAGAAGTGGTAGATAAGATGATAGAAATGACGAATATGGATAGTATGTCTGTTGATGAATGTTGGACCGAGATGGCAGAACGTATAAGAAGAATAGCAAAAAAGGTATTTGGAGAATCGAAAGGGAAAGGCCTGATAGATAAAGATACGTGGTGGTGGAATGACAATGTTCAAACCGCTATAAAGGAGAAAAAAATTGCATTTAAAGAATGGCAGAGAGTAAAGGATGATGAAAGTTTGAGTGAGTTAAAAAAGGCATCGTATAAAGAATGTAAGAGAAAGGCAAAAAAGGAAGTCGCTATAGCTCGAGCCCAGACTCTAGATAGGCTATATGATACCCTGGACTCTACTAAGGGTCAGAAAGAAATATACCGAATAGTAAAGGCTAGAGAAAAAAGGGCTAGAGACCTGACTCATATTAAATGTATGAAAAATGAGGAAGGAATGATTTTGTACAAGGATGATGAAATTAAAGAGAGATGGAAAGTTTATTTTGATAAATTGATGAACAATGAAAATAGATGGTCGGGTCTGCTGAAGAATGTAGATGAAAATATAGGTTTAATTAGAGAAATTAGTGCAGATGAAGTAAGGAAGGCTGTTGGAAGTATGAAGAATGGGAAAGCAGTGGGACCGGATGGTATACCAGTAGAAGTATGGAAGGTATTGGGAGAAGATGGATATGCGTGGCTGACTTTATTCTTTAATAAGTTGTTGCATAAAGAGGTGATCCCACAAGAATGGTGTATTAGTTCACTAGTGCCCATTTTTAAAAATAAGGGTGATATACAGGACTGCAACAACTACAGAGGGATAAAGCTCATGTCGCATAGTATGAAGGTTTGGGAGAAAGTAATAGAGAAGAGATTGCGAGAGGAAAGCGAGATAACCCAAAACCAGTTTGGTTTTATGCCAGGGCGAGGAACAACAGATGCCATATTCGCACTACGGCAACTGTGTGAAAAGTACAGGCAGGCTCACAGGAATTTACACATGGTGTACATAGATCTTGAAAAAGCATACGATCGTGTTCCTCGTCAGGTTTTGTGGTGGGCTATGAAAGAGAAAGGAGTGCCAAGGAAGTATGTGGAGTTAATTCGGGCAATGTACTGCCGATCTAGCACCTACGTTCGGTCGAGCGCTGGTAATACCAATATCTTCAATGTCGCGGTGGGACTGCACCAGGGATCGGCTTTAAGCCCCTACCTCTTTCTGCTTATAATGGATGCCTTGACATCGGACCTGCAGGAAGAGGCACCCTGGTGTATGCTTTTTGCCGACGACATTGTATTGATAAGTGAAAGTGAGCACGAGGTCCAGATCAGACTGGATAGGTGGCAACAAAACCTAGAGAACGTTGGCCTGAAAATCAGCAGAACCAAAACCGAATACATGTTCTGCGATTTCGGCGGTCTCTCTAGGTTTAACGCCGTTACGCTGGATGGCGTAGCACTACCGGTCTGCTCCGACTTTCGGTACCTCGGTTCACTCGTACAAAATGATGGTGAAATAGATCGAACAGTAAAGCACCGAATTAACACAGGGTGGATGAAATGGCGGCAGGTCACGGGGACAATTTGTGATCCACAATTACCCCTAAGATTAAAGGGTAAAATCTATAAGACCATGATTCGACCTGCCGTCATGTATGGATCAGAGTGTTGGGCAATAAAAGCGATGAATGAAAGACAATTGCATGCAGCTGAGATGAGAATGTTAAGAGGTATGTGTGGTGTGACCAGAATGGATAAGATTAGAAATGAGTATATAAGAGGGAGTCTGAAAGTGGCACCGGTTACTGAGAAATTGGAAGGTAACCGGCTGTCCTGGTATGGGCATGTGATGAGAAGAGAGGAAAATCATGTAGTGCGAAGAGTATTAGGATTGGATGTGGATGGATACAAGAAAAGAGGCAGACCTAGGAAGAGATGGATGGATTGTGTGAAGGGTGATATGGCGAGAAAGGAAGTAAATACTGAGATGACGGGTGATAGAGATGTATGGAAAAAGAAGACATACTGCGCCGACCCCAAATAAATTGGGAAAAGGGCAGGGAGATGATGGTTTAGTTTGATTTTTCGTAACTATATTTATTGATTTTATATCTCCAATCTAGTTTAATGTGCGAGATAGCAGATAAGCGCGAAGAGGCGCACTAATGATAACATTTATAAAACTTTACAGTCAAAGATATTAATTACCACAGCTTTATTCAATTCTTTCTTCAACTAATTGGCAATTAATCTATTAGTTGCTAAAATGAATTGAAAAAGCGCGTCAGCGTCGACTAAAAGTAGATTGGATGACTTGAAATTATCATATATCAAATATATATTATATTATATATCAAATTATCATTATCTTCTGATCAGAACATTCTAGAAAATGCATTTTATTGTCATACCAAATTTTATTGTTCTCTCAAATACAATAAAAAATGTTAATTGATTTTAATCGTAATGATGACTGCACCAAAAAAACGATTCACGGCGTTATTTATTGATAGAAATAAGTTAAATATTCGATAGTTTTAAATATTATTTTATATTTTACAGTACAAAATATTTTTATACTGTGGTAGTAATACAAAAGTCTACCGAGAAGGTTCGCACTCCGTCGAGTTTTTTCGTGTTAGTCAGTGTACCTAGCGTTCTAAATTAGCTCAACATTTATACGAATAAATGTGGTAGTTTTTTTTAGACTCCAAAGACAGTCTTACTTAAAGGCGTCATTCAGCATCACATTTAGTACTAAATTTTATACGATATTACGACTTAAGGGTGACCTCTGTTAATTTTCTTTATGGTTAGCAGTATCTAATTCTATTAAGTCAGGGTAAAGTATCACTAGTTATCTGGCATCGATTCCACATGGTCCCTGAGGTGATCACGGCACGCCATTTATCCTGGCGTACCGTGACGGAGGGTGTGTGTATCACCTCTCCCCCGAGGAGGGCTCAGTATCGGATGACCGCGGCAGGATGGTGGAAGTGTGCGACCCGCGATCCCGCGTTCCCGTCACTATGCGGATGAGAAGTGACGTCATCTATTTAGGTCATGAAGCAAATACAAAGTGCTTCATGATTTAGGTCCTCATGTAGCCTGATTCTAGATCTTCTCTAGTTGATTGTAAAGCACAGATTTTTTTATTTTAGCGTAGGTTAAGCGTATCGTAAAGCGTTAGCGTAAGAGTTTATTTATTATTACTATGGTAAATTTTTTTTACGCGACTCGAACTTGACTCGATTTGAATTTTAAAAAGTTCCATCCGATTGTTTTAGCTAACATAGAACCCATAGAACATCCATTCATTTAATTAATGTGTACTGAACTAGGAAGAATGGAGGAAGTTTCGAGAACCATTAAGAGCTCCCAATAGACCTATTGTGCTTCAAGAAGGTTCTATTATATTTTATCGCTTGATCTCTTACATTGTGTAGGTTTTTTATTCGGTAAATCGAGGGCGGATTTAAAGATGTACTTTTCTAAATTTTGCTTTTAGTATGTGAGACTTTATTGTCATTTCGAAATTGTGAAGCTAAATATTGGGCAACACAAATCGAATTAATACTGTTGCTGAAAGCTGTGCAATGAACCATTGACTGGCAAAGAAGTCTAGGGTTCTAATCTAACGAACGAAGCTGTGACGTTTCATAAGTAATTCGTAAGTAAGTGCGTATTATAGATTAAATATCAGAAAGACGAAAGAAAAACGTTTTATTTTTTGCAACAACATGCGCACATCAAACATTTAAGTTAACAGCATAAAAAGGGTAGGTATACAAATAAAAAGAAAAATTAAAATAAAAGATAGGTAGGAAAATTCATACGTGTGTCGCAGCTGTCACAAAAGAAAGGTACCCCGCTCAGCATTGTGCTGCCACGTGACACAAATAACGGCACAGCGCTATGGTTTTCAGCCGGGACCCCATAAAAAAGGATTCGTTAGTGATAGGTATCACGTTTTATGCCTCGGAAAATAAGTACAGCTGTTGGTCCTGCGCCAGATCTCTCTCCAGTCGTGTCGGATTGCCTTCCCATAGGACAATAAAAGTGAAAGAATAGGGAGTGCACCTGTGTTTCTGCTAACACTGGTGCCTATAAAGATCAAAAGGGTATTGCAATATCTCCTGACCTCTCAATGTTTTAATACCAGAAATATTGTAGAATGGTAGAAAATATTGATCAGCGATATAATAGCGATACCTATAGTATTAAATTGGTCACTTCACTGATTCTAGTTTCAGAACGAGACTTTAATAGGTCATATAAATAGGTACATAAAGTCACTCTACTTGCAGAATACCTATTAATATAGCTAAAAAGCTAAAGATAATTATTATTATGTAGAGATAATTTTTTGTAAGGTATTCCGTACCTATTTTTCTTTTTTAGTTTCTTGCCAGATTCTTCTCCATGAAGGGTAGGCTGCCCTAGGAACTGGCAACTAGAGTCACTCTTATAATAAAAATATTAGAATTATGACTATTCATAAGTGCCTAATGGTCTAACTCTACATGAATAAAAATATTTTGATTTTGATTTTATTATTATAGGTATCATACATAAGAACTTGCTTTATGGATTCAGAAAATATGTTGAAAATATTTTTAGGCTTTTTACATTTTCAAATATACCACAAAATCGTAAAAAAAAACAATTTTCAATTATGTATCCTACAATGTATAGGTTTGGTTAAGTATTATTTAGGTACATCGGTATCAATATACCTGCTACTACTTTGTATAAAAAAAAATTATGATTGAGCACTATTTAAAAAAAAAATGTTTTAGTTATATTTATGTAGTCAACAATATATCACATCGCTGGGCACGTCATCTTAAAACTACTCCTTTAAATAAAAAGTAAAAGATATTTAAAACATCGGAAATAATTTATTTAGGTACTTATTCATTTTTACTTTACTGTTTTTATTATCGAATCATTCCATATTTTTTTAAATTTCAGGTAAAATGTGTTCGTTGATTGGTTTCGTGGAATCGTTACTGCCTGTCATATACATACCGTTGTACAGCAAATTGTTCTCGAACACCGTAGAGTCTTTCCCTGGACTGGTCTACATACTTGGCGGGACCATGACGATACCGGCCTTCGTTATATTCATGTGAGTATTATCTTCTAATAAGCCCCGCTCGTTTACTATATCTTTTTAATTACCCCTATTTTTTCTAAGGCATATATTATAGTATATATGTATATTATGGCCATAACATGTTTTAAAAATCAATGATTAAAATATTAAGTACCTTTAAAAAAATAATCATCATTATCAGCCTGTATTAGTCAACTGCTGAACTTAGGCCTCTCCCAAGGCGCACCACTATTGTGCGCTCATTGGAGATAGTAAAAATAGTTTTTCGGACAAAATCCATACAAAGGACATTGACCATCTTTGTATGGACCTGCCAGTCAACTACCATAGGAGCAGTTGGCGTAGCTGCGACTTAGCTCTTGATGAGTCCGCAATGCATGAAATTCATACAACTTGAAGTGACCTAATAAAACCACTTACAATCTCCTTGTATTTGTACCTATGGGTAATTTCCAAATTTTCGATAATGTTCTACGATATTGTTTCAAATTTGGTACAACTGGCTGCTTGCTGGTCGCCACCGCAACCGTAATAGGATTACCTTTAAAGAAACATTACGATTTAGTTAGCACTAATAGTAGACCAGGTACCCATTACGCCAAGTTAGCTTTATAAGGGTATTAAAAAAAAAATTATAGGCTGATTATATTTTAGTTAATTTAACTCACATAACAAATTACAATAGACCTTACACCTTTGAACTTTAAAAAAACATTAGTTTGCTCTAAAAAACTGGAATTCTCAATAAAGGTCGAGGTTATTTTCAATCACGTACTCGTTTTGTACATGACGGAATTCTGCGCGTGCGGCGGTTTTTGACAACACTAAACTCACGTCAGATGAAATTGATCACGTTATTCGGTCAAAGGCCCGTTCATGGACAATTGAACAGTGGCTGTTGGATTTCTAATAATATTTAATGAAAATTAAGTAGTTAGTGCAGTTATCTAATAGTAGTATCTATTTAAATCATAGAAAATACTATTTAATTAGATATAAGAGTGTTGCCAAGTAGAATATGGCGCATTAATTAAGTTATCAATATTTTTATTGGTTTCACTTTGACAGCACGATTTTTTTACCTCAATCACATTCACACACTATATATAATATATACTTAATTATATGATTTGCTATTTTCGTGGTTGTAAGTTACAGCTGATGTAACTGGAATTAATCGCCAACTAACTTTAAATTAACTGCAATTAACTGGAAAATTTACGCCAAATTAGTTCATAAATTATAAAAAGTAAAGAAAACACACTATATTTACCTACTTAATTTCTTGCAAATAGTATTAATAATAAATAAATAAATCAGCCTGTAACTGTCCTAATATAGGGCAAAGGCATACAGAGAAGGATTGAGCATTAATCACTGCGGGTTGGCGATTTCAGACTATTAAAGTTTAGGTTTGGTATGTATTGGTTTCCTTCACCGTTAGTCAGTGATGTCTTAGATTAACTAAGAAAGTACCTACATATGACATTGAAAAAGTCACATTGGTATATGCCAGGTTCTAACTTATTACTACTAACTAAATAAATATTATAAATCAAATGTTATGGATTTATAGTGTGTCTGATTGTAACAAAACTTAATAGGCCAGAAAAACAAATTGCGTCTGCAAATATTGACGAATCAATGGCATAATATTCAAGCCATAACAATTCTCCCGTGATTGAAAAGCAGTACGCTTATGTTACTTGTTTTAATATGCTACGATTCTTTGAGGCTGAAATAAAAATAATTACTTTCTTTCTTTCTTACGCAACATTTTAGTACTGTGTGGTACATTTTCACTATAAGTCATACTTAATAATTTCCTAAATTTTCAGAGTCCTCTACATGATGCATAGAAAACAACAAAGAGATGTAGTGAAAAACCCAGCTTCGAAAGAGATGTACGCCCATGACAACAACGTGACCGCGCTGTAGTAAAAATAATAAAAATATGATTAATGGATTGTGACGTCATGTTGGTGCTTTTACAATTGCAAAAGCTGTAACTCTGTTAAGTAATTTGTAATAATTGCAAACAAATATTGTAAAAGCATCTCTTTTAAAATGATATAGTAAGGGAACTTGAAATTGAATGGATGTGAGTGATGCGATTGCTCAGTTGGTTAGAGTATTGCCATGGTTTGGTGAGTGTCACGGGTTCAAGTCCCGCTCGTATCTATCTCCCTTTTTTAAACGGTTTTACATAGCTTGACCTGTTTATTATTTGGTTTAAATTTAGTAATCGATATTTCACCCCTTTCCTGGTGACAGATTGATCTGATATTTGATACATAGCTTTAGTTTTGATGACAAAACCGTTTTAAGTAAAAAATAATGTTACTTATATTATTTCAATTTTGTTTAGCTGTTTGCTCAGTAAATACTGAGGTATGAGATATAGATTTATTAAGGGCGTAACATAGCCGTAAATTAAAAAATAGATTGATGATATTTTTTTAATATAAAGCCATAATTATTTGTGATATTAACAGGTTCTTCAAGAATGTGAGAGATTATGTTAGATTGTATGAATAAATTAATTTAATTGTCAAGATTATAATTATTTGATGATGAAAATACTAAATACTCAACTTAACAAAACAATTAATTAAGCAGTGATCAATGAGCAATGGTAATTTTAGTAAAATACTTAAATTAAATAAAAATATATATTTTTAACAACCAATATTTTTGTACTACTTAGGTGTACAAAAAACCCTACATACTGTTGATAAACGGGTACCGCTACGAAGTATTTGTTGATGGGTTAATGTAACTTATGGATAGCATCACCAAGGGTATATGTAAGTGACTTATAACCTTCTAAAGGGTTAAAATTAAGGGCATTTCACGAAACAGCCGGTGAAAATTGCGAATACAAGATCGATATGAAGCGGCATCGTATAACGTTGTTACTGCAAGCTGTTACCCAAATTAAAATACCCCAATAAACTGTAACAAGCCTGAAATACGCCTATAACTAAGCAGTTATTGCATTTACTGCCTTATTTTTTTCGTTTCGTTGGAAGTTTATGTTATTGTTAAACTAAGAAGTACTTAATCAAGCTTTTTTAAATCTAATATTGTTATTTTCTAGTATAGTATAGTTTATACAGGATAGTAGCAAGTATAAAGAAGAGTCGTGATAGCCTATTGGTGGTGACCGTTGACTGGCAAGTCAGAGGTCTTGGGTTCGAACCCAAGGCGCGCACCTCTGACTTTTCGTAACTTATGCGCGTTTTATAAATGAATTATCACTCTCCGTGCCTCGGATAGCACGTTAAGCTGTTGGCCCCGGCTGTCAATTTTAGATCTTTGACAGTCGTTACGGGTAGTCAGAAGCCCGAAAGTCTGACAACCAGTCTTACCAAGGGGTATCGTGTAACCCAGTATCTGGATTGTGGAGGTCTGATAGGCAGTCGCTCCATGTAAAACACTGGTATTCAGCTGCATCCGGTAAGACTGGAAGCCGACCCCAACATAGTTGGGAAAAGGCTAGGCAGATGAGTAGCAAGTATCAGCCGCCTGCCAATTGAAGTGTCTAGGTATTTAAGTGAAACCTAGGTTTAGCCGGCTAAAAGTAGATGCAGCCGCATGCCGTTGGTTACAAATAGTTGTATCTAATATGTTAAAAAAAATGGTTTTAAAGCGAGCCAATTAGTTCTAAACTATTCTGCAAGACTTGGTATGGCTCCTTTAGCTCTGTGATCTCTATATCTAATTTACAAAATTTTTTAACCAAAAGCAGCTTGGATGTTAATCGCTACTAGTTTGTGAAATGTATTATATCATTAGTTGACTTTAATGACACTCAGAAGTGGTAGAGTTAGTGCTATTTTTCTCCAACACCTTCTTCTTATATTTAAGAGCTAGGCTCTTGTCGGTGGAGCAATCGCCACCTCTCTCTATCCTCCGCTTGTCTTTTGACTTCCTGATACGTCATGACTCCTACTTTTTCCGACACCACACAGGGTAAATAAATAAAAGTGTTCACATTTACGAGAATATTCACCCTCGCAACTTTCCAAAAGATATAATATTTCAATATATACAAGTACATAAACAGCTAATCTGCTTTCTTAGAAATCACTAGTTTCATGGTCTGACATATAATCAAGTTAAAGTTATTTTATTTATCTTTTAGAAATGTAAGTTAGTCTAGTTTATTTATTTATTGTGGTTTCTTAGCTCTCTCGCTGAAAAATAACTTGACAAATTTACCAGCTTCTGTTCTAGCAATCATGTAAGTGTTGTGATGCACGATGGTCTTACGTGACGATGCATAGAGATGGTCGCCAAAATATGTCATTCCAATACCTACATTATATTAGTCTATATCAAATTCGAGATGATTTTGACCACACAATTGCAACGCTGTGTGTTAGGAGCTTAGTATTTGCTCCATATTACTCCATATTTATTTATTACAGTTTACAGTAGGTAGTAGCATAGTTACAAGTCGCGGGTTCGATTCCCTCACAAGAAGATTTTTGTGTGATCGACAATTAGGTACCTATTCTTTACGGTCTGAGTATATCCTATGTCATTCATGAAATCACACCGCTCCGTTGCTCCGTTGCTGCGTGAAAAAAAACTTAACTTTCGCAGTTATAATAGGTATAGGATTTCATATACCTAAGGATTTCATAATTGTAAAATTAATATATAGGGTTAAATCAAATTAGTGAGCGAAGCTTCAGAGGAACGGTGAATATTGATTAAGTATATTGGGCAGCTGGCGTAGAACAGAAGACCCGAGGATCGAACCCAGGAGCTCGTGTTCAGCAGTCGCGCTTGCTACCATTAGACTAACGAGGCAGTCTTTTACGAGGCATTTTTATTTATATTCATTTGAATAATGTTCTAAATACCTATATAAATAAATGAATAATAAATAATGTAACTAAAAGCGCCTATTGATAAATAGCTGGTAAAAATCTAATCAAATCATTGCTATACTTTTTCCTTGAGGCACTTTTGTTTTTTAGCCAACGAGTATTTCCACTATCGTAAGACGGTAAATGTTTAGATTACTTGTTACATTACTTAATATGGCTTTATCTGGATAGTAGAGTCAGATAAATTTTCTTACACTTTTCTACAAAAGGTATAGGTTAAAGTAAAAAAATGTAAAAATAAAATTAAAGCAAACTTATATAGCGCCAAAAAACTCCTCCGCTTCTCTGTCCCCGGGTAACGTGCCCAGAAGACTGGAAGCATTACCACTTTGGATGGCAATGCTGATCCTTTGCCCAAGGAATAAGCCAGCCCTCTAATCATGTGAAGTGTCAACGAGTCTCTTTGTGATAACCCTAAATAAGAGAAATATTCTTTATAGGTAATTTATATTATATAAACTAAATACTAAAACTAAAAATAAATTAAAAAGAAAATCTTAATCTAAAGAAAAAAAGACCACTACCTCTGGGCAACGTCTCCAAAACGCTGGACTTTTCTTGTAAAGTGTAACATAAAGTAATGCTTATATAAAATAAATTTTTAAACGGTTTTATTGAGCTTGACCTGTTTTTTATTTGGTTCAAATTTAGTAATCGATATTTCTATCTCTTCCTGTTGACAGATTGACCTGGTATTTGGTATACAGCTTTAGTTCTGATCACAAAACTGTTTTAAGTAAAAAAATAATTACTTATTATTTGTGTTGTGTCGTGTGTATTAGTGTCGTGGTGGCGCATTGGTTACGGACCCGCTTTGCGAGCGCGTAGGTGTGGGTTCGAAACTGGCATGTACCAATGTGACTTTTTCTATGTCATGTGTACTTTCTTAGTTAATCTAAGATACCACTGACTAACGGTGAAGGAAAACATCGTAAGGAAACCTGAACTTTAATAGTCTGAAATCGCCAACCCGCAGTGAGCTAGCGTGGTGATTAATGCTCAATCCTTCTCTGTATGAGAAGAGGCCTTTGCCCTATATTGGGACAGTTACAGGCTGATTTATTTTATTTATTATTTTTATTATTTGTAAGTAGGACAATACAGTCGTGTGACTACTTGACTGGTTGCCACCCATCCGTCGGCATCGCAGGACTATCGCCGATTTGTAGGTATGAGCACAGTATAATTAATCATACAGTATGGTAACTACGTACAAACGCTCGAAAAGGCACACTCACACCAACACGCGTAATATTGCGTAACGACGAGACTCCTAAGCGAACGCCGCGGTACCCGCTCAGTATCAATGACGCATCGTTGCGCATGTTTGTGTGAGTGTGTCGTTTTTGAGCGTTTGTACGTAGTTACCATACTGTATAATTATCATTATTCTCTTATGTAGGAAGTAGATAGGTATATGTATGATATAATGGATTCTGATTATTTAATGTAATAAAATTTTATTATTTATTGTACTTCCTATTTGGTTATTGTGTCTGTGTATTTAAGAAAGTATTTTTCTCTCTTTCTTATTTACTTTGTTATATTACGAGTCTGTTACTTGCAACAGCATGCGTTTCCGAGCCGCTACTTGGAATTTATATATAAACCTAATAGCACTTTGCTTGACCTGGGAATCGATCCCAGAACCTCATCTTCAGTAGTCGCTTTCGCACCATCTAGAACAACGCATAGCTCAGCTACGAGGCATGCTTGGCCAACTGCTGAGTCAGGCCCAAACTGACCGAGCATTTGGCTCGCAAGTCGCAACCAACAGGTTACAATTGCAAAATCAAAAAGTAAAAAAAATAAAATAGCCTGTATTTCCCTACAAATATTTCTTAACTACTTAATAATATAAACTAAGAGGTCACCCATCTCTGGGTTAAGGCCTCCCCCATCTCTCTTTCTTGGGCGGTTCTGGTGCATAGTGTTTTGTCTCTGATCGTATTTAAAAAAAGATTAAAACCAATAACTAAAAATACACCTACAAATCTATCTACCTCATTTAAAAGAACCTATCTATCTTACATACAAGAAATATAAAGTTGAAACTACCTACTTGATTTGCCTCGTCAACTACGCAGGTAGTACGATCAATTCCTAAATTAATTTTAAAAATGTATTCTGCCAGCAATATATCTTACGACAACTCACCCAAAATAAAAATTAAAGAAACAAAATGTACAGACATTGTAACGACTTCCAGTCGGTTGAGTCGGCCTTGATCTTGTTTATTAAAAATATTGGGCCTTATTGCAATTCCGGATCCAGACGCAACTGATTGGAGTCCTTTCCAAGGCTACAACAATTGGGTCAAATTTAAACATGCTTTGAGACAAACATAAAATGTCTACGGTTTTAAGTGATGTGATAGTTTTTTTTAAATGTTTTTATAGTCTGGGCTGCATGTTGGAGACCTAATTAATGGTAGCGCCATGTGTGAAAGTTTGGCTTAGTTGAAAAAACTAAAATATAAAGTCGTATAGTTGATTTTTCAATTAATTTTGAATGAGGCTCAATAAATGGCTCGAATTTATAAACTAGAAAGAAACAAGAGTTAATACATGGGAATTATTGAGTAGGTACCTAATTATATAAAAAATATATATTTTTTTTTTAAATTGTCATCTAAAATTCTAAATTAACAGGAACAATGGCGTGAGTACCAAGTAAATAGGCTTACCCAGAATAACTACGAACTCGAATTCGTATTCTATTTTTACTAATTTTTTTTTAGGGTTGATTAAACTAAACGAACTATTGTATCACGAAAATCATATAGTTTGTTATTTTACTCAACTTATGTCAGTCAAACCATGGTCTAACCTCTCTAGATTGAAAGCTTTGGCGCTAACTTGAATCTTTGGTTGAAACAAGTGCACAGAAAAATCAGTACGTCCAGTGATTATTTAAATGGCTTACATTTAGTGAAACTACGAATGCTACTGTTGTACGAGTATGTCAATAATTTAGCGTACGCCATAAGATTCACGATTGGTTCATAATGGTTTGGTAATTTAAAAATTCTTAGGTGTTCTAAAATGGTGAACAAACGCTCTACCGTCCCGTTATCATAACGAATAAGCAATTAGCCAGAGATGCAAATTATTCCCAAATGTTAAAAAAATCACAACTACAGAAAATTTTCGCGCAAAATATGTTGTGTTGAGATGAATCCATGAGATGTTCTCGAGACGAAAAAGAAATTTGGACTCTTGGCTCTACCACCACAAATAATATCTTGATCGTTCGTACGATTGAATGTATCTTGATCCAAAAACAATTGAAAAGCGCTTTTGAACATCCAATAAATGTATTCTTACATCATGCATGAGGCATGACCCAAAAGAGTAAGTATTTCGAAGCACATCTTAAATTGAATGATTAATAAAAGTTGGAACTTATTATTCATACTTATTGCAAAATACAAAGCCCCAAGAAACAATCTTATACCTGCGCCTGCAGTTTGAAACAGCAATTAACAATTCATAACGTTATAATGAGAGAAAGTTTCCTTTTTCCTTGTTCCGGATAATAAAATAACCTTATTTAAATTAAGTATTCATCATTTTATGACGTGCTAACTAATCTAATGGCACTTAACAGCACTTAGATGCAGCTTGCGTCGCTCAGTGATAGACTGATCTTAAAATAGCGTTGCATAAGAATAAAAAAAAAACATTCAGTATCAATATCCATTGTTGGAGATTGTGGAGACTGAGAAATTGTCTTCGTAGATTATACCAGATTTATTTCGAGAGAAGGAGATCTCAATCACAGCATAACAACGTACAATTTTGTAGCAGAGTGACGTCATGTATGTATTTAGCTATATCTATACAGCCTGTATCAGTCCACTGCTGGACATAGACCTCTTCTCATACGCATCACTTATTTTGTGCGCTCATTAGAAAGAGTTTGCCCTTAATCGCCACGCTGCACGCTGGGCAAGCTGGTTGACGATCGCAGTAGCATATGGTTGCAATTACACAGGTAGGATGCTGCTGCCCATCCTCCAGATTTTTCCCTTTGTCACTTCTTACGACACCCGCGGGATGAGTAGGGGTGGTTCTATTCTTAGGCCTGAAACCACACGGCACCTATAGATATCTTTAATTTTATCACCCTTATATGCACCTTTTTACCTAATTTAACAACAACTCTTATTTTAACAACAAGCAGCCATTTAAAAATTTCCACTAATAGCGGCAAAGTACCTTACAATTAGAAGCCCTACTTGACATTGAATTTAACACTTAACATTACTTACATATCTAAATAGAAATTCAGTTATTCCCTAATCTGCGATAATTAAACAATTAAACTCATCATTATGAACCACTTTTACTATGGGACCAACCTTGAAATCACAAAAAAGGGGGGGTCATGTGAACATAAATGTATGGAACAGGTGAATTTTTTGCGATTTCAGGGTTGGTCCCGTAGTAAATGTTGTTCATAATGAGTTTTAGGACCCCTTTTAATTATGCTGGTGTTTTACAAATAACCCTGTATATTTTAACAACGTGTTTCCACAGATCTGATCAAATCACTTTTTCTATAATCATAAGTTTTTTGGCCAGATTTGTTGGGGAATTTTTGCTCCACCGTGTACAAACAAAAATTACTTATAACGATGCATCTTAATGATCTAATCTTCCTACCTAAAATTCATGCGTTATTATCTTTAACTGTCTTCACTTCTTCTCCATAATTATAAACTTTAATTAAGCTAAATCTCAGACACCTCCGTGTATCCAACATTCTTAAAAAAGGATGCAAAATTTTCGCATCACATAATATTATTATAAATTATTTATTAATTCGACAGCTGAGCACACATCAGTCATGTTATGTAATATTTTCGTAATATTTATTCTCCGCCAAAACTGCTTACGAAATCCTTAAGTGGCGCCCAAAATATCTCCTGCACACATTTGTTAAAAAAAAATCAACATTCATTTTGTACTTTCTCTCAAGATTTTTAAGGCTTAAAAATGAAAACTTATCTTAAGCCTCAATTTTAATACGTATGTAAATAAGGCATTATCTTTCGAGATAAAAATACGATCCTCTTATAAGAGAAACCCTATGATGGCCATAATTTATTTTAGAAAGGCGTCAGCCACAGTGATGAGACATAATTTTGAAGATTTCTACGTAATCTATCCAAATGTCGTCTGAATACTATACCATATAACCCTCACCACGAGATTACTATTGAATCATAAAAAAGGTGAACAACCTCTACTTATACCACTACTACACTTACAAACTCTAACTAGATAACTCACGTTTCTTTATGAGTTCAATACTTCCTTTTTCACTTACAACACGACTTGGTTTACCTTGTAACATTTTTATTTACGATTAATATTATTAAAATGTAAATAATAAATTAAGCAGGCTATAGCTCTTCTAATCGTTACAATTATACTAATTGTTATTTAAGCGGGAGTCGCGCGGCTATCGGAACAATGTTAGTCGATGCGTAACTCAAGGTACAAGATAAATGAGCTACATATTTATTAAAAGTGGTGTCGTCGACAGTGAGACCTGTGTTATCGTATCGGGCGAGATGCGAGCGACTCGTATGCGCCGACGCACTCTCATATCGCGCTTAATTTTACAACCTGACATTTACTGCTCAGGTTTTTGGAAACGACAGACGAATAACAACGGATTAAATGTATAGTCACCTTTGGGTGCCGGTAACGAACAGTGCAGTGTGTGATATAAGCAGTGAGCCGCAGAACTTTTACTGACTCTCACTTTTCTGGCGTGCAGCGAACATGATTACGAGAACAGAAAACAATTGTAGTGTCAACGAGCTCACTAGATCCAACATACGTCTCACAGGCAGTCCTCAATGCTCAACATGGAAGGAGCAATCCAAAAAGTTTTTAAAAAACGTCAAAAGTTTTTTTCGAGAAACCACAGTCGAGCCTTGTTTATTTACTTATATGC
The DNA here is from genome assembly GCA_936450705.2 of Protodeltote pygarga. NCBI lineage: Eukaryota > Metazoa > Arthropoda > Insecta > Lepidoptera > Noctuidae > Protodeltote > Protodeltote pygarga. Next base: position 6,847,078 of record OW388265.2, on the reverse strand, counting down.
TGTGCACGGCTATTTCATCTCTAGCTGTTCAGAATATGCACCTGGAAAAAGCCTGCAGGGTAAATTTTAATTATGGAAATGATATTTGCGATCGTATTGCAAGCAGAAATACCACAGGACTCGATGAGGAGGTGAAGCAAATTCAATCTCTAGTAGCAACGGTAGTCGCCTGGAAATTCCCTCTACAGACAGCAATACCAGCAGTAATGGTGCTGTTTGTTGGAGCATGGAGCGATAAATACAAAAAACGAAAAATATGTATTTTATTTCCCTTTATCGGAGAAATAATATGTAATATTGGGCTGCTATTCGCTACTTACTTTTTCAGAGAATTATCCTTAACAGCAACGGCTTTGATCGAAGCATTGCCTGCGGCGTGCACTGGCAGCTACATCATCATATTTATGGGAATGTTTAGTTTTATGGCAGACAGGACTTCGATAGAAAATAGAACATTTCGCTTGGGACTTGTGACAATATGTGTGACGGCGGGAACGCCCACTGGGACAGCTCTAAGTGGTATATTATTACGTGCATTAGGCTATTATGGAGTATTTTCTTTACTGCTGGTATTATATACATTGTCATTTTTATATGGCATTATCAGACTTGAAGATGTCGTGCCACCTGATGGAGAGAAGAGTAGTTACATTAATGGGAGTGAAAAGGAAAAAGAATCGAATATGTTAAAGGACGTGTTTCAGCTAGTTGGCAACACCGTGATGGTAGCTGTTAGACCCCGTGCACTCGGGGGTAGGACTCAAATATTATGTGTGCTATTACTGTATCTGCTAATGGTGGGGCCTCTTTACGGTGAGTAGTGTTAATTGCTCTTAAACTAAAACTTCACAACGATTTTCTAAATATTGATAACAGAATAAGTAAATATTGAACTTCCTTTGTAACTGTACAAAAAAATAATAAGATCGAGTGTCGCAATGAAGTATTAAAAGTAGGACATTAATTCATTAGTTTGTCTGAATTTATTTCTGGCTCTGAATTGACAAACTTTCGTTACGGGCCCTGTATTGGCCAATCGTGGTCTCAATTTAATCATACATGGATTATTAATGATGGGTCAATGTGTGCAGTAGCCGTTTAAAAATACTTCTGCAAAAAAAAAACAAAAATATACTGGAAATACCATCAAAATAAAGGAAAAACATCTTTTTTTAAATCAGTGAATTATATTAGTCCCTCAATTATTAAAACGAAGATTGTGAGAAAAGAGCAAATGACCTCGCACAGAATTGAAGGTTGCAAAAACATATTTTTATTCAATTTACATTTGAATTTACATACAAATTACACAAATGTGTGTGTTTCACATAATGATGTGAAACCGGTTTTCGGTTTCGAATTTCGGTTACATCTTGAAACACTATCTATTCAAGATGTGTCATATAATAATTCCTGGACACAACAACAGCTAACATGTAATGGATTTTACATGTTAGCTGATTTTGAAAATCTAAAGCAAATTCTACTACTTCACATTTTTTTTGCATTTAAAACCGGGTATTCAAGTGTGACTCGCGCACAAAGGGTTCCGTATAAAGTTGTAACAGAATGTTAATAAATAACCGGTTTGTATGAATAGGTAAGGAGTGAGGCAGAGATTTAAAATACAGTTTTTTTGCCAACATTTTAATATCTAAAGCTTAATTTTAATTTTCCTTGGAGTATATCAACCGAGCTATAATTGATAATTTTATTAGATTTTTTTGCTCGCAAACTTCGGGAAACCCTTTAAGGTTTGGAATTTGAAGGAATTTTTATAATTTTTAACGCGATTATTAATTCGAGAAGTAATAATCGTAACTCAAAAAGTAATAACCTTATAAATAAAAATGGTTTCAGAATCCTTCGAATTAAATTATTTTCATCATAGATTATTATAATTGAAAAAAAAAACCACGTGGTAACTTTAAATATGTAGGTAAGTATATTAAATTTATGCCAAATTCCAGTTTTGTAGCGTTTATAATCTGCCAATAGAACAGACAGACGTGATGAAACTTTAAGGGTTCTTTTTTTAGGAACTGTTATGTAGAATGTAACATATTCAAAAAAAACCCGCCACCCGCTTCCATGATTCTAGTAATTTTATAAAATAAGTAATACACGTGCCAGTTCAATACATTTCACATTTATTCGAAAATTGAAAATTTTATATATAAAAAAAAAATTCCGTGATTTTTAATCTGCTTGTGTTTATTTTAAAAAGACTCACGGATTGCTATCCTAACAGAACCCTAAAAAGATAGAAGTACTCAATTGAACATTGTTAATCCGTAAGTTAATCACACGGCCCGCTTCACTAGCACACTATCAACAAGGCAAGCCGGTAAATAACTGGCCAACCTTGGCTTCATTGCTTTCCTGTTAACTTACATTTTGCTTAAAAAAACTGATGTATCTAAGTACTTACTTTTATCATTACTGTATAAAGAGTAATAAACTCTAATGATTCGTTTTAGGCCTATGTATTTTGAATTAATAATTAAATTTTGAATTAATACTTGTGTATCTTATACATAAGATACACAAGTATTAATTCTAATATTTAATAAAAATTTAAAAAACCCCGATATAAAAATACTCGATTTTTTTTAGCCAAGATTACTGTCGACTTTTCAAAAATAAAACTAAATCAAAATCGGTACATCCGTTTGGGAGCTATGATGCTATAGATATAAATTTATAAACACCTCCTTTTTCGTCGTCTTTTCGAGGAGGTTTAATAAATAAGAAGAAGAGAGGTTTCGAATTGAGGAACGATTAAAATAAACTATTTTTACTTTTACTCATGAAACAAATTAGTGTATGACCGAAACTATAGTCAAAACCGAAATTTAAAACTGACATTCGGTTTTTATCTTAGTTCCAGCTGAAACCTCATAAAACCGGATATCTCTGAAACCTAAAACTCCTTTTAAAAGGAAATTCTTTTGTAAATTTTTAAAGATATTGTTATTTTTTTAAATGTTTTGATTCATTCATTTATAATTTTATGTAAATTATAACTTCTTTGTAATTGATGAACCTACATAAAATAACAATACCATTATTTCTGAGAGGTTTTTTTATATTATTATAATTTTTCTTTAAGAATAATATTTGTTACGGAAATTAGTTTTTTTATTGTCAATTAAAATTCAAACCACGGTACTTCTTCTCAATTTTCCTTAAAATAAGCATGCACAACTTAAACAAAATCTTTTGACGTAACGATTCGCATGGCGGCTTTGTACGATCCATATATCATATATTAGGTACCATAATACATAATACATCCATATGTAATAGATATATCTGTAAATTATACCCACGATACGATACAGGAGTCCTACTCCAAAAATCGAACATCGATCTTTCAAATCGAAACGTAAATAATAACGAAGACAATCATACGCAAAACTCACCAAATAACTACTTTTTAACTATAGTTAGAGATTTCGTCTTTTGTTTCATTTCAAATCCATAAAAAAAACAGTTGAATAAAAGATGATTTAACGAATGAAAAAAACTAACAAATGCGATCCATCAGTCGAAGCTTAGTTGTTCGAATTTCGAAGTAAGGGCCCAAGTACCAAAGTTAGTTAAAAAAAATACGAAAGAACTTTAAGTCTTTCGTATTTTTTAAGTGTAGATCTTTTACTTACATTCATCTATCTTCATATATAACTTTTTTTTTCTTTTTTTTAACTAGGAGAAACAAAGCTGCTGTGGTAGGTGCCAGGAAAAGGTTACTTCTAATAAAACTATCTTCTCCTCAAACAGCCTGCAGGCATCTGAAATAGCTGTTATGTAGAATATAATACAAATTGCCCCGGGTATATCCATACCAAAAAATAAGAGTTGTATAAGTTATAAATTTCGTTTTAAAATTATTATTAATAGGATATCATTAACTTTTTTTTTCATACACATTTTAAAAACATATTATTATGACTCTCTTTGTATTTTTGACAGATGTGGGCGAGGCTGTGATTGGCGAAAATGATTTAATAGTTACGTTTCTGCCTCGGGTCATGAACTTATTACGTTAACTTACATTACCTATTATGCGTAGATTTTTAAGTTAACGTCATAGAATATTAAATAAGTTACTTAACTGTTAAGTAATACTTATTTTTACTTATGTTTAGTCTCAACGTATTAAGTATTGCATAAATAGCATTCGAATTTGAAGGATTATTGGTATTCCAGACAAACTTAAGTAGATACAATTATTTACTTTCTAATCCTACCTATTAATATTTACACTAAATTAAAATTCAATCATGAATCGAAAGAAACGTGGCGCCATCTATTATCATGAGAACGATAAACGAAAATAAATAATAATGTTGTTTTCCTCGGAAATAGTCTGACTTTTTTCGGTATACACCTAAAAACTTTCGCATTTATATTATTAGTTAGAATTGTTTTAATATTGCGCTGTTTGATGGGATTAAACACCTCTCCTTATCCATTCAGTGAAATAATAATTTAATAAGTAGCGCTTCATAAAGTCGTTCGCGGATATTGGATTTATTATCATTTTTTGCCGTGTGGTTTCTGATCTAACAATAGAACCACCCCTATTCATACCGCGGGTGTCGTAAGAAGCGACAAAGGAAAAATCTGGAGGATGGGCAGCAGAATCCTCTGTTTAATAGCAACCATCTGCTACTGCGATCGCCAACCCGCTTGCCAAGCGTGGCGATTGAGGGCAAACACCTTCTAATGAGCGCACAAAATAAGTGATACGCATGAGAAGAGGCCTATGTCCAGCAGTGGACTGATACAGGCTGTATATGTATGAATTCGTTCTTTCTCCCCTTTGGAATGAAATTTCCAAAAGACCTTAGTTAGTGAACCTCTGGAATAATCACGGATTGCTTCATTTAAATTTGCAATCTCAAGGTTTTCCGGCTTCGACTAAGTGTTATCAGTCAGAAGTCAGTCATAGTGCTGTTTTATAGATCAGATAAAGATCAAGATTGAATAATAGATCACGACATTGAAAACTACGATGTGACTAAGTACTTATTGATTTATTGAGTATCGTTATTTAAAAAAAAACACATTTTATTACTGAAATATTCAAAGAAAGACCTAAGATTGATTTATAAGGCAGAATTTTCTGTAGTTATGGACTACTTTATAGATAAATAGCATTTCCTCCGGCTTCATTTACTGCCGTGATACTAATTTTCTCGGGAAAATAAGTTGGTATGTCGCTATTTTCTGCAACCTTTATCGTGTCGCGATTCACGTTCGCGTCAATCCGTTGCTCCGTTGCTTAGTGAATGAAGGACTAGCCAGCTAATACGCTTTCGTATTAATAGTAGGAAATTGAAAAAATCTATAGATATTTTTATAAAGTGATACTAGTCTTCATTTCATCTTAATTTGAGAATATAGATTTTATATTTATCTAAGTGCACTTGTTATTCTCATTATCATTTATTTAAGAGCTATGCTCTTGTTGATGCAGCTTTTTCCGGCTCCCTCTCTCTTCTCAACTTTCAAGGGCCAATTCCTGGACCTCCTTTTACGAGTACGTCTCTCTACCTTTATTTGTTATTCTATCTGTGCGAAAAAAAAAGTGGCAGTCAGTTTTAGTAGTCATGCAGTGGTCAATTTCACAGTGCACCAATGTGTAAGCAAACACAGGCGCATAGAGGAACACGCTCTATTTCTTCACTCTAATTGTCCCATAAGATGCAATCCGACACGACAAATATAGATAGAATTAGCTCATTCTATTCGTGTTAGAGTCAAAGTGCTATTTTCAATAAATACTTGTAAATACTATTAAGAATAGTGGTAGCGTTCTAAATTCAAAAACGCGATACTATTTGCCCCACTTAAACATCCGTAATAGTTACGAGCAAATCACATCTCTATTGTATGCTATAACTACTCGTAATAATATGACCTGACCTTCATTACGCTGCTATCGAGTAAGAGTCGTTATTATTTTAGCCACGTGCTAACTTGTGAAACAGCGTAAGTACGACCGTGACCGATACGATACCAAGTCCCCACCTAGTATTATTTGTCAGCAGGGATGTCTCTTAAAAAAGTAATAATAAATTAAACAAAATATTTATAATTTCTTGGACTGCTTTCTTTTCCTTGCTCTTTTTAAACTATCTTACAGCTGGACATATACAACATAATTTGACATTTCAAAATTGACCCGACCATAATTATAACATACCGTTTCTTTAGTATCATATCGTGAGATAAAATAAAAAATAAAAAATTCATCGATTAATTCTTGTGATAATAAGTCAATAAACATGTGATGAAGTCACTTATACGATGAAATGAGATAGTTTGTACCTACGTTAGTATAAAAATTTCAATGTCTTAGATAAAAAAATTAATGATTAACGAGTATATATAATTATTTTATTATATTATATATATTTTTATTATATTATATAATTATAATAGTGACATACTGACATCTAAAAGTTTTTTGCCGGGTCACAGGAAACTTAGAAAAAAAAGTTAAATCGCCATTTTACTGTACATAATAAGTTATTTGGCGCTTACGTCTTTTTAGAACACATCGAATTTCAAAGTCGAAATTATAAAAGAAAAGTACCTACATAATATTTTTTTTAAACTGAAAAATACGGGTCTCTTAATTTTAGATTTAATATAAGGCATTAAGCATCTTTAAAAATAAAATGTTGTCAATGCCTATCTAAAATATTAATAAAATTCAATTTGTATTTCATTGAGATTCAATTCCACTTACATATTAAGTTTAAAAGCTACTATATGTTTAACAACATAATCGATTTACTAAGAAATACAGGTAGCAAATTCTTTGCCCTAGTTTTATGGTCCGGTTTCTGACTTTACGTAACTTTTAGATACGCAGTATACCATTGCAGAAATATAAATGTTCGCTATAACTTATAAGTTACACAACTAGACGGCTATTGAAGTATTAAAAGTATGCTGCAAGGGTAGTGCTTTTTAAATAAACTGGATGTGACACTCTTGCATGGAAGACGGTAACTGCAAGCAAGTCGCGTAGTGAAGCAAAAGCGTCGCTAGTAGTGAGTAATAGTAGTATTGTCATTAAAAAAAAATGAAATTGGTTAGTTCCAGTTTTGTCCGTCTGAAAAGAAAAATTGGCTGCACAGTGCACTATACCATGTATCAACAATTCAACACACATCTCTAAAATATTTATTATGACATCTATTAAAAATTAACTGCAAAGTCAGACTCGCACTTACTCTTATACTCACACTTGGCCGATTTTCATAATTAATTGTTGTTTTAATTTTGAGTTTACACTCAAATTATACCAAGTTTAACATTTGTACATGTTACCGTTTTTACGATCGAAAAAAAATTTGAAAAAAAGTTTTTTTTTGTATTTTGACTTCCCTAAAATATTTATTTCTTGTTTTATCTGCCACACACTTATAATATTCTGTTTAAAAGTTAAAAATAAAAAAGAGAATCCTTTAAAAGTAGGTTAGATTGACACCCGGTGATGTCCTTTGGGTACGACTACCTAAAAGCGGTTCACTTCTAACTTTCTATTTTTATAGCTGAAATCCTAGAAATAGAAAAAAAAACTAAATTAGACTATAGTTTGAGAGATACGATAGTGAAAGAGACTGACAAAGGCATTAAAATTATATATCACGGAATTTAAAAAAAAAATCAAATATTCTTATTACATTTATACTTATACTTAAATAATTATATTTATATCACCCACTTTTGCGTCGGAAGTAAATAATTATCCAAACTAATATTATAAATGCGAAAGTAACTCTGTCTGTCTGTCTGTCTGTCTTTGCTTCACGCCTAAACTACTGAACCGATTTGTGTGAAATTTGGTACAGACATAGTTTGGAACTTGAGAAAGGACATAGGATAGTTTTTATTACAAAAAATAAAATAAAAAATAAAATTTATTCCGGACATACAGCGCCATCTATTGGTCAAGAGTCGAAGACACTATTCTACGCGAACGAAGTCGCGGGCAAAAGTCATTACATATTTCAAAACCATCAATGGATGGTTATGAAATATGTATAACATAATGATGTTTTTATGATTATAATGGAAATTTTGCAATATATAAGTACCTATAATATAATGTACAATTTATGTAGGTATATTCTATGCACTTAGTAGGAATATTTTGTGCACCCAGGCTACCCGATATTTCTCAATATCACTCTTGTCCACCCAAAGGTTGTCTGAAAGACATCGCTTTTAGCGATAAGATATAGACACACATCTCATAGTATAGTTCTGTAAGTTTAATGGTGTACAGAATGTTCTATTATATTCTATTACTAGCGTTGCCCGTGACTCCAGTAAGCATCTAGCGTGTCCGCTCTTTGGTTATATAACAAGTAGCGCGGACACGAACGGCGCACCACTTTGCGATCAAAATGCTTTGAACGATGCTACGTGCGTAGAGGCCGGGCTAGCGCTACGTTTGGATGACGGGTGCAAGCGATTCTAACCTTAAGAGTGGTGCACCGGCTTTGTCCACGATATGCAACGGTATCTTGAAATAACTATACCTACATTAAATTTATAAAACAGTTGTTATTTTGATATACCAAACAGACACTTCTTTAACCCCCGATGCAAAAAGTAAAATGTGTTCTTAGCTTAAAAAATTGAGGTATTTTGTCGGTGGTTTTTAAATTTATTTTCTTATTATGAAGACTATCATGAAATTCGTAGGTAGCATAGTCATGAATGAATGGGCAGAGTCGACCGGGGTAGTACTACTCTCAGCTGCTCCTCACAGAAAACCAACGTGAAATAAACATCACTTTTGTCCGTCAGTGACAACCCTAGGTCATAAAGACTCGAAACTCAAGGTCATGTCTGTCACACATCACTTTAGAAACAAAAGCGCCTCCGTTTCAAATGCAATTGTTTATTCTCCAGAGATGATTGACGGATGTACGAAAATCATTAGGTATAACTAACTTATTTGGGTAATCATCATACTCAGCCTGTATTAGTCCACTGCTGAACCTCTGAGGCCTCTACCAATGCGCGCCACTTTTGTGCACTCATTGAAGGTTGCCCATAATCCCCACGCTGGGCAAGCGGGTTGGCGTTCGCAGTAACAGATAGTTCTTATTACACAGTAGGATACTGCTGCCCATCCTTTAAATCTTTCCCTTTGTCGCTTCTTACGACAACCGCGGGATGAGTAAGGGTGGTTCTATTCTTAGGCCGAAAACCACACGGCACAAACAAGCATACCTACCTATTATTATATTATAAACTTATTATTATATTTATTGTAACATTTTATTTCTTTTTTCAGGCGATTCGCAAGTAGCGTATTTGTATGTGATACGCAAATTCGGCTTCACTGAAGTCGAATACAGCGTTTATGGCACCATTAACATCGTCCTGGGTCTTTTTGGTAAGTAATATTAACATTCGTTCTTGGAAATACGGCTTAAACGCGAATAACACCTGAATGGTGCGGTAAAAGACCGTAGGTAATAAAATTTTATCTTTAAGATGTATTGATTTTTGTTTTTATTGGAATGAGGTATTATTGTATTGGAAATGTGTTAATTAGTTTGGTCATTTATAATTCATTAACTTTAAATGATTCCGATGAGGCTAAAAAGTAGTAAGGTAATTTTAATTTATGAATTTGGAATGTATTTAATTTATGAATTCATTCAGTTCACATCTTTTCATAAAATAAAATCAATTAAATTATACTAATAACTTCTTGAAAAAATGACAAATTTAGCTAACGTCCCTGCTAACCTAACTCCTTTGACACTCCCACCTGATCACGACTAAGTTAATTTTTGCTTGCACTCAAAATATACAGTGTGTAACAGAAGTCCGAAATAATACATTAAGGGCGTATAAGGTACCTTATAAACAATCCTTGAGCCTAGGTTTTGGAACCGAACCCCAAACAATACTCGAGTAAACCACGGTCAAAGTTTTCACCAAAATCTTTCAAATGCAGCCCTAGACAGCAGCTGAAAGGCAAATCAACACGAATTCGGTTATTTACCTTCAATAAATTCTTTAAGTATGCACTAGGCACGCGTAGGATAATGAAATCTGTCATTATTGAAAAAATGAAATCAAAAGAATTATTTTGCATGAAAAAAAAATGCCTCTTTTGCATTCAATATTTTCACAGGTGATTCTCTTCATGATAATTATACATACATGCCCTTAAGTATTATTTCGGACACGCTGTAGAAGCGTTCTCTAGCCACGCCAAAAAGGTCTAATAGTTCGTCCGTAAAATTCTAAAAAAGGGACGTGACGTGTACACGTCACTACGCTTCGCAGTGCAGGTGCAACTAATTGCGTTATCGCTTTCCTAATAGACGAAAACTTTAAGGGGGCGTGGCTTGGCGCAGCCGCAGGATTTAGTCGAAAAATGTTTTAAGTGATCAGTCTAAAAGGCCGCGATAGTACAAAAGAGCCACGTTTACCGTGGCATAAAATTTAAAACCCTTTATAGTAAAAAATAACATAGACTCACGAATTTATTTCCCAAAAGGGGGTAGACAATGGTGTATGCAGTACATCAAAGTTTCGCCGGCTATGTTGTAAGTTCCATGTGACAGGGGGCTAGCCATTGCAGGCTACGTGCTGTTAACCAATGAGGCAGTCAAAAAAAATCTCAAAAACATCTGATTTTCTCATAATATTCTGTTCATAAGTCTTCTATTTTTGAAAAAAGGAAATTTAGTTTATACAAGCACAGAACATATATAATATTTTTTTTACGTAAAACGGTTTTGTCATCAAAACTAAAGCTGTGTACCAAATATCAGATCAATCTGTCAACAGGAAGGGGGTAAAATATCGATTACTAAATTTGAACCAAATAATAAACAGGTCCAGGGAAGTAAAACCGTTAAAAAATAAAAAGTTGATTACAAGCAGGATTTGAACCTGCAACCTATTGGCAATTGGCAGCTAGTGGTGTAAGCCAGTAGGTTACACCTTAAAATCCTGCTCGTTATCAAGTTTTTATATCTATAAAAATTTTAAACTTTAATCTTTGATAAAAAAAAAATCCCCAAGAAGTCACATCATTTAAACGTATCGAAGCATGAACATTTTATTTAATTGCCAAAATGCAACCAGAAAAACAGCTCTTTACGTAAATTCAATGTGACCTTCCTATATTTGAGTGCGTTGGAACATAAACTTTATCTTTTACGACGAATCAAGAAACGCATCTTGTTGCGCGCGCGTCAGTTCAACGCTTACTTTATCAACCTAGGTCAAGGATTGCGGGTCGCGATATACGTGCATTTATCACGCAACCACATTCCCATTTTTCAAAAATGTATTTTATTTTCTTCGTCACAAAGTACTTTATTGGTTGCGGGAGCTGTGCTCATTAATTTATTAATTATTTTTATCAAAACTGGTTTCCACTGAGCCAGGCAGGTGATGGACTATGAAGGAATTAAACCTTCAGTTCTTTTGCATCCCGGGAGATGCGTAAATGGGTCGTCTTGATTGAAGTAGGGGTGGTACTGATTGATGAGCTTATTTAAAATTTTTCAAAAGCCAATTCAAGGAAAACTCCTATTTTAAATGTACAAATTATAGCATTTTTGATAACAGTAGATATGAATCAACATTTGAGTTGTATATTTGTATTAGGATACAAATTCAACCTAAATTAAATAAAATAATTAATTGAATTCTGCTAAATGTAAATAATTTTGCTCGCGACTGTACTATAATACATAATGCATTCATGCCTGATTGCATCAGAGTCTCTGTAATTCAACCTGCATTAACAACCTGGTGTCAGAGTTTAAACCGCACGTAGGCCTCTGACATGGCTTTACACACAGTTAAAAAATCTCTCAGGTGTGCTGGTTTCCTCCCGATGTTTACCTTTATCATTTTAGCTACTGATAATTAGTTTCTAATACGCACATAACTTCGAAAAGTCAGAGGTGCGTGCATGGGTTTTGAACCTACGACCTTTAACGTGATAGCCCAACGTTTATACCACTAGGCTATCGCTGCTTTATCAGTTACTTTACCGGTGCCTTTAATTATATTTTGTAGTTAACTACGTAGTTAAAGAGCCAGTTTGACGTGCTGACTTTGAGTTTATTGAACTTGTTAATCATTGTAGGTTAACCCAAGGTAAAATAGTAGGTACCTACCTTAGGTTGGTTTTTAGGCAATTTGTCATTATGTTCTTGAATGATATTTGAGTTCAATGGTCGTAATAACTTCAACCGACTGTCTTGGTGATTTAATGGCTGCAAGCGTAGTTGATGAGCATTTGTTAGGTTCAATTTTTTTTTTCTTTTGAAAGATACATGGCACAATCGCTTATCATAAGAACAGTACTTTTGCCAGAATGAAAGGTACCCTATTTCCGTTTCTATACACCTTTTTTTTTAGAAGGTACATAATATGTATCAAATTTTAGGATGATAGGTTCAGTCGAAGATATCAGTGGTATAGTCGTGAAAAGATAACAATTAGCTTACAAAGTAACGATTAGGATAATATTATATTTTTAAGCTTTTAGGATAGGATATTGTCCTGGTGGCGCATTGGTTGCGGACCCGCTTTTCAAGTACGTGGGTTTAGGTTCGAACCTGGCATGTACCAATGTGACTTTTCTATGTCATTTATGTACTTTCTTAGATATAATATAATCTAAGACACCACTGACTAACGGTTAAGGATAACATCGTAAGTCGACTTAATAGTCTGAAATCGCCAACCCGCAGTAAGCTAGCGTGCTTAATCCTTCTCTGTATGAGAAGAGGCCTTTGCTTTGCAGTGGGACAGTTACAGGCTGATTTATTTTATTTATTTTTAGGATATATTTTAGACAACTTATATCTAATAATATGCAACAGAAATCTGTCCGGCCAGTATTAAATGGAACTTTCATTTTAATTACTCCATAATCTTGATGCTGCAGAGTGGGCTATCTAAGGACTTATAATTTTTAATAGTTAGGTAGCTTTAATTTCTTCCTGTTCCAACAATCAGGCAAATTAGAGCAATCATGTCTAAACAGTTGCGATCGAAGCTCGTGACGTAACTGACAATTTGCAAGCTACAAGTGCTACAAGTATTGGTTTCTGAATGTCATATTAAACATTACCTACAGTAGTCCCACACTAATCTTTGATTGCGTTAAACAAAAAACAGTTGTAAAAAAACAATAAAGTAATTTAAATTGAATTGTACTACTAGAAGCTTGGCTCTTCATGAGATCTGATAACTTTTTTACAGTGCGAGCCATATGATCTCGATTTGGCAACATTTTACATGAAAATGTGTTTGGTGGGATTATATTTTCCCGACGTTTAACTATAACATGCCAGGGTATAAAGGATGTGACACCTACCTTAAAAAAACGATACGTCACTCTAGCTTGATGAGCCTGCAAGAATGCGAAAAGCCTAAGTTTTAAACGGTTTTACTTAGCATTAAATTTAGTAATTGATATTTCACCCCCTTCCTGTTGACAGATTAATGTGATATTTTGGTACATACTTTAGTTTTGATGACAAACCCGTTTTACGTAAAAAAAAATTACTAAAATTATTTAGTTTGCTAAACCTTCTGTGAATATATTCTTAGTGTGATTTGTATCCAAATACGCATTAGTGCTGCATAATGCATGAAGCATAGTCCACCACTGTTTGTTTAGTCAGAAGTTCTAGTATAAACAGTTACAAAGCTCCTCGCTTTGAGCCGCAGTGGTAATGTAGTTTCAATAACTTACAACTTTACAAACCAACAAATAGGAACTAATTTACTTTGTACCATTTCAAACCCCAATTAAATATGTGTATTCAAAATAAATGTATTCATTACAAAACTTAGTAAACAAATGCTTACAAAAGAAACTAAGTGGGATTCTTTACAAAAATGGCATAATTATATTTTGTAAAATAATCACAACAAAAATAAAAACACACAAGACAAGAATCCGGACATAATTTAAATTAAACATTTAACGTTATTTAAATCCTATTTTAAACAAAGTTTAAAAAACCCTCATAATAAAACCGTTGTAAGGTTCTTATTATTTTGAATCAAATTATTTTTTTTTACCTGCATTATTTTCTTTTCTCTTCATTTAAAAGAGCTGAATAGGTCACTTTATAGGTCATCTTTACAATAAAAATAAAAAACAATCTGAATTATTTTTATTATAGTTACAAAAAGAAAATATCTTGTTTAGTCCAACAGTTAAGTAACTGTTTAGTCTAACAGGAATTTTTGCATTTCTGCCGCACCCAAACCAAAAATTCCTAGATACCGTTTTATATCTATACTTAGTATGCATTTAACATAAACCGAAGGAATTTTGGACGAACAATGTACCATCGAGAGATATAAAAAAATATTATCTATGATTGCTTTTCTGTCGGAAGTTAATCCTAACTTCCGACAGAAAACAATCTTAGGATAATATTTTTACTGTTATCAATAAACATTACTTTATCATACTGCAAAGATTCAGCGACAGAGGAATTATATCATAGAAAAACGCCTCAGTGATTGGTCTACTAGCCAGATAACAATTTACTGGCGATTTCAAAAGCGCAAATTATGTGTGCTCTTGACTGTACACTTTGAATTGGATTATTTTCTGATAATACGTTTATCTGCCTCGTTAGTCTAGTATAAGCTAGCGCGATTGCAGAGCACGAGGTCCTGGGTTCGATTCCCGGGTCGGGCAAAGTGTTGTGCCCGAATAATGGCATAGGCTCACCCCCTACTATATGGGAGTTATAATATAGCCGACGAAATGTAGCGTGAGTCTATGTAATGTCTACGTAAGATACATGTCTTACAATAGGTAGTAGGTATTTGCTATTTTTTCATGATAAAATAGGATTTGGATTAACGTTCAAGAGTAAGACGCATGGCATTTTATTTTAACCCTAATACCTAATAGTTATCCCTAATATTATTCTAAGACTTAATTTTGTAGCAGATTTTAGCCTTTACTGTTTAAAACATTTAATTTTTTTTCTTCTCCAGGAACGGTATTCTGCATATCAGTCCTCAGCAAAAGACTGCACGTACAGGATAGCGCTATTGGCGTTCTAGCGGGTGTGAGCAGAATAGCTAGCTGTTTCATGTTTGCGTTCGCACCCACCAGGCCCTGGTACTACTCGGCCCCACTGTTGAACATCTTCAGCCATACAGGCCTAACTGCGGTTAGGTCATTAGCCACTAAAAGTGTCCCAACAGAGGAAGTCGGTAAGGAAAACATTTCATTTGAATTATAAATTATGCATACGACCTATTCGAGCTAATCTTGAAAGAGCAGGCCTTTAATACATAATGCATGCATGCCTGATTGCGTCAAAGTCACTCTGCTTACGAATTGGCAACATGGAATTAATTCAAGGTGGACCAAAAAGCAATGAGAATATAACTAGCTACAGTAACATTTTTCCTGGTTTAATTAAGGCGCTGATACTCGCTAAACCGCTGTCTCGCTTGCACACTAAAGATATAAAATCACTGAATAAATAGTTATGGAAAATCGCAAAAAACAAAGTTAACGAATACAACATTACAGTTCAGCAAAACTTTTTTTATATAAAAATTGCATACACAAAAATTCGTCTGAAGTAATTTTTATGCATAAAACAGCCTCCTGGGCACGCTGCAGACGAACCGTCACGGTCGCGACGGTGATAGAGAGAAATTCTTTGACAGGCGAAGGCTCGCGTGACTTTTGTATATAATTCCTTAATTTTATTTCTTTTATTTATTAGGTTTAGTGTATTTATAGTACCTAAGTAGTTTTAGATTGTAAATAATTTTAATTAAATTCTAATAATATAGATGAAATTTAAATATTTAATAAGAATTTCACAAAAAATATACCTACATGAAATTGTTTTACGAATAAAGTTATTTTAAAACAGCATTAGATATATTTTACGAGAATTCATTCTTCGGTTTGCCCGTTTTTCGAGTTTTCCATTTGTTATATGTTACATTCGCATTTTTTTTTAAGATTTTTACATCTTTTCAGTATTTGACTGAATGTCTTGTAGTATTTTCTGATAACGGTACTGTTTGTTTCGTTTATGATAGTCTTAAGTATTCTTTTATGCTTTCTTAAACCTTTGGTTAACATCAAACCAGGTCATTGAAATTTAGATAGACTTGATTTTTATCTGGTATAAATGTCACTATATCTATTCTATTTTGGAAATTATATTAAAGTTTATGTTTGACCTCGGATTTTTATTAATTCCGCCACTAAAAAAATCTCTTCTTACCCAGAAGAATAGCAAAAAATAGCAGAAGTAATGACTATCAAACTTAACGGTTTGGTAAGACAAAATGTACTAAAAGGCTAAAAACAGCTGGTATGACACGCAATATTTATACGTCAAATGTTCCATCAATCAATTTGAGATCATTATTGGAATGTCATCGGCATTACACAATCTGTCTGACTGATAGTTAGTCGTATGCTGTATTTCAATGTGAGAGGACATGTATCGTTAAAAAACCGGCCAAGGGCGAGTCGGACTCGCTCAATATGTGGTTTCTGTATAGGTTAGGTTAGGTTAGTTTTACAAAAATTGTACACAATTGGAACTTCATTTAATTTTTCCTTAAATATATAATATGATTATTGAGTATTTTCGCCTACCATAGGTTCAACCATAGTTTGACGTTTAAATAAGCGTGTAATGGACACTAAGGCATCTTGAATTAGATTTAGCTTAAAAATTCTCATATTTGTTTAATCGGTAATCAAAAATGTTTAAATTTAATCTTGTTTGGGCTATTTTTATGTATAAAACTTGTTCCGACCAAACTTAAATTTGTGCTCAAATTTTGTGATGTTTGATTTTATGCACAGATATGGATAATATCTGTGGTTTTATGCGATTTTTCATTACTATATTCAGTAATTTTACACGGTCAATGGTTTTAATTCTCTTGCATTAACTTAGATTTTTTTATCTCTCTTTCTAACATAGTTAGATAATTAGAAAAGGATAGAAGATTTTTAAAGCTGTCAAATAGTTCATTTGCTTGATATCAACGAGAATTTAGTCGGCATGTTATAGGTCTCGTCTAATTTCAGGTCAATGGCAAGGGCGTAGACTAATTTGACAGTTCAATTAGTTGTCCTTTTTTGATGGTGTTTATTAGAAAGAGATATAGTTAGACTAAAAGTAGTTTGACGTACAAGAGAATCAGCATCAATGTGCGAGTGAAATAGTGATTTAGAGCGATAGGTGCCTTAATTTTTTTTTTTCACAGCAAAGCTGAGCGCTCTCATTGGAGTGACGGAAGCACTAGCGCCATCAATATACATGCCGTCTACAAGTTCTATCTACGTGATGACGATCGACAGTTTCCCTGGAGCTTTCTATATGTTTGACGCTGCCCTGACAGTTTTCGCTTTGGGATTATTCGCGTAAGTTGATTTTACATGATAGTTTTTATCAGTTTGCGTAAAGAAAGGTCTTAGGTTCGGTTCACAGTATGGTGAATATGTAAGTGACTTCCGGACTCTTACTTAGTGGTTCATGGAGGAACACCATGTGGTTTTAAGTCCTTGAGAGTCGGATATAACCTCCTCACTTGCTCTTGGCTGGGTATCTAAGTACCTACATACACTTTATTTTTTACGAAATAAAAACTTTAAATTCATAACGTTCATAAAGTTAGGTATACATTAATATTCTTCGTGTCAAAATTCTATCTTTATTTTAAAAGAGTATTATCATCAATATTATGCACGCGCGTATTATGAAACTGTTATGAAAATGTGGCGTTTCAAATTGCACTTGTGCACCAGCCTTACGTAATAGTAGTTATTAAATACATGATTACCTGTATTGCATAACATCTCATTTTATGTATGTTACAATTTTACATAAGTGTCATTTATGACCATATAATTAATTTTAAATTTATTTATAGTGTAAAATAATTTAGTCTGAAATAATTTCAAAGAAAAATAGGTACCTAAAATAAAACTACTCATTCAAAAAAAATGTTTTGAACTTAAACGCATATAATGATAACAAAATTACATAAAGCGTATTCATATCTCGATTGCATTAAGTAAACAATTGTATTTTTTAAATTAAAAAATTGCTGTTGCTAATATTGCTATCAAAATAGTATTGTTTATCTCAGTCAAATGACGTGCATGCGGGTCACAGATAAAAAAGACGTTCTCACGGAATAAAAGTTGCACTAAATAACAACTGGCTCGCAAAACAAGGCATGAGGGTTTTACAGCCAGTGACTATAAAATTATCTAAATGGTTACTTAAATACATATTGAGATTGTAATATCTGTTTTTTAAATTGTGTAGGTACTTACCTAAAATTTTCTCAAAACATGCTATTTATTTTTTTATTTATTTATGTACTCACACAGAAATACATACAAGCTACATATAAGCCAAACATCATGTCGATTCGTTGTTCCTTTACTACGTGAAAAAAGGATAATTAAATCTACAAACAGATTTTAATATACAAGTGTGATTATATTTGAGGAGCTAATGACTAAGAAGATAAGAGTTAGCAAATAGATATTTTTTTATCACTACTGCTATAAATCTCACTGAGAACGTGTTCATCTCAAACAATGTATTTTCCCATTCTTTTCGCGATAAAGTTAAGGAAAATATTACTGTTGTTTAAGACATATTACTTACTTATCTATGAGCTATTTTAGAATAATAACTTTCGTGAGTCATACTTATATATATTATTACCGTTTTACTCACGGATTGATTAAGGGAATGCCCGAACCTCAACCACTGTGGTCCACAACGCCGCTCGCTATTGAAAATCCATTTGAGTTTATAACTAGTCAGGCATTCCCGAAACCAATCCGCGAGTAACACCGTAATAATATTTATCTATTTATATGCTCTGATTCTTAACGTAAACACATAAATTAAAAATCTTTAGTGCGCACTTTAAAAGAACATAAATAATATATTATCTATTCCATATGCTGAGTTATGAGTAGCAAATGCAAATTAACATTGCAAATATTTTAATCGTTCGTTGAGCTCTTGCCTGTTATTTCGCCTCGTTACAAATTAAACAATAATACCCATGAATAATAATTACAAGCGAATTACTAATACTGATTTGTTCACTTCTTTTGTTATTTTCAGACTTATCTACGTACTGGTGAGGCAGAGAATGAAAACCGTCACAGATCCAAGTAAAAAAGAAGAATACGCGCGTTCTAACGAAGTATCTCGCTTTTAAAATATTGTTATGTTTAATTTAGTTGTAAGTATTGTTCAAGTAAGTAATGAATGTATAATAAATTCTGAGGTGAAGCTAAATGTCCGTGAATTTGCCATATAACGTGTAAGATACCTTTTCTAAATAATTTGGTTAATAAAAGAAAAATACCACAAAAAAACAAGTAAGCGAATTGCCATATTGTTTGGAATTATCTTTAAAGTTTTAAGTCTAGCTCATTGGTACATAGAACAGACAAACAGATAAGCAAGAAAGCGAGTTAATAAATACAAAATAATAAAAAAATGCAGGAAAGAGCCAGAAAATGTCTATTGATAAAACTTCATGGTGTTTCAACGGAACAAGCGCCTAAATATTTACGAAGAAATCCAACCTCCTTATACAAAACAACATTGTACCACAAGTTGCCAAGAGGAAGGTAGTAAACAAAGAAAATGTTTTGCATTTTAACTAACGCTGTTAAAACAGAATAGTTAGCGTTTAATTAACTTGAACGAGACTAAGAAAAAACCTCGACAATACACTGTATAATATAAAACTGTATAATATATAATTGTATAATATACAGTTTACTCTTACCAACAAGAGGGCCTATTTGTCACCCTAATGGTACCTCTATCATACAAGTATACCTTCATAATTTTAGATACACTTGTGTCAATATTGTAAATAAATTACCTATAGAGTAAGTAAATAAATGTACCGAACCATGAACAATAAATATTGGATTGGTGCAATCTTAATCATTGTTTGTTTAGAGATAAGAATTGAGGTAGGAATTGAAACCTTGTTATAATAGTTAAGGAAAACTATCTAAGTGAAAATAGAGTAAAAAGATCAAATTGTACTATTACTTTATTACTATTAAATTTATTATTTATTTATTACTTTACTATTGTACCAAATCGTTATGGTTCTTAAATTTGTTTTTCATTACTGTGGGGTTACTATTTTACTACGAACTAATCACAATTTCAATTTATATGAGGTCCTACCAAAATAAATGTTCAAATTTTTACACAGCATTCAGTACGTCTTACCAAAGAGACCAAAATAAAATAAAAAAAACCCCTCAACCCTTTACACTAAAGGCGGACATACCACCACTGCGCCGACACCATTTAGCTTTAAGTCTGTAGCAATTGTATTAATTAAAAAAGTTACATGATTGCAGAACGACAGCTGAAAATATGAATAGTGGTGTAAATTAACTTTCACCTAGATTGTGTACTATTGGTCCTCTTTTTCTGACTTCAATTTTATTTATTTGTATAATATTTACAAAGTAGTATTATATTTATTAAATAGCTTATAAACTTATTATTTATGAACTAATACTTATGAATTTTATTATTTCACTTAGTAAAAATGTTTTTTAGTATTTTTCATTTGACGTTGTATTAAATGTTGTGCACCCATTTTGATAGGACCTTATATACGAACTATATGCAATGTTGGTAGTGCAATGCTCGTGCTATTAGTTAGCATTGTTCCCTGGCTTTTGTATGGTGACAATAAGGTAGAGATTGAGCTCGTAGTCCAAGAGTAATCCCTTCCCAGTTATTGCATTTATTATTTTATCTATAAATATCGTAATTTGTACTAATATTGACGTTACTAAAGAATGGTCTGATATATAAAGCGGATGAAAGTACCACTTGTATATTTTGTAATCTACTTAAATTATATCAAAATTATGCTAATATTATGAGACAGAGTCATGGAGAAGAGAGAAATTGAAACAATAATGATAATGCTGATGAAATGAGTGTCACTCTCCACGTCATTGTTTTAGGCAAGATAAATTTGCTATCCACCACATCTCACAACTCGAGTTTTTGCGTTTTTCTCAATTTCCGTAATATAAAAAACACAGCTATGAGCTATTTAATCTTACGTAGGGTTTGGTAATCTTCCCTCTTGAGTTTTGACTTTCTTATTTGTCATTAAATTGGCCATAGTAATACACACTATTAAATAATCAACTGGTCCTACCCTATCCTAGTATGAATAAAAAAATACAGCCCTGTGACGGACAGACTAACGAACCGGATGGTGAGATCTTGGGTAATTGGGTTCCATTTTTAACCTTTTAGGTGTGAAACTCTAAAAGAGAAAATAAATAGAAGTAACTACATGATATTTAATTAGCATCAATATCTGTTACCTTGTTAGAATTTGTATTTATTTGAAAATGTTATACAATTTACGGGAATGTTCTATAATAATACGTGCATGAAACGTCGCGTCGTATATTTATGGTGAATTCACACATGCATTCATAATTGATGATTCGTGATAAACAACGATTCCTTAAAGACGAATAGAGGTTCACATTAACGAGAGCTTGCCCTCACACCCTGCCGCTCACCGAATGACGAATAACCATGAAAAATAACGATTCGTGGTCTATATTCGAGATTTTTCACGATTCGTCTGCTTGTGAATACTTTCTTAAAAGAGATTATGTGCCAACGCAAAATTAAAAACGAAGCGTGAAAAATCAGAATCAAGAAAAACTTATGATTCGTCCATGTGTGAATTCGCCGTTACACTTGAATTGACGATCCCAAAATAATGTACTTATCTATGTGTAAACCCAGTAAATATAAAAAAATGTATGTAAATAAAACTGTACTATGTTAAATTAATAGATTGTTATTAATTAAACAACTATTATTGAAAATGTGTATGAAATATACGATTTGTTATCTTGTATTGTGTGATGTTTATTTAGATGAGAACTCGGTTCAATGATCTATTATCTGTTTTCAAATACTAAAGTATGATGATTGTATAACGATTAGCAATGATTTTGTCAAATTTACGATTTGAGTATCTATTTACTTTTTGTCATCTTCCAACTAGCCTCAACCTAACCAGTTGCAGCTGAATATCAGTTTTCTACTGCTTACCTGATTTCTGCAAGCTAAAGGGATACGATATTTTAAAGTAAGATCAGTTATCAGGATATAATGAGGGTAAGTACTAATTAGGTAATTGACTCCCTATATTGTCCGAGATTTTCATGACAGCCGGGACCGATGGCTTACTTACTTGTGGCTGGTGATGTGTGTGGTGTTTGAGGCACGAAGCAGGTATAATACGTTACGTATAAGTTTGGATTATAGTAAGATGGTGTAATTTTTATTTAATCAAATCAAATCATCTTTATTTATCAGGAGTATACCCATAGATTACATTACAAATTAAAATTGAAATTGAATTGAAATTGATAATAATAATTAAACATTAATACATGAATAATTAATTAAACATTAATAATGAATACATTAAATATTTAACTTTTATTAAATGCAGGCTGATTGATGACGCACGTAGACTACTTTTCGTACAGCCGGTTTTTGAGATGAAAAAGTCACTTTGGTACATTTTTTCATACATATAAATTATTAAGCTCATCATATAAAATGCTAGCGTACCTAATGCTACTAAATTCACAAAATGTAATCTCTAATTAATACATGACGTGAGTACTTAACGTTTTCGCAGACAGAGATAAAAACTCTTGTGGAATTTAAATTAGATTATAATTATTTAAATTTAGGGTTTTTATAGGCGTCAAGATACTCAAAATAATGAGATAGCCTTTTATATTACAGTGTCTCTTTGACATACACAAAATAGCATTTTATTTATTTTTCATTTTTCAATTTACCAAAAACCTTCCCGTGCCAACATGCACTGGGTCATTGAAGAGTATGACCTATTTTTTCTCATCTCAAATTATAATAGAAGGTCTTTTACCATCAATGAGCTGAGTACAGGTTGATAATTTTTAAATATATGTAACATAAACATTCGCTAATTGGTCTAGGGCAAGTTGCTGTTCGCTATGGCGTTCAATGGTGGCCTTTGTTCAACAGTGGACGCATTCCGGCTGATGATGAGTCGGGTTTGCCGTATCAGGATTTCATACAATTAACGAATATTTTTAACCGAGTTCAAAAAGGAGGTAACTACTTAACGCAATGTCTGAAGCTTGAATAAAAATGTTGGACTTTGAAAATACAAAAGGTATAACTTCTAATCAAATGCTCGATAGCGTGTATCTTTTAACAACTATTTTCACTTTATTTAAAAAAAAAATATACCGACTTTTATGCCTTGTCCTAAATAAGGCAATGTGAGAGAAGAGTCAATATAATAAACCTACATTTGTATATCATCTACCAGTGTTTACTTTCTAAACTAATCATAAAAAGTCTCATTAGATACTTACAAATTAAGGCCAACTAAACTAAGACCTAAATAGATACTTAAAAACTAATGCCAACATTATAAAACATCATTGCTGTGATATTAACATAAGCAATATTTTTTTTTGACATGATCTACTTTTATAATATTATATTTTTTTACAATAACTTTATATGATAAATATGGTACATATCAAGCTATAAAATTCCAGTATAAGCAGACATCTTATTTAAACAAATAATATAAGAATATTTTTTTACGTAAAACGGTTTTGTCATCAGAACTACAGAACGAGCATGTACCTATAGTTTGTTTTTGTAACAATTATTATTAGTCATTTATTTTCTAAAAGTAAAGCCAATAATAATATGATCCTACGTAAGAGTCTCTAACTCTTGATTGTATAATAAAACATAATTATGTATGTATACAACACAAAAAAAAACTTATATAAACTTATTATATCGTAAGGAAGTGCAACGCAATCACTTGCATCCCATACAACGTTGAACTGCGATGATGAAAAATGTGTGTAATGAAAATTGTACAGACTTCTCTACAAAATAAATTTTCTTATAAATACTCCATTCATGTGTTCACATGTACATGTACATGTACCTGTATAGGATATCTAGAAGAACCATTAAACTAACAAATGTCTTTCAGCAGTCCTTTAAAGTACCAAATGGATCTTTCTAGTCCAAGAGAAAACATTTAAAAGTAAGGTGAAAAGTCATTCATTTGAAGTTACAGTCCCAAAAGTACTGTCGCGGACATAAAGTGTGTGCGATAAACAAGATGTACCTTTAGTTTAATCTTGGAAATGACTGGGGACGTTTACAAACATATATCGTTTCATTTTATGTATTTAGTTGATCGTAAGAAGACTCTAATGGATGTGAAGTAATTGGAGCTGTAGGCAAGCTCCCTTTTATATGAGATTGTTTGCTGTAGAAGAGAAAAAAAACACGTATTAGAACTTTTTTATGATCTAAGATAAAAATCTACATCTTCAAGAAATTGAATTTACGCATTTTTTATACTAATTAACCTGCGATTTCGTTCGCGTCGATTAAAAATTTTCCAATACCTATTTTATTTTATTTAAAGAAATTTTTTTGCATTTCCAATTTTTTTAACTTCATTCACGTTATATAAAAAATTCTAACCCCATCCTAGGAGTCTTATACCTAATAGAAAAAAAATGGGTATTGTTTAAAGCTAATTTAGTAAGTTAGAAAAGTAATTTCACGCGTCATAACATTCATTATTTCAATAAAGCCATTTAAAATTAGGGCTAAGTAATTTTCAATTTAAATTCTTCCTATCCAATAGATCTGATCTCAAAGAAAAATACTTGGAACCGAAACATATCTGACACAGAAATATAGTGAAATGGAATGGCGTTAAAAATAATAAAGAAGGCTTTTTGATAAGACTAAGGTAATAGGTAAGGCCACAAAGATTTATAAATAATAAATTTCGTGAGTCACACTACATAAATTAATTACAATACATAGTATTACGGCTTTACTCACGGTGGTCTGTGACTCCGCCGCGGACGCGCAACGACACTCGCTCTTGAAATTGGACTCCGTTTGAGTTAGAACTAGTAGGGCAATCCCAAAATTAGGTAGAAAACATGCTATTAGCTAGTTTCTCCAAACATTTATATATATTAGCTATTTTCTATTTATTACTTTACTACATATGAAACTAAGAGATTTAAAAGTTAAAAATGTGGAAAATGGTTTCAACGTTTTTCAGTGTTAAATTTCATAGCCGCAAACTGTTCTACTATACGCATCGTGATGTAGTATTGAATGTCACAACTTTTCTTTATCGGCCATCGAATTCTGAAACAAAAACGAAAAATATAATTATTTAATAAGAAAATTTGAAAAAACAACTGATACGGTATGTCGAAGATCGTGGGTTCGAATCCCATCCGTATCAGTTGTTTTTTCAAATTTTCTTATTAAATAATTATATTTAATAAGCTATCATGTGCTATAACATGTAAAATTTCACAAAAAATATTAAGAAAATTGGTGATATCGCATCGGTGTCTACTAAAACTGCAAAGTTTAGAGCACTGGGTCGTGATACGTAATGTATTTCGATAGATGTCGCCACACGCCTTAGGCGTGTAAAAGAGATTTGAAATTTCGATTGATGCCGATGGGATACGGTGGCTCAGCGGTTAGAGCGTCGACACGGTATGTCGAAGATCGTGGGTTCGAATCCCATCCGTACCAGTTGTTTTTTCAAATTTTCTTATTAAATAATTATAAATATTAAAAACGAAAAAGTTATGCAGAATATTATGGATGGAACTTGGCGAGATGACCCTCATACTTTTAAGAATGACTGGTGGCAGACTGCTGTAGAGAGAAAAAAGTAGAGAGAATCTTAGACCTTTGCTCAGCTGTGGGATGAAATAAGATAAAAGTATGGGTCTTCCAGATTGTCTTTTGCTATGTTTTGGCTCAGTTTTCCGGTATCTGAATGTCCTCACCAGACGATGTTATTGTAAAACTTTTCTGCCTACGAGTACATTCTCAAACAAGATTTAAACAAGTTGAAATATGAATTTGGTATGTCTGCCCGTTTTATGAGTACCTATTTAAGTTTATAGGCGTGAAGTTTTACTTTTTATTGGCCTATAAAAATAGGAACATAAAATGTATCACCCTTGTAAACACGACTCCCATTAGCACATTAGTCGATAAAAATGTACTATCTACATACACACTCACAGCCTTTACATTAAACTAGACTAGACTAACAATTTTAGGTAAAGAAAGAATAAATATTAGATATAATTATAATATCTAATAGAAATAATAGGTATAATAAATAAAGTCATCAACAAAAAAGATTGTCACTATTTGCAATACCCAAAATGTGTATAGTATAAAAGAAAGTGTTAAGTACAATTTTTTTAAACTAATATACAACATGTAAACCGTGTGACCGTATGTCGTTTAGGAGGCTGTATCGTTTTATCTAAAATAGCAAAATAGGCAGCTAGCTGAAGTATGTAGGGTTTAAATTACTTTGACATATGAAAGTACGTACGTACGAAAGGAGTACGTATGTATAGGATATTACTTTGGCTTTTGAAAAACATAACATCAAACTCAAGGAAAGTAGTAGAATCTTAGTATATAAGAAAAAAATAGAGCAACCCTATAGAAGTATGAACCGTGAGCACGGGTATGAACAACGCGGCCGCGACACGAGTTCCGTTTGCGATCATACCTTGTTCGACTGCGGTTCAACTAAGCTCCACGAGCGAAAAAGTTACATTTTAACTTATATCATGGTTAACTGCTGAGTAAAATTTTGAAAAACGTCTAGAAAACTTATTTTGAAAAAAATGACATTTTAACATTTCTATGGCGAGACCTGCTTTCGCTCCGCACAAGGCAATGTGGTTGACGTTATCACTCTATATTTTCTTGAATACTCTATGAGTAGAATCAATGGCCAAATACGACTCGCACTTGATTGGTTTTTAAGACATAATTGTAATTACCAAAAGCGTTAGGCAAGCTACACGACTACATTATAACCCTGATATAATATTTGTTTTAATAAAACACTACACATATTTTTGAAGTATTCTTATTTATAACATTTTACACAAAATAAATGTGTAATAATTCTAGCAATATAAAATACCTGGTAAAAATTAATTTATTAGTTTTTGAGCAACTTATTTAGTACAAAAAGTCCTTAACAGAATACCAATTTCAACCCTTTAAATGATTAAGTTTTTTTTTTCTGATTCAGCCTTAGTAGAATAAAAAAACAAAGTAGATCAAGAAATCCTTAATAATCTTAATGAAAAATACGCAAATATCAGCTATTTTCCTAACCTACTTACTTGGTTTGGATCACATGAAAAAATAGCTAGAAACCTTTTTCATGTTATTGGTATGAAAAATGAGTTTTCTTATAACATTTATTAAGGCCGTAACATCAGGGTTTTCAGTTATTAGAACTTATGCCTTTTTCTTAGAAAGGTATTTAATAAAGTTATGGAATCATACTGTATGGTAAATAGGTAAAAATTAACTAACACCTTTTGTCACCGAAACGGTAATTTTAAAATGCATTTAAATTGAATTTTTTACACGATACTTTCATTAATACACTTCTGAGATGTTTGTTATTATAGGTAAGCCATAAATATTATACTTAAATTACAATCTATAAATATCTTCTACTACATAAAAATGAATCGCTAAATGTGTTGCTAAGCGCGAATCTCGAGAGCAGCTCAACCGATTTAGCTAATTATTTTTTTGTTGTGTTTGTTATTGTCAGGAGAACGTTTTTATGAAAAAAAAATACAAACAAACATTAGGGTGGAGTAAGATAGGCCTAGAGAAGGGAAGGGTAGGGTAAGATAGGATAGGGTAGAGTAGGCTAGGCGTAGAGGTAATATAATCACGCATACAAAGTCACGCCAGGTTAGTTTTTAAAAAATATGGATTCTTAAAATCTTCGGTGATGTTTGTGAAATGTAAATACCTATTACTAGACGATTTAAGAGTTTACACATTAAATATATGAGGCTTTTGCGTCTATTGCAGACAATTTATGGCGTAATGTCTGCGAGACAGCGATTTTGGTGTCTAAATAAACCGATGCTAGAGCGACTTCCATACCTACAAATTATAAATGCATTATTTACATACATTATAATACATGTCAAGATTGCTTAGATTTTTAATTTTATTTTTTTAGATAAGATATAATTTTGGCGAGTGCTTAGTCATGTTTGAAAGGATACTACAAAGATAATTATTATACATTTCTGGTCCTTCTGGATCTTTTCAATTTGAATAAGCTGTTTAACGAACTCTTTTAGTGACCACAAGATCACTATGATTCGTTTGATTAATTAATCGGGTTAATTATGCAGCTTGCCAGCCTTATTTTTTTTTTTTTTCGCAGAAGGGGAAATGCGCCTTATGCATACCGTCCCGCTCGGGGATGCGAGACGGTTATGTCGGGCTCTCCGGCCTGGAGATGGTGGGCGGCCGGCATACCGACTAAAACCCCTTCTGTGTCACCTCTTATCCGCATAGTGGCGGGAACGCGGTATCCCAATGTATTACATCCGCGAACCCGCCGCGGACGTCCGTTGCCGGACCCTCCTCGGGGTGGGTGTTAGACACCCACCCACCGTGACCACTTCGAGGACCATGTGCAATGAACGCCAGACGACCCCGAGTCTGACGTCCATGGTCCTCACATCGGCCGCAGAGGATAGGGAGAGCGGCGCATCGTAATACCGACACTCCTCTTCCCCTGCGGCCCCGCCGTGTCCGCAATCTGACGGATGCGGCCCCGCCGAGGCCGCGGAAGGTAGGGAGAGCGGCGCACCGTAATACCGGCACTCCTCTCCCGCCGCGGCCCCGCACTCCTCAGCCGCGATGTTGTTCATACAACACCGCGGCCCGCCTCAGTTGCGGTGCTGCTAGGTGCTCCACCCTGATACAGCACCGCAACCCGCCAGGGCCGCTCCAAAGTGGGCTTCTGGCCAAAGCCCGCCGGAGCGGCGCCTCCTTGGGGTTCCTCTTAGCTTCACCGCGAGCCCCACCGCGGCTACTAAGCCCCCCCGCCACGACAAGGCGAGAACCCACATTCGGGGGGGGGGGCAGCTTGCCAGCCTAATCAATTAACTGCGGTAATATCATTACATGGTCCCTATTCTCTTTAGAGTTATTGGTTATCCGATGTCACTTCGACCAGTAACCACTTATCTAAATCTGTCAGTTCTTATTGCTACAATTTGTCCGGGCCAGATTTCGGACCATTAAACTGGATGATGATATTAAATTGTATTTTGACAGTTCAGTAGTTCGCTTCGACGAGCAATAAGTACCCCAGCGACCCGATTTTATCCTGACAGGCGCTTAACGACGATTGATGGAATAATTTACTTGTTACTGGATATCATGTGGGGAATTTATCGAGAGGATTGTTTTCGCTTGATTTGTATAGGTAGATACTTATATGTAAGAGTTATTTAAAACATATATATGTACGGTACTTATATGGCTCATTAAAATTTAAAGGAGTTCTGAGCGAAAGTTAAGTATGAAAAAAGTTTAGGTACATTAAAAACTTACTTTTACATTACAGTTAGTCTTTCGCAGGGGTCTCTTTTTAAGTATAAAACATATCTCTTACATTATACTCCACTCTTTATAACTTAGTTAAGGTACCAATCGCACAAAACCGCTATAGGAATATATATATATTTTAATAAATCAGTAAATATAGTTCTATAAAATCCCAAAAACACCAAGTTAAGGAGAATAACATTACAAAGTTTCAACAAACGAAACAAGTTTTCATATAATAAAAATTGCTTCAAATGAATTTTTGCTTAGGCAATTTTTATGTAAGTATATATATGTAAGTGTATATAATTATGTCTTAAAGAACGTGTAATAGAAGTCAGAGATAATACTTAAGGGCATGTTATATTATAATGAAGAGCACTTGTGAAAATATTGAATACATTAAAATTCTTTTTTCGCTTCCCATAAAAGTACTACTAGAGTCTACCTAAGAACTTATTACTAGCATCCTATGTTTCATAAGGCCAAAATTTCAATCAACAAAATAATGGGTATTCGCGTTATATCGCACTCTAGTTAACACGTGGTCCCCTCTGCGATAGTCATCAATTTCAAGAGCTTTGAGTTATCGAACATACAACCCCGGCCATGAAAGATTCGAAATTGCATTTCCGGCCAATTTGTTCCATTAGTACCCTTTTCATTTCCCAAGCGCACCTGAATGCCTCTGCAAAGTCCTGGTGAAAATAACATTTGTGAGAGGGCCTCGATCAAAGGTTGATTTTTAAGCGCAAAAATAATATCGGCCCTGAACTGTTTTTACCGTTTTGGAAGAATATTATTGTCTGTTTTCGTACTACGAGATTTTTGTTGAAATTGTTCGTGTTTTTCTGAACCAACAATTATCCTTTATGTAGCATTTTTGAAAAGCTTTTATGAAAAAACTCTGAAACTTCAGGGATATACCTACCGGTGCGATATTTTTATTAAGGTAATTTTCGTGTTAAATGTTTGTGATTTTTCGTGCGTACTCGGTTTAAAATCAACATACGTAAAAATATTCAGCTGAATTGGTAGGTTAACTTTTAGGTTTTTAAAGTCATAAAAAAATCTTAATTTCTTTATCAACTTACCAGGGACGGATTTTCCTGTAGGCCAGCAAGGCCCGGGCTTAGAGCGGCAAAATTTAGAGGGCGCGGGGCGGCACGACATTGTTTTTAAGTAGTCGCACCCTCATAAACTTATACGAATTTGAATTCCGTACCACAGCACCTTGAAAAAAAACACGTATGGAGATACCGATTACTAAAAGTTAGTTTTTTCGTTATTTTTTACTTTTAATACATAAACGTTGTCATAAAATTTTTCGTGTTTTACAAAAAGCAAATGGCAATCTTCCGTAGATGTAGTGCATCCAGCGTAACAAATCCACCCCTGGATTTAGCCAATAATAATTTAAGTAGATAATAGTGTCTTGTCTATCAAATAACAGTCTTTTCTAGGAGCACTACTCAGCGGTTACAACTTACTGATTTTCGGAAGTATCCGAGTCAGTCGGAGAATGAGAGCATCGTAACGCATTCTATGCCAGTCCCCGCTACTATGGAGTGCCTTATAGAGTCGCTTCTTATATTTCAACAATAGATTTGAAACCTATCTATATTGGTCGTATCTAATCCTGCTGCAGTGGTCAATGACCCCCTGTTATTCCCACACCGTCGATGTAGTAAAGCGATCTCGCGTCTGAATCCCAGAGTGACGATCCGACAAGGCTCGCTGCTTCTAAGGGAATTGTACAATCTACCTTAAAACATATTTTCTAAGATTTCTAGATTGCTGTTAAAGCATTTATTAGACAACCAAGTGTATTACTTTTTAAAGTAATAAGAGACTCTTTTAGATTGTTTCGTGTTAATTATTAATGATCAAGTACTGTACTTAAATCAAAAAAGTTCAACAAGTTACAATTTCTAAAACGTTTCAAACCACGTACATAAAGGACGCTTTTGAATTTAGATCGTCTCCTCTCGATAAGTTAAACTTTCTCGAAGTAGGGGGTAGATGAAGTTATATGAATGTCGTTAGCAGATATCACGTACTTGTCAAAGCATAACTAATAGACTTCGAGGTAAAGTTCATTATTTCCTTCACAAAGCTAATTTAAAACTCCACAGAAAAATTGAAGAACTAACTTTATTGTCGAGGATCGTTTCATACTACGTTCTTTTAAAATAATGATGATACGATTGACATGGTGGTTGAACGATTTTTCTTCTACACTTGATGTCGCGAATTCTATTCCCACTCGGGACAAATATTTGTGTGCTCTACATACACAAGTATGTGTTTCGGTCTGGGTATTTGAACATTGTGTTATTAGATACATATCTGAAAATTGTCCCACAATACAAGAAACTACCACTAGCACTTAATTTATGCGTTTTGTTGCTAAGTTACTTCTAAAAAAAAGAGAAAAACGATTATGTTTGCTATTGCTTAGTCGGTACTAAGACTCACAATAGTAGGTTTAATAGAACGTACGTACTTAATTTGGCACCGACTCTTAACGTATGAATTTAAAAAAGAGACAGCTACGAAGAGCATTCCCAATTTAAAATAATAATACCGATTAATCTTCATCTTACAAGGTAAACTCTAAATAAGATAGTACGTTAAGAGATTTTCCTTGTACCGTATAAAAAATTTCCACCCTTGTGGGCCGACGCGCTTCGAGCCATGCGGCAGATGCAATATCGAGAAGCAACTTAGTTACCGCATCGATTCCCAACATATTTACCACTTCCTTCCTGAAGAACACGACTTATACTTCTCAGTCTATACTTAAGTACGTCTTGAGTCTTAACTTGAGTCGCACTCTACTAATATACCTAATTTATTTTATTAAAGACTAGTCTTTTAGATTAAGTTTTTCTCTTTATATTTAATTTTTAGTTTTAGTATTAGGTAGTTGTTTTTTATTTAATGATAAAATTGTTAAACTGAAGTTAAACGAAATATACATATAAACAGTGATTGCAATTTTATTTAAAAAATATTGTTAAATGTTTTTAGATTTATTTTTTTGATGGGGGGATAGAAACGAGAAAGAAAATGATTTTTACTAGATACAGAACATGACGTTGCACTACTAGGTAGAGGCATATGTCCAACAATAAACTAGGATATAGGAATACTAGCATCTAAGTTATATTAAGATTAAACTTCGTTTATGTAGAGCCACAGATTACTAAATAACTACGTAAGCGGGGGCACTCGGAAAAACTCCTCATAATGCGTAAAGATTGCGTTCCTTCTAAGTAGTATCAGATACGTAAGTTTTACTAGGCAATTAAATATTCCTCTTAACGATAGACTCATCAAGAATATATTATATTAAATTAGAATTTCATTATTCCTGTTAAGTTATCATACAAACGAATATTACTTAGAATGGTTTAAAATAAGTTATTTTATGCTGAGAAACAAGAATGAAGAACGTTCAGTTGATTTGGTATTGAAATTTTCAGAAGACTTTTAATTACATATTGTCTATTTTATATTGATTTGCATTACAATAATGAGATCTAAATTGTTCAGACGGCTAACTTCTTTATTATTTCTACCAGAAACTATAACCACAGTATTTTTTTTTAACTGTGCCATAACCATGTATATGTTTCATTAGACACATAGACTGCACTGCTCTTCATTTAGCTTTTCATTAATTGCTTGGAGTAAATAATATAATTACTGTAAATTAATCTCTGCTCTAGATGTTCCCAAAACAAGTAATAGTCATGTATTAGGATTATTTGTTAGGATATAATGTTTGACTATACATTATTATAGCAATGAAGTGTTGTTGCCCCAGGCTGTTTTAGGCCCCTACCAGAATTTTAATCTCGATAAAATTTATCTTCAGAGAGTATATTGTGTTCTAATTTACTATAGGCGCGCCTGAACCCCAAGGCATTGGAAATTATTGCTTTACTTAAAGTAAAAGGAGCAGACTTGATAGCCTATTGGTATGACCGTTAGACTAAAGTCGAAGGTCGTACGTTTGAAACCCAGGCACTATAGGCACGCACTTCTGATTTTTCGGATTCATGTGCGTTTTAGAAATTATTTATCTAGTTAAAATCGGTAAGGAAAAACATCGTGAAGAAACCAGCACACCTGAGAGGTTTTTCAACGCTGTCAACCATATCAGAGGCCTACAGTCTTCGATTAATTATACCACTATGGTGTAGTTGATCGAAGCCTACGGGCGATTTAAACTCTGACACCAGGTTGTTCATCAACCATACGATAAAGAGAGAAGCAAAAGGCATAACTGACGGTTACTTATTGATGACGATGATTTTTTATTTCCCACGGCTTTGTGAAATAAAATTAGGAAGAGTAGAAGAATGTCGAATATTAAGGATTTTGACAAATACTAATCATTTCAAAGCTCAATTTAATTAGTAAGATTATTCTATGCAATTATTCTTACAGTTCCAATTTGCATAGTAGGTAAGATGAGACGAGAATTTCATGTCGGTGAGCATAATAGTTTCCAAGATATTACGCGCACAAAAGTCTTAGTGAACATTGTCGTAACAATAACTAGCTGAAGTTTGAGAATTCCATTATAGAAATAATACCTACGATGAGAAATACAGGTGCAATTCTGAGTTGAATATAAGTTTAATATAATGTAAGAATTGTTTGTTTTGTAAGAAACTTTTTGGCAGCGTAAATGTACCTACATATTCATGTTCTTTATTTGTAATTCCACAATTAGATGTTAACATAAAAAATACATACAGCCAAACATAGAACCTCCTCCTTTTTGAAGTCGGTTAAAAAGAAAGTCTATCATTATAGATCTTGATTAGGCACAGCAATAGATAAACCTCCTCAAGCTATTGAGTAGACCTATTTGGATCTACATAGCTTTACGAAAGCTGCCTTTATATACACCACGCAGCACCCACGCCCGTATTGCAGACATAATAGAATATGTAGGTAGGTATATTTAGATTAAGGAATTTGCAACTATTTTTAAAATTAGGGGTAGGTTTGTAGTTAAGTAAGCCCTGTTGCTGATGCTGGTATCGATAAATACCATATTAGTATCTTCTTTTACACGTAGTGTACTATTGATTTTTAATATAAATGTACTACAGAAAAAAAACAATTGTAAAAGAGATAGGATACGAGTGGGGTTTAAACCCGCGAAACTATAGCTACAGCTAAACAACTGATCACTGCTTCCTTTTCCCTATAGTTTTGAGGAGACGCCTTGTAATGTTTGTTGGCAATTTTTATAAATTCCTCAATTCAGTGCTACAACTATTTTTTTATTTTTTATTTATTTATTATAAACAAGTATTTTTTCGTGCATAACATTTATAACTTACAATCTAAAAACCACGGAGGTTTGTCCAGATTGCAGTATCATTCCGCAATTAGTTCTTAATTTGTTATAAATATTCGGGTAATATATCGACAATAAATTACCATGCACCCACATTATATTAAATATATCACTCTGCAGCCAGTCCGGAATCCGGTATTGACAAAGGATTAGACATACATTAGTGTGAGTGCCGTGCGATTCGTAATAATGAGCTTTGTTTGTTCAAAAAGTGTGTTTTTAATTTAGATTTTAAGTTGTTTTTTGTGATACTGTGATATTTGTGCAACTGTGAGGACCGAAACATCATGTTAAATAATATTAGTTCAATACCTATGGATCCAAAGTGTCCAAAACCTTTAATTTTATTACAAGAGACGACCTTGACATGCAAATTCCACTTCAAAAAAATCTATTTGATATCGAGTCTCCTAATTCAATCACTGATCGGAAAGCACGTTTGACCGATTTCCCTGAAAGCAGTTCAAATAAAGAGAGAATTTCGGATATTAAGCTCTTAAGTGCTGAACGTCCCCTAATTCTAAATATCTACCGACAGTTTGAGAAATAACGTTTCGTACCTACTTTTATCTGAAGCATTCTCGAGCGCACTTTATTGGTTCTTTAAAAGCAATACAGTAATGTTTCCGGGATTGTTTTGAGATATTCCTGTATGACAATCGTACGACTTCTTGTTCTGCTACTTTAGTACAGAATTTAATGTAATCTTTATTGTCTTAAGGTATACCTAGTTACAATTTTAGTTATTATTCAAAACCTTTTAACACTCTGACATTATTATGACGTGACTCGCGCGACGGATATCGATGTTCCGATTCGATCTCTCAGACATATACCTAGATATATACCTAGCAGTGTACGTTTCGTAGTCCTATAGGCATTGCTAATCTCATTTTATGCAATATGTAGGTAAGTATATAGGGGACATACAAATAAACAATACATTTTTATCTCTTGAATTCATCTATTAGTGTAGAGAAGTGTGTATAGAAGATGAAAACCTCTTTTCACAAGAATGCAAAACTCTAAAATTAGGGAATCCGTGATAAGTTAGGTAAGTAATAAACCTTTTAACTTTTAATAAACTTTATTATTTTTAATCAACTTTATTATTTTTAATCAATTTAATAATTTGTATAAACTTTATAATATTTAGGTAATTTCAATTAAGTCAGTTGTTTTTGCGAGTTTTTTATAAAATAATTTCCATAACGTCAAACGTTTTTGCATCTTTATAATATAATCGTTACTACATTAAATTTATGTTTCAGAATAACAAGACGTGATTGCAAAGGAATGACTGCATTTTCCTTACAATATTAATCTACTGTGAGCAATGATTAATGACCAACTGCCATCATGACAACGTCTGCGCTTCGCCGGAACGGCCCCAACTTTCAGACTCACTTATTTATTTTTCCAAGTGCAATAACAACAAACGTAAATAAAAAAATATAACTATTTTAAGTTAGTTTCTAGAGACTGAATTCAATTAAGATACAGAGCTGGACTTTACCTAAATATTGTCATTTAAAAAAATATAAATTATGATTAATGTGGAAAAGATGGAGATGTGATATCCTATTTTTACATTTCCTAGAGCCTCCGGCAACACTCTACAGGAACTATTACGTTCATAAACTATGATTGCTTTGGCTTAACACGGTAACGTAATTCTTGAACAAAAAAAGAAACCGGTGAACTACTTATGACTAGCTTTTACTTACTCATTTTTGCAAATTAATATTAAGAACATTAGATAGGAAAGGTTGGCAGGAGCGTTCAGGTTGCGATTTTTTCAAGATGACATTAATACAATTTCATTATACCATATTTTCTGAAAAGATATATTAAATCACAAATGCAAACTTATAAAAAAACTTTATCCTTAACCAGTAGTCCTGCCTACCTACTAGCTTTGCTGTGTGTACCTACTTGATGTCATTAACCTCACAAACAACTTACCCAAAATAGTAGATTCACAAGCGAAAGAAAATAATTTTTAATCATACAAAAAAAACTTATTTTAACTCGCTTTGTCTCTGAATAAATAACCTACCAATAAAATAAGATCCAGACTACTTTCGTTTAACGTTTTCTATTTGATTTAAACGCCAGACTTGCTAATCAAATCACAACATACATACGTTCTCTCATATCTTTGAGACGTATGTTATCGTACGCTATGGCGTGCTTCGATTCTGAAGCAGACAAAACCAATCTTCGTATACGATGAAAATGTATTTTTGCGTCAAAATCGACTGAAATTTTACTAAATGTGTTTTAAAATCTGTAAAATATTGTTTTACCAGCTATTATTAAAATTGCAATGTATGTTCGGATACATTTTGCAATTGAATTTTTAAGTAGTTATCCAATAACCGATTAAAATGAAATGTTGCATATTACGTTTCGTTTGGATGATATAATTAGGATAGAAATAACCTAGAGGCGACGCGGAGCTTTTATCTTATCAGAGCAATCCAAATTCGATTCAAAAGTAATGTTCAATTCTTAGAATTTTCAAAAAGAACACTACATTTGGATACTGCAATCAAGATTGTTTTGATTGTACAGAAAATTTTTGCTTACGTTTAATTTTGACATTCCAATATAGAAGCTTGCTAAAAAAGGTCGTTTTAAAAAAACTTTTAAAAGGATATATCTTCTTGGTAATAAAAAGAAAAGGTAGACTCTAATTCTAGTATTATGTGTCCCAGACAAACGACAAACATGGTACACGCATTTCATTTCGCCTAATCTATATTTAAGCAGGCCTGAGCCTTAGACGAAAAAGCTTTTTTTTCTTGTACCGTGAAAATACGGAATGTTTTTCAAGGTATCGTTCGTAAAAAATTAAGCTGTCTTTTAGGTCTCTAAAAGCTATCGTTCTTGACTTTTATAGACTCTGTAATGTAGGCTATATTTTATTGTAAGAAAGGTGTGAGTAACCAATTTAACTTATTCGAAACAACAACTTTTCCTGTGTTTGATTAAAAAATAAATATTTGTGTTATTTGTAAATAACAATTGTAATAAGACATTGATATATCGATTACACAGCCATAAAATCCCATAAAAAAATAATACATGCAATTATAAGATTTTTTTAAAACCTGCAGACACCTACATATTTATTAAAGACATCTTGCACTTAACAAATGCACTTACGAGTATTTTCCACGCAATATATAATTATGGCAATCTTGAATGTTAACGTATTGAATTGAAAAGCAATAAAAGTCTAACCAAGACGTTAAAAATTTGTTTACCGATGCCAATAAATCAATACCTAATTGATAACTAATACATACGGTGGATTAGCGCACAGCTTCCATATAGTAGGTTCACCCACTTGAATAGCTACTGTTTCCTCTAGAATGCTTCTGAATGGACGTGTAGCGTAGCGATTTCACTTGGTCGCAATTTGATTATCAAACGCATATAGGCGGTACACTTCGCACAGAATTTGGTATTCGCACAGAATATCATGACTAAGCTAAATACATTATGAAATTCAGACAAACACTTCAGCTTTTTCTGGAATCAAAGGCACACACCACCGATTACTTGAATCAGCAATGCTATTTAATTATATTGCTATATTAATTAATCTTTCTTTCTTATCGTATGGTTAATAAACAACCTGGTGTCAGAGTTTAAACCGCCCGAGCCTCTGAAATGGCTTTACACACCATTGAAAAATCTCTCAGGTGTGCTGGTTTCTTCGAGTTTTCCTTCACCGTTTTAGCAACTGATAATTAATTTATAATACGCACATAACTTACGAAAAGTCAGAGGTGGCGCCTTGGGATCGAACTCGAAACCACTGACTTGTCAGTCGACGGTCATAATACTAGGCTATCAGTGCTTGCTATTTATTGATTTGTTATTAATTAATATATTAGTATGACTCACAAAAGTTATCATTCCAAAACACGCTACAATCGTAAATTATGTTAATACTCCTTGGTACAATGGTAGTTAGGTTGTCTTATATCTATTGCATTTGTTCTGAAGCAACTTCTGTATCCCTGAAGGTGAATTAGTCAAGGGCAGATAAATCACGCGGGCTGATGCGTTCGGTTGAAACCGGGGATAACATTTATCAGAGAGAACGTGTTGAGAAAACACTAGCTCGAAGTAAACAACCATTGAGGATAAAATGTGTTGTTTTCGTTATTGTTGTATCACATTTTTAAACTTTTTAAATCCTTCTTAGTAATACATATATTTATTTATTTAACGAATAAAAAACCAACAGCTATTCATAGGTAGAATTACAGATGGAATAAGATACATGGAGCCAATTACAAGTTTTCATGGCTGGCAATATTGTTATACGTAAATGTTAAGTTTGTGAGGATATGAATGTTTGTTAAGGCGCCTCTTACCGCTAATCCGCTATGTAATGTTGTTCTCCTTCATATGGTATAGTTCAATTTTTCATAACTATATTCATTGATTTTATATCTTCAATCAACTTCAATGTGCGAGCGAGATAGCAAATTATCGGTAAGAGGCGCGTTAAGTACTTTTTCACGCATAAATTATAAAACAGATTTTGATGAAAGTTTACAGTAATATAGCTTATACATCAAAATAACACATAGACTCCAATTTATCGACATACCACGCGGACAAACCCGTGGGCGGGACCTATACTACAAACCCCATAATATGAACCTCATCATATTAAAAGTGAAGCATCTTTCTTGTCATGTAATAAAAGTTTATTGGAAAATAAAGTGCATTGGAGTGGAAAAACATGATTGGTATTGTACGATTTTTTTCTTATTAATTTTAAATCACAAGGGTATCTACTTAATCATGCTAGATTGAGTAGGTTGGCATAATTCGTGTAGATAAAGGTCGTTTTTCAAAGCTTACTAGCAAAGTAAGCTGTAAAAAGCTGTGTGAGGCAGTCGATCCGTAGAAAAACTGATATTTAGCTGCATCTGTTTAGATTAGAAGCCGATACCAATAACGTTTTGGGATTTTGGGAATAAGGTTAGGAGGATGATGATAACTTAGTAGTTTAACTATTTACAGAATACGTAGACATTGAAACAGGTCCTAAATATTATTAAGTATAGATTATTTTAAGATCTCCTAAAAATTTAATATACTATACCAGTTATAGTTTAGTCGAAACATTTTAATATTAATTTCTAAATATTACAAAAAAAATACATTGTGGGTGTAGCTCAAATGGTAAAAAAGCGACACGATCGTTCGGAGTATGCAAAGCAGGCGGCGCGCTAAATTGACGCTAAGACTGACACGTTAAGAAACTCGACAAATACATACCTACATGACAAACAAAAGTACCAAACCGCCATTTTGTGTAAAGTTAAATAAGTTTTAATTATATCATCAACTAGCGCTGCGCCCACAACTTTGTCCACGTGGATTTAAAATTTTTATCCCCTATTGTACCCGGTTAGGGGCGAAATTTCCAAAAACCCTTCCGTAGTGCTTCTTTAGGGTACTCAAGGAATATTTCCACCAAATTTCAAGTCTCTACTAATATTATATTAGAATCTATCTAACACATTCATATTTTATTCAGAATGTCTTCTTTTGATCTTATCTTTAAGCCTTTTGGCGTTTGGTCTAATAAACAATTTATTCTCAATATTGAGACCAGTGATGTGTTTACCTACTATATTCACATCACGGCTTTTGTCACCTTTATCATATTTATATTAAAAAGCGTTTAAGTCCCGCCCGAGTCAGTTGTTTTTGCGAGTTTCTTATTTAATATTTTAAGCCATAGGTTTTATTTGATTTCAAAAAAGGAGCATAATTATTCTGATTTATTAAATTTTCATATTAGGTACTGCCTAACCATAGATATAGAGACAGGTCCTAAATTATAATAATTTGCGTTCCTGCCAATATCGAACATTAAAAAATGGATCAATTTATTAGGATCAAATAAAATTATCCTATAATTTATTATCAACCCTTTTGTTTTTTTTTAAACTTCATCATGATTTTAAACGCAAAATAAATGTATGTTGAAGTACGGATTTTGTGGACGATATTATGGATTAGGTTTTTACTGATAAACCTTAAGTCCCTGATCAACAAAGGGTGTTTACTGGCTGACTAATTAGTCTGCGTATGATAAAATATAATTAAAATTTAATGGCTTTACTCACGATATGTTTAGGTAATATTAAGTATATTGAACACCAGTATGACTCGACGCGTAAAAAGCTATTGATTTTTCTATGCTACTTAATACATTTATGTATTATTGTGTAAGTTGGTGAAGAGGTGTAGATGAATGGATAGATGTTTGTTACTCTTTCAAGCTAAAATACCGAATGGATTTTGATGAAACTTTACAGCAAGTATAGCTTATATCAGTTAATTATGGGTAACGTTGAGTGGGATTAAACGAGCCATATAAAGACAAGCTCCAGAAACGACCTCACGATTTAGCGTATTTTACAAAAACATCCTAGTAATGTTAAGTACAGCTTTGAAAAAAATATAAAAGGCAAACTAATCATTCAACTTATTTTGGCAGATTAGGTATGTTTCTTTTTTTTATATAGGTACAATTGGCAAACGAGTTAGGTTGACAGGTCCGCTAGTTAAGCATAAAGTTTTTTATGGAAGCTTGCATGTGGTTGTGTTAAATTGTTTAGTTTAGTATAGGTTTCAGTCGTAACTTTTCAGAAAATATGGTAAAATTCAATTATATTAAAGACATCTTGAAAAATTACAACCTTAAACTAGCGCTCCTGCCAACCCAACTTCTTTGCCGATTGTACCTAATTCTGTTAACCTACCAAACCTTCTGCATTTTCTTACGTAACCAACTTCGATAGAAACGATTTAAAATTGAGGTCAATTACGTGCAAAGTCCTCAACCAATAAAAGCATGTAGCGAAACCAATACGGGTCACTGTTTGTACTATCGCGCTCTTGACCCTTAGAAGGCAAAACTGTAAGTGGAACCCAAACGCACTTGTTATGTTTGAAGGACCTGACTTGTCCGTGACGCAAAGAAAGGAAAAGTAATAAAAGATATTTGAGGGCAGTGTGAAAAACTTTGGAAATCGGATTTTTCTTTACGAATGTCTGAGAGTAGGCAGAATAGCTGATGGTCGTAAATTGAAATCCTGCTCATTTTTTATAGAAAAAAATATGAAATTTATTTCGTGGATAAAAAAAAAGTACCTAATGCATAAAGTTAGTCAAAAATTGAGAAATGACACTCAAAAGGCAATCTATTATTACGTGTCTCTGGGTGCCGTCTATAGTTGAAAACGTTAAATTATTATTTTTTTCAAGATTTCCACTATCATCTTCCAATTATACATATAGCTGTCTCTATACATACACATATTGTTATACATTTAAGATCTATAAATCCTAAAACACTCATAAAATATCGCCTATAATATTATTAGCCAATTTAATCATTCTATTTGTAAGTCAGAAAGCATACCTCCACCTTTTATTACGCTTGTAAATATTTATATCTTTCCTGATACTAATGGATCATTAAATTTTATTATAATTGAACCACAGCACATTGTAGTCTATGGCTTATTGAATTGTATCGAAATACAACTGTAGTTGCACAGAGGTAATATAGTTATAGAAAGGACACTTCGATACATAGACAATAATGGAGCTTTATGTCCATTTGAAATACAACAAACAAATATTATGTTATAATATTTTATTAGCATATTATTATAATTACATACATTACATATAAAATCCATTTTTCATTTATATTCATTTAAATATTATACGTATAAAAAAAAAAAAAATTAAAAATTTAAAATATAGTAGTCCGTCAGTATTTGGTACAGGGAATAATTATTTTTAGCATGCGCTAAAAAGGATTTACAAACAAATCCACTGGATCAACCGGAACAATAGAAAACAATTTTACGGAAAAAGCAACAATTCAAACATGTGATATAGATACCTACATATTTTTTAAATTCTGATTGACTGATACATCTTCTTACTGACCATCATTAATATATCCTATATTTCTATTATTATTATTAAAGATGTTTCTTAGTCAATTACGTGTAGGTATGGATGAGACTTGGCAAGCATACAGACTATAATATGGATTTACACGTAAGTAGTTTACTTTTTTGCCAGTAGCAGAAGTATTTTAATATTCCGACCATAACGAGTACAAATTTTTACTAAACCAGCTGACACTCTCATACCTAATAATTTAAAATACAAGTTAATGGCATTTAACGCTTCATGATATGAATAAATCCTATTAGCTAATCTATAATCTATCTTTTATCTTCGCAGTTATTATCTGTAAAACATGAAGGGAAATTATATTTTGATGTACTGACATACTAACACCAGCCGGCGGGCAGAATTAATCTGAATTTCTGACAACCTTTCTAATCTCAAAATAACGTCATCACTTTGGTATTAGCAATTTAGCATGAGTAGGTTTAAACATTAAACACATAAAATATTACATGTATATTCTATGTGAGGAAGTTAGAAGCCGCCCAGTAATGTATTTCTGTGCACATTATATGTAATAGTAAAAAGAGAAATGAGTTGTGATCACCTAATGATATGATCGTTGACTGGCAAGAGGTTTCAGGTTCGAACCCAAGGCACGCACCTCTGACTGTTCGTAATTTAATTATTACTTACTCTGTGTCTTGGAAAGCATGTAAAGCCGTTGGCGCTGCACTTGATCTTTCTCCGGTCGTATTGGATTGCCGACTATAAGAATTAGGGAATAAAGAGTACCTAGTTGGTTAATCTTCGTCGAGATAGGCTACTGTGACCGAAATTCGGTCAGGATAAGATTATTATGAAATGTAAAAAACTTTTACAAAATCTTTTTTCCAATTTACTTCGCATGCATGAATATACTCTCGAATTTTATTTCAACCGTGATCAAATATCAAGGTTGCGATTGCTTTCCGATTATATCTGTGTAATTTTAGCGTAACGTTGAACATCGCCCAAATCGGCGGCAAATTGAAGACGCTGTCGGTATGTGATATGAAAATATATCGAGGTTATTAAAATTCCTAGTGGCCACAGACTGAAATTTGCAATATCTACTTTCCGTCCTGAAAATTTTATATTACATATTTTTCCATCGGCGAAGTTTCTGATATTTTAAATTAGCATCCATCGTTGGTATTGAAACAATGCCAAATATTACAATTTGTCGTTAAATAATAATTCAAGTAGGTAACGGTAAATCCAATTATATTAAAAGATGAAAACATTTGGTGGGTACTTATTTCACAAAG
Source organism: Protodeltote pygarga (assembly GCA_936450705.2). Classification (NCBI taxonomy): domain Eukaryota; kingdom Metazoa; phylum Arthropoda; class Insecta; order Lepidoptera; family Noctuidae; genus Protodeltote; species Protodeltote pygarga. The sequence continues at coordinate 6,802,754 of OW388265.2, read as the reverse complement.
GAAGTAGGCATTCCTGGGCCTGATGATAAATCATTCCGGTTTAAAAAAATGTTTATATTTATTTTACTTTATCGCACTTCAAAAAATTTGCAATTTATGAAAGGTTGTTGCTTATTCAACTTTCACTAAATCCTTTATAAATCTGCTCTCATATTCTTAAAATTAGCAGATTAGTACATTAATGGTTAGGTAATAAATATAATAGCTACGAACTGACTTCACTTCATCTTGTTAGATCCAGGCCCAAGATTGTATTAATTAGTACCAAACTCCTTTAACGAGTAATTAAATATTAATGTTCGAAATCTTTGTACAAAGAAAATCAATTACGATAGGGATTTAAACTTATAACCTATGCATAAGGCGCATTTCCCCTTCTGCGAAAAAAAAAGACCTGCATGGGTAAAACCCTCAGTCACTCTGCCTCTAAGTTATTCGTAACCCACCATTAAGAAGATCTCATATGGTAGTTATATCCACTGAACCATCCATCCTTTGTACGAAGTACTTAGAGGGCTTGCATGTTTACTTTGCAGTAAGAATGCAATGCTTTCCAAGCGTGTAAAGCTTTTAAAAATATTTATGCGTAAGCGAATAATAAAATTCGATTCTTTTGTAAAAAAATAAAATAATATTGAATAAATTTTCACAGTTCCATTATTCATCAGTTTAGTTTTGGTATTCACTCCACGTCAGCTTTTATCAGATTTGCTCAAAATCTAACAGGCACGTTTTCGACAGTTGATATTTGAAACGGCATCTGACTCGTTAAAGGTCATAAAATATAACGTCTAAAAGAACTGTTTAACGTGAGTTCGGTCTTGTGTTCCATTCCCATGTCTGAAGGTTATCAAGCCCTTGATTAGCTTATAAATGGCCCGAATCTTTAACTTGCAAAGATGATTTTTTACCTAAAAAAATTTTAATCAAAGATTATTTAGTTACTTTTCTAAATAAATTTCAAAAACATTGTTTTCATTTACTTATATCTCTATGTCTCTACATAATAATGAAAACTAAGTTAACCCATACCCACGACTTCGTGGCAGACCCAGAAAAAAATTGCGATATGAACGACTCACGTCTAAAGGACTCAGGTGGTTCAAGACAGAGACAAATGGAAGAGAGTCCCTGCAGTGAGAGCCATAGAGTAAATAAATAAAATTATACAGGCTTCAAAGCACCTTTCTAAACTATAGATTTACGTCCTAAGATATTGTGCATTCTTCTTTTCTTTATCCTATCGTATGATGATAATTAAGTACCTGGGTTTCGAACCTACGACTTTTGACTTGGCAGTCTAGCAGTCTTACCTCTAGACTATCGCTGTTTAAATTATACATTCAATAAGTAAGAGTAAGAAAATAGACCTAAGTATAGCCGTTAGGTACATTCGCAAACGTGTTGTTGGGGTCGGCTTGTAATCTAACCCTTACCACCGTTACCCAATACCCATACCCTTACCTAAATATTATGTTGGTTATGATTAAGACAGTTAATTTTTCAATTGAGTTATATGTTAATATTAGTTTACATCATCGTCATCTTGTTCCCTTTGCCCTAATTGTATTTAACGTTCGGTCGGCGTTATTCATCTCCATTAGCTGTCATGTCACCGTTTATATTTACTTCCTTTCTGTGTACATGTAGTTAATATTAGTTATCAGTTAAATATAAAAGCATAACTCACCCAAACCTTACACTCTGGGCAAAAAACTCACATATTAATAGGTCGACTCACAATCAAGTCGAGAGCGAGAAAGTCACACAATACAAAAGAAGTTACTTCTTAAAGTATTCATATAAAAAAGGATATATCTGAAAGTCAGTATTAACATAATAATTGGGAAAATCAAAAAAAAATTTTGGGCTTCTTAAAATATAATAAGAATTTCCAGAGGTAGGAGCCTGATACAATTGACCACAATTTGTACTATTCTTGATCCATTATTTACGATGCTCTTAGATGCGTTTAGCAGCAGAAAGAGCTATCTTACGCAAAATAGTTAATGAAAAATTTTATCAAGACGTGATCACGATCGAAATGGACTTGGAAAATGAATACTCGTATACCTAGCTATTCGGCTGCAACTTTGTATGTGTTTTTTTTTTCGGATTCTTTATCTCCTCTCTTTCTTGCTTAGGGGTGGAATTTCCAAAAATCCTTCATTAATGTAGCAACTCAAGAAATATTTCCACCAAATTAAAATTTCTAGGTCCATATATTTACGCTGTGCATTGTATATCAGTCAGTCACAGTACTGTTTTATAAATAAAAAAAATAATTGAGGATATAAAAAAGATATTTTAGCAAATTATTTAGGATTTTAGAGCATATGCGTCGGCGTATATTCACTAAAATCGTGTTAAGCCGCGAAGACGTTTATCCACTACAGAAAAAGATTTTACGATGCATCATAAAAGAATAACGGAGTGGCGCTAAAATTAAATTTTTGAATGTAGGTGTAACAACCAAAATGTGGTCAGCAAGATATGAACTAGATTTTTATTTGGGTCAAGTGTGACAAATTAGGGTTGTCACTTGACAGAGTTCGATTTGCCACGACCCGGCGCGGGCGAGGCGCTACGACCAAAGCGAACGCAACGTAATTACTGGCAATCACAGTTACTAACTTCACTATCGAGGAGTGTCCCCGGAGCTTTTAGCTGTTTTACTACTTGATCAACAAGTGCTCCATATAATGCAGCTGCACCTATATGCCTTCTGGTTTAATTATGTAGCAGATTTCTCTGGAGTTTTGCCTTGTTGAGCAAACTGCTACGTTCAGCAAGCGTTCTTTTCATTGCACAAAGTAAATATAAGTTCACTTGAGAGTTCAACCTAAGTGAACAAAGTGGTATTTTATGTTTTGAATCGATCACGGATCGAATAGTGAATCGAAATTGGATTTGTTCGTAGGTGAGTCCCTTATGCATTTATTATGAATCGAATAGAAACTATCTCACGCGATTTATAAATGGTTTCAACGTGAATAAATTAGGCTATAAAATTTTAAAAACCAATTTTTTTTTCATTCGAGACCATGAATAATTTTGTTTTCTTTTTTAAAGCATTTTGAATACAGTCTCTTTTATTGAAAATGAGCTCATTCATAAATTCATGATTATTTCTTTACATTTTGCATGAAATAGTCATTTTGTATAAATGGTTTGAAGTCTTTTTTATAATGTTTTGAGGTTTAAATCCCTTATCAATTAAAATAAATATATGGAAAAAATCGAAGTCAAGAGAATTTGTTATTAAATAGTAAATTTGTTCAAATCCTTTGATATAAAATGTCATAATGGCATATTCACCTGAGTGAGGGTCAATGCTAAAATTAAATTCAAATAAATCTTAATTCATTAAAGGTTGACAATTAATAAAATATAGGGAGTCCATTGTTACCTACTCGGCATGCAAGAATTTGTATTAGGTTAAGCTTTTATACACAACAAGAACAAGATAGTTCCTAGTAGGTTAATATTTCTATTTTTTTTTTAAATTATGAATCAACTAAATAATAACAAAATCATCAGCATGAAATAGAAGCTTTTTCAAATTTATTTATTTTAAATCACTTGTTTTACATTTTATATACGTCATCTTAAAACCATTTCAATCATAAGATAGTAAGAACTAAGTAGTTTAACTAGATAGTTACTATCATCTAGTATACTAGTAGTAACTATCCACGTACAAATTTACTCGCTGTCTGCCCTTGGATACTCTTAATTACTTATTTAATTAGTGTGACTACCACATTACACGCTTCCAAGTTATTAATGTAATGGTATATTACACAGAAACACATAAGTTATATGATCGATCGGCCAAGTTACTGTCACATTAGCAGTTTACCGTCCAGCTCTTTGATTTTTCCGATAATTGGATAGTTTGACAGTAAACTTTGCTCTCAAGAGTTTCCTCTCGGAAATCAAAGTAATGAATGCTTTGGATTGATTTATTATGTTACTTACAGATTGAGCTGAGACAGTCTATTTTAGGCAGTATGACCGTGGACTGGCGTCCGAGATCTCAGAACGAAAAAAAAAATTATCACTTAGTCGGTGCCTCGAAAAGCATGTAAAGCCGTTGGTCCTGCGCCTGATCTCTTTCCGGTCGTATCGGATTGTTATTATAGTCCAATGAGACAACTCATTGGACTATAATAATAAGATTGAGGGAACAGAAAGTGTCCCTGTGTATGCGCAGTATTTATGTACTAGATCCCCTGCGTACTCGGCATTCAGGAGCACATACCTAATTATAAGTTGCAAAAATGTCAATAAATTGAAATAAGTAGGTAAACTAAAAGAAGTTTTTAAATTATTCGAATTGAAATATTCGAATTAGAAATCGGGTTAGATTATTTCTAGAATGAAGTTACTAAAATATGGTTCTATTAACAAATTATCGTAGCTTTTTCCTGAGACTTCGTGTAGCCTTTCAATTCGAAATTCGAGATTCGATTCGAGTATTCAAGACTTTGCAAGATATATGTATAAACTTGTTTTTGAATGAAAAACCATTATCAGATTAGACAGGGACTTTCAAAGATTAGTGTGTACTACGAATAAACTCTTCAGCTATTAGTATCTAAGTTCTCTACCTAACTAAAATATAGATATACATCATCTACATTAAAGTCAGAGGCTGTTCAACACTCCGTTCTCTAAATTCTTCGTCGCCTATTTAATGTTCCATAGCTTTGTAAATTCAGTTTGAAGCGGTCTAGGCATTTCGTACTTATTTCATTAATTATTTGCGTTCAATTTCAACCAGCGTTGTTGGAAATTTGCTGGCTAATTTATTAATGATGTGATGCTGAGTTATGTTGGTGAAATTGAATTTTACTGTTTATTATTTTTTAGCATAAATTTAGCATGCATTATGAACAAGTTCGAACCTAACGCACGCATTATAAATTTTTAAAAATCTCATATTATTCATATTTTATATAAAATAATAGTATAGTATATAATTTAATTAAAACTTTTCTCGTGCTTTAATATAATATATCCGGAAGTGCATTTATTACAGTTTTGTTACTTGATGCCTCCAACTACTTTAATCAAAAAAAATGAAAGGATAAAGAATGTATTTTATCAATACATACATATATTGATACCGCAAAATAATACCTATAAGTATTTCTTGCTTTAACGTAAAAAGGTTTTGTTATCAAAACTAAAGCTGTGTACCAAATATCAGATCAATCTGTCAACAGGAAGGGGGTGAAATATCGATAACTAAATTTGAACCAAATAATAAACAGGTCAAGCTAATTAAAACCGTTTAAAAAGATCCGTGGACTAAAACCAGCTAAAATACTTTTATAATAAAACAGAAAACAAAACAACTTTTTTAAACAACGTGTCTATAGGATATCTCTCGGATAGTATAAACAGTGCTCCCAAAAAACTATATCAGAAACAAATAAGTCAAGGTTTAAATAATACAACTATTTGTTATATTTTATCCTACGATCAACAAACGAGTTCAGTATATCAATTATAGATCCCTTCCAGATAGGTATTTCATAATATTTTTGGATCTTTGCCAATACCTAACTACTACGCCAATGATTTTGTATAAAACATAATATATTTCGCTTGAATTATACCAGATTTTTTCAAAGACGTACGTACTAATAAAAAACTAGAGCGAAATTTTTGATAGATAATAAAGAATGAAATAGAGTGAAATTCCTGGCCACTTTTGTAGCTGGGACCTTGTTCTCGATACCGACGCTTTACTATATTTTGTGGTTTTAATTTTTATAATGTATTTTATATTTATATTTTCATATTTTATTTTATTAAATGACATATAAATAGGTACATTTTTTAATGAATTAAAAAAATAAATAAACAATAATATGATTAATAGGTACATGTATATTTATATCGTTTAATATTTCTATTATTACCTATTTTAAAATGTATTTAAAATAATAATTAAGTATTAAAATAATAAATGAAATAGAATGCAACATTTTCATAGATTGTAAATCTAAAAATTTATAACATTCAAAAATAACAATCATTTTCATTAGAACCAAAATGACGTCGCATGTTTACAAGTTGTTTACAACAGAATCTAAGTTTATTCAACAGAATCTGTGGATTAAATTAACGATGCGTACACAAAGTGTATATTTAATATCAATAAAGTAACTTTTATAAAAGGCGATTAAGAAAACATCGTGAAGAAACCAACACATCTGAGAAATTTTTCAACTATGTGTAAAGCCATGTCAGAGTCCTACCGGTGGTTTAAACTCAATACCAGGTTGTGCACTGTTCACCAACTCTAAGATATAAAGAAACTAGGTACTTTAACTAATTTCGACCCGGCTTAAAGATCAAGAAGTTGAGTACATTGAGTTTATACAATTATTATTGTGGAATCGTAGGTATATACAATAGAAAACAAACATCAATTATGAGCTCTAAGTAGTTAAAGAGCAGCTGAAGGCTTTGGTTTCGTAATTGATTACTTTTTCTACGATTTTGAACTTTGTATTCATTTCGCATGCTTCACATGAATGTTATAATTTATAGTTACAAAACGTATATTTGTATAATATTTACAAATTCAACATTATAAAAATATTCACGGAACAAAGCTGCTGTAAGCGCTGACGGCTCTTTGTAACGTAATCCAGCGGTTTGCGGTTTAATGTCACTGAATCCTAGGGTTTACTAACAAAAATACAGTTGAAATTATATTTTGGGACATACCTACTATTGCTTAAACTGCATGATACTTCGAATAGTTTAAATATAAGCCTACCATTATAGAAATATCCTGTTGAGGGTTGCAGAAGAATGTCCACGATATTATTAGGTTTATCTTATTAGCTACTGTAACCGAAATTCGGTCAGGAGGACATTATTATTTATTTTATCATAACTAAATCGCCTCTAAACCCTTTGTATATTTTGGTGTATCAAAATCAGTTTCTTAATATTTTTGTGAAATTTTTACATGTTTTAGCACATGTTAGCTTATTAAATATAAATATTTAATAAGAAATTTGAAAAAACAACTGATACGGATGGGATTCGAACCCACGATCTTCGGCGTTCCGTGCCGACGCTCTAACCGCTGAGCCACCGTATCCCATCAGTATCAGTCGAAATTTCAAATTCCTTTATACGCCTAGGGCGTGTGGTAATATCTATCAGAATACATTACGTATCCGACTCAGTGTTCCAAACTTTGCAGTTTTAGTAGGCACCGATGCGATATTACCAATTGTCTTAATATTTTTGTGAAATTTTTACATGTTTTAGCACATGTTAGCTTATTAAATATAAATATTTAATAAGAAATTTGAAAAAAAAAACAAATTTCTTATTAAATATTTATATCAGTTTCTTAAGATCAAATTATGCAGTTTACTCTTGTACTATGAACCCAATTTCAATTGTATTTTTATTACGCTAAAGTTGCAAATCTCTTAATCAAACAGGAAACAACGGTTTTGCACCAACGAGTTCGTATATAAATTGGAATTGGGTTCGTAGTTGAAAAACACCAATTGTTTAAACTTTAGAGGAGTGCCCATAGACCGCGCATCATACAAACAAAGTTTGATCTTAATTTGAAAATAAACAATTTGAAATCAATGAAATTCTAAAACATAAGACCAACGTCTGAGTGTGTAGTTTGTCAGATTTTAATTTTGTCCAAACATACACATTTTGTTGAGTTATGTGAACATTACTAAATGTATGGGACAGCTGATTTTTTTTTGCGATTTCAGTGTTGATCCCATAGTAAAAGTTGTTCATATTGATTAGTTTAATGACCCCTTTTCAGGTTGCGAGTGTTTTACAAAAATAACCCTGTATTTATGCTCTTCCAGGAAAATGTTTTCCCTGAAAGCACTTTATATCTGTGTTTACACTATTTACGGCTTCGCGAAGCGCATCTAAAAGTTTTGTAGATTTCAAACGACCCTGAAAGCTATACACCTACGTCGTAATCAATAAATTTGCCACAAAATTTATAGAGATTTTATGAATAAGGAAGATATTGGTTTTTTTATATGACGGCAAATATATTTTACCTCACTAATATAATCTTTAAAAAACATAAGAAGGAATAAAGTTTCTTACTTTTTTAAATTAATAATGAAAATAATATTTTATTATGATTTTTTGTAAACTAGAGACGTGATAACCTAGTGGTATAACCTGCTCCGTACCTCGAAAAGCACCTTAAGCTTTAGCTTTAAGATCTTTGACAGTCGATAAAGGGAGTCAGTACCCACCCTCATAAACTCTTGACAACTGATCGAACCATAGAATATCGTATCGATTTGGGTTGCGGGGGTCAGATAGGCAGTCGCTTCGTAGAAAACTAATATTATGACTGGTACTTATGCATCTGGTTAGGTTAGAAGCCGACCCTAACAAAGTTAAATTATACCCTATATATATATAATTAGACCCTAACAAACAAATTATAAGACTAGGAGTATAATGATCTTTTGCAAATAAAACGATACTTTCCATACTAAGTCGTTATTATTATTTAACGGCTACATACAAAATGAGCTGGCGTAACTCAAATGAGAGTCGTATCAGATGTCCGCTACGACTCTACATCGCGCGTCGTAGCAGTCGTAGCGATAACGAAATGGACGTTTTTACCCTCTAGATGTGTAGTACTTGCCAACTCCCTACAAAGAATTTCCCACTACCCGCAAAAAGTTTTCCAACTGCCTCCAAAGTTTGCCCACAACCGGGTTTTCTTCTACCTATAAAGTGTTTGCCTACTACCTACTAAGTGCATTTTTACGTTGATCCGATTGACTACCAAGATAATGATATTTGTTTGAATATATAATGCAATCTTCATTTAAGTATATTACAAGCATCATACAATACAAAATATGATCTAAACAATTTTTGTTTAACCAGATCTAAGCGTTCCCTATCGATAAATCAACAATAACAACCTTTTCTACGCTTAGGGTGTCGGAATACATTACGTATCCAGCCTCAGTGCTCCAAACTTTGCAGTTTTTAGAAGGCACCGATGCGATATTACCAATTTTTTTTTCTCAATATTTTTGTGAATTTTTTACATGTTGCACATGTTGGCTTAATAAATTTTTTAATAAGAAAATTTTAAAAAAATACGGTGGCTTAGCGGTCATAACGTCGACACGGTATGCCGTACGTCGAATAATAACCTTTTTAAATACCTGCATACTTATTAATAAGCGTTACTCACGCTAGATAAAACCCCGATATATACCGCTGCTTACTGTATGTAATGCACCGTCTACCTCGAACAATAATGTGCTTTTAAATTATCTGCCACGGTTGCAATGGGAGAAAGTATTGGGTACATAGATTACAATAGTGAAGAAATTTCGTACCCTGAAACAGTAAAAAAAAAATTGGAGCATGGAGCAGAGACCTAAGCAATAAAACGCAGGCAAAAGAAAAAAAACTATAACGTTAGATAAAAAAAAATTACTCCACTATTGTAATATAAATAACCAATATTATGTCCCATTGCAGCCGTGGCAGATAATTTAAAAGCACCTTATATACCTACTTAACAATACAGAGTAAAGTGAATGAAATAATAACCTTAGGATTACATGGTATTTATATAATCTTGGGACTTACTCGTGAGGTTCGAACCCAATCCCAAAATAATCCCCGAAGTAAACAGATTGCTATTATAAGTTGAACGTGTATATCTTTGACATCGTAGCTTCCAAACGAATGTACCGATTTTGATTTAGTTTCTTTTATATTAGAGAGGTGATTTATTTAGATTAAGAGTGTTTATAGCTAAAATAAATTTTGAGGTTTTTTGTGTAATGTTGTGTTTTTAAAATAATAACTTTCGTGAGTCATACTTATAAATTAAATATTGATACGGCTTTACTCACGTATTGATTTCTACTACTAGTCGGGCATTCCCCGAAATCAATCGTGAGTAAACCTGTATCAATATTTAAAGTGTTTTTAAAATATTAAATTTATATTTTATCACCATATAAAAGTTATCCTATTCAAAATTCTATAAACAGCCGCGTGCATAGATACACGGCAACAACGCTGCAATATTATAGTATTAAAAAAAAATGGTTGCCTGTAAAGTCGGTTTTACGGGCGAAGATTTTACGTGACAACGTAACGTTACCGAGCGTTACGTGACTCATCGTAACGTTACCGAGCGTTACACTTTTTCATAAGTGACTCCCAGCCGCAACCTAATTTAAGACGTTGTCACGTCAAAAACGAACGAAAATCTGTTGATATAAATGTCAGTGAATATCGTTCGATATGTTCTCCTCCAATTTTTATAATCTATTGAAATATTTAATTATACATAATATGTATATTATATTCGTATATACATACGTTTATAATTAAATTTGATGAGTGATTCTTTTGTTCATCAAATTTAATTAAGAATTACTCATCAAAATTAATTACGTTTACTTCTTGGCTTACAAAGATTCGAGATACGAATTATTTATTTCCGGAAAAACCAGTAAAATTCTCTACCAAAATGTATAAGTATAAAGCAAAATTACTATATAACATGAAACTTACACAACTTCGCAGAAAGAACTAGCCGTTGATAAAACGATTGGTGGTATAAACCTGTAGGTCGCAGGACTCGCAGGATTTGAATAATATAAAACAAAGGGTTTGTTTGATAACTCGAGAACAGCTGGACGGATTTTCATGATTTTTGATTTGTTGTATTTGTCTCTATCCCTAATAAATATTAAAAACAATAGAATTATACTCTACCCTACGGCAGGGTAGGGGTAGAGTAGGTTAGGGGTGGAGTAGGGTAGGGGTTGAGAAGAATAAGGGTAGAGAAGAATAGGCGTAGAGTAGGATAATCGCGTACAAAGTCGCGCCGGGCAGGTAGTAATATTATAAATAGCTAGCGACCCGCCTCGGCTTCGAAGGGTGCAATATACATATAAACCTTCCTTAAGAATCACTCTATCTATTAAAAAATCCGTTGCGTAGTTTTAAAGATCTAAGCATACATAAGGACAGACAGACGCGGGAAGCGACTTTGTTTTATACTATGTAGTGAAGAATTCGTGATCATAATTTTCTTTCTACGAAAATGTTAATCTGTATACTCTATGCTTTATGATCGCCCTTTGTAGCATGTCTTATTCATACGCTCACCACTAACAGGCTACTTTGCATCTAACCATATTTCCTTTGTGGTAATCGAGTTCCACGGTGTAGGAAATTGAAATTATGTTGCTAAAACCATGTTCGCTGCCGTAAGGGATTTAAATTGTGCCGTTGTTTGTCTGGCATTTACTATGCTTCTTGTTTTATTTTATTTTTAAACGGTTTATTAAGCTTGACCTGTTTATTATTTGGTTCAAATTTAGTAATCGATATTTCACCCCCTTCCTGTTGACAGATTGATCTCATATTTGGTACACAGCTTTAGTTTTGATGACAAAACCGTTTTACGTTAAAAAAATTACTTATATAATTTATATTCTGACTTTGCCGTGTTTAATATTACTTGTGTTGCCATTAAATTATTGATGTTTAAATAACAAAACAAACGGCCTATGTTTTCATTTAAATATTTGACCTACATTATTTAGGTACGTAATTGGATTTTTTATTCATTCGAGACTGTCTGAATATTAATGTTATTATCCCGTGAAAAACATTGGTTTTCCTGTCTTTTACGAGGGCTTTTCAAAGAATGTCAGATTAAACTATCTAAAATCATAACATTGTCATTCATCACCTCATTTATAGATGAAAAGAAATCGTAAAAACTAAATTTATACGAGGAAAATAAGACATCAATTTAAAAAATACTAACTAATACTCGAACAAAAATTAAATTAAGTAAAATCACAAATTAAACAAATCATATGTGCTATTAGTTGTTGTTTTACAAATTTTCTTTGTCGTATGGTAGATAAAACGATCTAATATCAGAGTTTAAACCACCCATAAGCCATTTCCATGTCTTTACATACCATTGAAAATTCTATTAGGTGTACTGGTTTCCTCATATTGTATTCGTTTACGGTTTAAGCTAGTGATAATTAATTTCTAATACGCACGCATTAATTTCTAATCCGAAAAGTTAGAGGTGCGTGCCTGGAACCATGCGTCGCTGCTACCACCTTCGAATTGCCGGTCCAATAATCATAACACTTGGCTATAACTAAGGCTACTACAAGGTAATATTCATAGAATGTGAAATACTGATTGAATACCGATTGAAGAATTGAAAAAAGTATCTACGTCCTACGGATTTCTATGTTCGGAACTTATTGGTAAAAACTGAAAGTTTGAAGCCTTGTTCGGTAAAAGCACCTCTTGTTAATTTTATTATATAAGATAATTATGTAACTGGCGAATACTGCAGGAAAATTTATAATCTTTTGATAGTTGTCAAACAATGAATACCCACATAATTCTCCGTATTTTATATATTTTGTAATTTAAGTTTCCTACAAGATTAGCAGATTGTATCATTAATTTGTATGTAACTTTTTATATGTAAACCGAGACACAAGAGACAAAACCAAATAAGTACATTTTATCCTATTTTCATGCACTTTTGCAGTCCATATATCATCGTTGGACTGTAAAGATTGTTCTAGATGAACTTTGATGTTACAAACATTTTTCATCAGAGCAAAAATAAATTATTTTTTTCTACATGATCTCTCTCAGTTAAAGCTCTAGGGAGCTCAGACTGATTAACCGGACTTCTAGCGAGACCTAAAAGGCCCAGCTAAAGCAATTAATAAAAATGCTGTTGGGAGTACCGATGGGAGTGATATGAAATTTCGAAGATCGAAATTGCGACGTACGCTATTTCGAGTACCACTCGTAATTTTCGCCAGTTCGAAAACTCATGAAACCGAAAACCGCTGTATCGAATTACGCTATTACGACGCACGCTATGTTCCTCTGCCCAAATGATACGATGTTGTCATCTACATTAAGGCTCAGCACGTGCTGTCAAAAGCTCTTCGGATTCCAACGTCTTGAAGTTTAAGGAGAGTCCTTCCCCTTGATGTTTGAGAGACACTCTCGGTGTCAATAATAACGTTGGAGGATCTTACTCTTGGAAAAATTTGAGTAAAAAGTGCTCGCTTTGTTACAAGCCTTCGAGTGTCTACGACTGCTTTTTGACTTTTAGGTAAAATATCTTTTTTATACGTAAGATATATTATTATTGGAGACTGCTTGTTATTTTTTATTTCTTTTATTTTGTTCTTTTTTTTATGTGTTTTGTAAATTGATATTATTATAATTTGATAGGCCAATTATAATACATTTAGGCTACACACACACTACAGTTGCCTATTAATTATATGTATAGGTATAGTTAAAATTAATTGTTATTAATTAGTACATATATTTTATTGATGATTTTTTTTTCATCAAATCTAATCAAACGATTCTCGTTGGTCGTAGCCCCCAGAGGGGGTAGGCAGAGGTATATGCAGGACACCCACGTCGCCGGCTATCTTATAAGTCCCATATTATAGGGGGCGATCCTGTTACCATTAACCGGGCACAATTCCAGACTCCCTGCTGCTACTGAGAATTTTCTATTGGAAAATTTCAAAACACTTTGCCCAACCATCAAACCTAAGACCTCGTGCTCAGCAGTTGCGCTTCCTACCACTAGACCGAGGTAGTCGTTGCATGCTTCATATATAGAAATATAACACCCCATATACAAAGAATTCAGTCACGTAGTAAATGGAGGTAAAACTAAATGATACGGAATGTTATAAAGTATTATGAGTGTCCCAACCGCCAAACCCAACCCTAAATTATATTACATCGAGCAGATAAAGAACGACTCTATTACTTTTTTAAAGCGTTTAGGCATTTAATTAAAAACTCTCTAAAATGGAAAGTGGTAAAAGAACTGTAGGCAATTCTATCCTATCCTACCTCCTACTAATATTATAAATGAAAAAGTTCGTGAGGATGTATGGGTGTAACTCTTTTCAGGCACAAACTACTAAAGTGATTAAATATTTATATTTAATAAGCTAACATGTGCTAAAACATGTAAAAATTTCACAAAAATATTAAGACAATTGGTAATATCTCATCGGTGCCTTCTAAAACTGCAAAGTTTGGAACACTGAGTCGGATTCGTAATGTATTCCGATAGATATTACCACACGCCCTAGGCGTATAAAGAGATTTGAAATTTCGACTGATTCTCACGGAACGCCGAAGATCGTGGGTTCGAATCCCATCCGTATCAGTTATTTTTTCAAATTTCTTATTAAATATTTATATTTAATAAGCTAACATGTGCTAAAACATGTAAAAATTTCACAAAACTACTAAAGAGATTTTGATGAACATTTACAGTAATAAGTAATAGTACATCGGACTTACTCATAGCTATGTACAGTCAGAGATAAAGATAAGTGCACACCTGATAGCCAAACGCACTTTGAGTCTTTTGAGTCTTTGCTCAATGGACTACGTCATGCTGATTACGTTGAACTTAGTTGATAGCCGATAGACTACAATTATTCAATATAACGCGCGAGCAAAGTAGCAAGGCGAAAAAATCGCGTAGATCAGTTGTTCCGTTGCTGCGTGAAATAGGAACCAACCGTCAAACATATTCACATTTATAACATCAGTGTGATGTCTGCACCTATTATGTCTATCCAATGATAATTATGAATGGGGTAATTTGATTGGAAACGATGATGATTAAACCTAATCATCACCTTCTATAAATGCAATTATCTTCAAAACAAAATTAGGTACTATGAAAATTATTATTTAAGGTTCATACACCCCATATGAAAACACGGAAAATTTTAGATGTTAGCTATGTAAATTTCATTATATGGAATAAACAAAAATTACCTTCTTGACTACCGGCGGTTCTTATCTCAAATTGAATCACCATAAGCATGCTTGGTCCCGAAAAGAATCTTCTAATACAAAAATAAGGGTAGAGAAATATTAGCCATAGTTTAAATTATGGTACGTAAAGCTATGGAATAATCCCCTGGTTTATTAATTATTGATGTGACGGTTGTGTTTAATTAAAACATAATAGAGATGGATTTCGAACCAAAGGGCGCACAACCACTAAAATTTCCCTATAGAAGCGCGTCTCATCTCTCAGTGCAATTTGAACGGCGACGGGACGCGGGCGCGCGCTACGCTCCTAGCTAAACTCGCACGCTCGACGCAACTTGTAGATAAAGTTATCAAGATACTAACAAAAATATTAGACTAATATACTATGAAGTGAATTGTGAGTGTCAGTGAAGTGATCTCGTGAAGTTTGTACTTTTGTTCTCCGAGGATTTAGGCGTTCTAAGGTAACAATAAAATTGTTTATGTAATTTGGTCTTATATTGCGATCAGTGGCATCCAACTCGGATCGCTGTTGTTATCGAATGACCCCGGCGTTCAAAGATGTTTGTTCAATTTGTTAATGTTATGATTTATTACCGTATCACTTCTATGGACGTGCAAAAATCTTAGTTGGTACATACTACATACACACTAGGTAAGTATTGTTACTTATATAGATATCCTAATCACTTGTACAATCAATACAAATTTATTATGTAACTAATATATTAAGATGGCATTGTGTGACACATATGATACAATGGTTTATTAGTTTTATAAGTACCTACCTATGTACAGTGTCATAGGCGCCTGATAAACTATAAAATTAGTAATTACTACAATTGTTTGCACTCCTTATAAGTTATCATAATTATTATCATAATGACAACACAATATCATAACAATTAAATAGGCAAGCATGATGTATGTAAGACAATGATCTGTAACAAGATACAAGATTCATCAATGAAAATTTTCTTGTGAGTAGTTTTTACGATGATAGGTACGATGATACTTACCAGTGGCGGTAGGTAAATTTTTCCAAGAGTTAGGCCAGAGTCGGAGAAAAACCAATAACATAATCAGTAGGCATTATAGACTATGCCATTTTTTTATGGAATGCCGGAATCGAGTTGTATGGAGCCTCCGCCATTGATACTTACAAGATTACGTATAATTGTTGTTTCCTAGATTAGAAACTAATTGTATGGTAAAACTAGCCTTCGTTATACCTATATTATAGGTGATTTTCTCACGACTGCTATATTTAACTACCTTAATTAATTACTTTAGACAGTAGATAAATATTAGTTTTTAAACTCACGTTACTAACGCTAACTTTAGTACAATTAACCAGTTATCTAGATAGTTACCATGTTTTAATAGTTTTTGTTTCCAATTTCTATAGTTTGTGAGTTCAATTATAGCACCTGTAACATGAGTGCCGAAATATCGGTAACTCGAATACTATAATCAACAAAGTAAATATCCCGTAATTTGTACTAAAGTTAGTAAATAAATAGTAAGCACATTACGGTGCTTGTGTGTATTTGAACACGACACACTTGACGATATAAAATTATTTAAAAAATATTATTTAATAAATAAATAAATTATTAAATATGATAAATCGCTAAAAACCAAGTTAAGGAGAATAATATTAGGAAGATAGAGCAAAAATTTCAGTTTGATCGGCTTACGTTTTCACACATAACATTTTTGAAGCAATTTTTATGTTTGAAAACATGTTCCTTTAGGAACTTGTGCGAATAAAATAGCGGTTTACAAGTTAAGTAAAATAGCCGAAGAAAATTATCTCAAGTTACTTCCAAAATCTACGTAAATACCCCAAGTACGAGATTGCAAACCATGTAAATACCGACAGTTTTTGTGAGACCCTTCTCTCTATTTTTCCCGAGGAGTAAAAATGAGACAGGGATCACACACAAAACCTGTCGGTATTTGGGTAATTTGCAAACTCTTACTAAGAGTACTGATTTCTACCTATCCGAAAATGGTTTCAGCATATCTAAACTTTTACGTAAAAATTAAATGAAGTTGTTAGAATTACAAAGTTTGTTTGTCAAATCGCTGTTTGGTTTCGTATTCGATATTACTAAATAATTAACATTTATATAGCTATAGAGATAATGATAAGTTGTAACATTGAAAAAAAATTGCGAATCACTTCCTATTTAATAATTATGTTTGTGTTATTAATTATTTAGAATTTAGTTATTCCTCCTTGGACTGTGAAAGGTAATCTTATTTCATGACTACACCTCGTCTACAATAATTGTGCCTAGTGCTATGAACAGCTAAGTCAAACACACTTTTTAAAATTAAACCTAATAATAATGATATTCTCCTGACCGAATTTCGGTCACAGCGGCCAATCTCAATGGAGATTAGCCAATTACGCAGGAGATATTATAGTGCACAAGTGTGTGCGCAAACACAGGTGCACTCTCTATTCCCTCACTCTCATAGTCCGATGGGACGGCAATCCGACACGACCGGAGAGAGATCAGGCGCAGGGCCAACAGCTTTACGTGCTTTCCGAGGCACGGAGTAAGTGATAATTAATTTATAAAACGCACATAACTTACGAAAAGTCAGAGGTGCGCGCCTTGGGTACGAACCCGAGACCTATGACTTGCCAGTCAACGGTCAACACCACTTGGCTATCACGACTTAACCTTACCAACTTAAACCTTATACATATACTATCACTAAACTAATAAAACTTAAATGTGTATAACGGTTTCTAATCGCGTATATTTTCGAGTAATTTTTAATTTACATATTCTAGGCAACCATTTACCAGCACGCGGGCTGTACCTACGTGGATCTGCCACCATCGTGGTATATAAAAAAACGAATATAGATACGCAATCAGAATAGTCATTAATTAGAATAATTTAATTAAACAGTTGGTTTATTTTGTGTAGTGGCTACGAATACCCAAGACTATTAATTGCATAACCTTTTCAGCATGGTTTTTGCCAAAAGTAGTCGAATGACAATCAACGTCACTTTGACAGATCGATCCCGCAGAATGTTCCTACCATAAGTCGTTTTAATTTTCAAGTCAGATTTCATGAAGCCCAAACAAAAAATCCAATCGACGTATTGGATCAGAAATATTCTTGTGCTATCTGTGGATAACACTTGTTTATACAACTCTAGTCTCTATCTAACTAAGAATACAGGATAAAGTGGCTTGAGGTCCACCGACCCTTTCGGGTTGATCTAGGCAGGGAAGAAAAATATCGTGAGAAAACCAGCACAATTGAGAAATGTTCTCTGTAGAGTGCAAATCCACGTCAGAAATCGGTCGGTGATTTAAACTCTGGTATTAGGATGTTTTTTAATAGATAGAAAGATAGATAAAAGTATAAACAATTTTTTATACGTACAGATTGTACAGTGATATTATATATTTTTGATATTAGACAACCTTGAGATGGATAGATTTGTAATTTAATTGTAAGTTGTACGAGTAAAGCAAAAATGTAAGTATATCTGCAAAATCCATGCGCTGTAAGTTATTCAAGTTATTCAAAGCTGTAAACTAATTGGTGGGTATTTTAGAGCTTACTATAAAAATGACAAAATGTTGAAATTCTAAAGTATCGATTGCAAAAATAAATTGATACATATTAACATTCATAAAATATTAATCAGTTTTTTTAAGCATGACACCATTATTTATTTAAAATAACACAATCATTCCATTACTTCCATTAAGATAATAAAAGGAAATGAAATTTTCGCATTGCACTTCCTTACTATCAATATAGCAGCTAGTATCAACAACGTTTACAATTCACTTCACTTATCGGCTAATTTTATTACGAATCTCTATCATTTTATTAAACCTGATGTGTCACAGAAGATAATAGAGTAAGTCAGCGTGATCCACGCAACACCGTAAAAATGCTCATAAAACTCGCTCAGACCTCGTTAAGCCAAGCACTTCCCGTCGGCGATACAATAAACTTACTTATTGAAATAACCACACCTAACATTATACTGGCTCACTTTGTGGGGCTGTGGTGTCCTTTATTACCTACTCAGCTGGCCGCTGTTGTGGAAAATACGGGGTGGATTAAAAATAATATAAGTAGAAGCGCGTACGTAGGTAAGTACCTAAACTTGGGATTTTCCTGAAAGTACCTATTCAAGTGACCTTAAATATCAGATTCAGTCATATTATTCCAAAAACTTGTTGGGGTCCGGTCGGCTTCTAATCTAACCAGATGCAGCTGAATATCAGTTTTCCACGGACCCACGTAACACAAAAAGATACCATACCTATTCTAAAATTAGATCGGTTATCAGGATTTTATGAAGGTACTGGCTCCCTATATCGACTGTCAAAGATTTCATGACAGCCGCGGCCAATTGCTTAACGTGCTTTCACGTGCACACATAACTTACGAAATGTCAGAGGTGCGCGCCTTGGGTTCGAACCTGACACCTCAGACAATCATCGGTCATACCTCTGCATTCTGAACATCAATTATATTTATCATTCAAAACTGATATTCAGCTGCATCTGGTTAAAGTAGAAGCCGACCCCAGTATCTTGATTTTGCGCGTAATAAGGGAAGACGTTCGTATCTACGTATATAGATACGTACTACGCAGTTAAGTGCTTGTAAGCAGAACAAGGCGATTCGTGACCATCTCATGATCCCCAAGTTTAGTTGTGTCAGCAGTTTCTCAATGTTCCGGAACTACGGAAATCTTTTGATCAGAGTTGAATACATGTTGACATTTGACATCGACAAGCTTTGCCGACATGGAGTCGGAAAGGAAAACGCAATGTCATGTGTTTCTAAGAAAGATTTATTTTTGACAAATATCTATTGTATTAATACTGTTTTTGGCAATAAAACTTCTTAAACAATAGTTTTACAAAATA
Source organism: Protodeltote pygarga (assembly GCA_936450705.2). NCBI lineage: Eukaryota > Metazoa > Arthropoda > Insecta > Lepidoptera > Noctuidae > Protodeltote > Protodeltote pygarga. The sequence continues at coordinate 6,782,911 of OW388265.2, read as the reverse complement.
CTTAATTCGCGAAATATATAAATTAGTATTGACCACATTAAAAATATAACCTCCTAGCCTTATTATTCTCAAATGTATTGGAGACTGCTTCTAACCTAAACCAATGCATTAAAAAGCTTAAGCACAATAATGTCGTAAGAAGCGACTAAGGAAAAGATCCGGAAGATGGACAGCAGCAGCCCTCTACATCATCTGCTATTGCGATCGCCAATCCGCTTACCCAGCGTGGCGATAATGGGCAAATACCTCCAATGAACGCACAATAGTGGCGCGCATTGTGAGAGGCATATGTTTAGCAGTGGATTGTAGCTTTTTATTATAGATTTTTTTGTAGTATTGGATCATATCGAAATCGAAGGATATACTAAAGGTCAAAATTTATTGAAAAACCATCTTAGATGGTTGAATGCGGAAGAAAATTTCGATAACACGGGCTCTCACGACTCGAAAAGCTATAGTGGCAAAGCGTCAAGGGGAGCTTTACCCACTAGGAAGCGGGTTTAAATCCCGCTCGTAATCGATATTTTTCTTTCTACATATCGCGTATTATGCTTAAATATACTTTATAAAAATTATTAGGTATGTATTCAAATGATATAGGTACTGTAGATATACTCAATCAGCTCTAATAAATGCAATATACGCATCGGTAGAACAAGAGCTACCTACACAGATGAATCATTTCCTTGAGATGCTTCTCACATCCAATACAGTGATAATATAATCAGCTGATGTTTGTTTCCTCTCCGTTCAACCGAGTAATTGTCAACTCATTCAGTATAAATCAGTCTAATGTCTACTGACACAAACGTAGAGACACAACACATCGAAACAATCGCGTGGTACGGTGGTACCACAGTGAGAAGAGCATTTTTAATAATAATTATTATAAATTAAATCATTTAATAAGCAAATTTAACTTAATAAACAAACAAAACATGTGCATAAAACTTCGTACAGCAAAAATTAGTCTTATCATACAGCAAATGTCTATTATCACCTATATTAAATCCACTGCTGAACATAGGCCTCTCCCAATGCGCGGCACTAAGTAGAAGTGGTTATTTTCTTAAGCCTGAAACTTCATTATACAAAATAAAAATATTTTTCATTTAATGTAACTGAATAACTGGCTGACAGGAATTTGGTCAAACATTTTACATAAATCAGATTCAGATAGAATTACTTTATATCAAATTTAATTTGAGTGTCCTCGATTTATGACCCCGGAGTAACACACCTCGTTGCAGAATATTTGGTCGTTTATCAAACTTTGATGTGTAGAAAATTTCACCTCTGGGTTTTAAATTCTACATTTTATTTGACTACTAGACATTTATTACCCGCGACAAAATAGGGGTATTGATATAAGTTTGGAGATAGTCTATCCATGTATCTGGCATCATAACGCTCAAACGGATAGACCGATTTGCATTCGAAACGAATATGTTTGTTTTTATTTTAATTCATTAAATGTCGAGAAATGAGACACTGCATATTAGGTTTTGTAATCGTTCCGTGCCGCCCGGATGCAAATAACCTTTCATAGTTTGTTTATAGGAAGTTAAATTGTGATTTTGGAAATTTTATTGTTTTGAGTTGAAATTAACTCTACTTATAGTAAAAAGCAAGCCCACGCTGTAGTATATAGTCCCAAAATAGTAGAGTTTTTAACATTTACATTAATTATGTACCTAATTTTCATCCTAAAAATTAAAAAGTTTCGGTTGAGTAGAGCCGCGAGGACGGTATGAGGTAAAATAAGTATCTTCTAAGTATAATTATATTTATCTCAATTATAACTTTTTAATTTTTGGGAATGAAAATTACTGTCCTTTTCCTGGTGTCAAGTTTTATGCGCTTCTTAAGTCGTTAAAAGTGTGTCTTCCTCTAACTTTTGAACTACACGATGGATGTTGGAAAAAAAATCAAATCATCAGTTTCAAAAAGAACTTCCAACGACCGTTTTAAAAAGATATAACAAGAAGATTTTGGGATTTGTCATAGTTTTGGTTACTAGCGACTTCAATATATTACCGACCGCAGCAATTAATGTGTCATATAGAGAAATACAAACGAATTTTTGGTGCCAATTAAAATTATAAATAAATATTGCGCATGTTACTGCACTGTGATTGGTCACTACGAAACCTTTCACTGTGCGTAGTCCGATACGCACTTGGCCGGGTTTTTCATTAATATTTTGAGTAAGTTGGAAAAAAAACAAAAGCATAGGTAATTTGTAGAAAAAGAACTAATAAATTTTATAACTACCAATCAAAGACCTACATTTATTTTTCCGAAACCTGGCCGAAGCCCACCGTACAAATATAGTAATAAAACTATATTACATAGCAATTTTTTTTACTCCAATGTAACTTTTTGAAAGGTGGTTGCACTTGTACAGTTGTAACTTCTGTGTTTATAGGCACACCACCACTACCAATCTTTTCATACCTAGGTACTCGTACATATAATGTAAAAATATTCTTTTGTCTAACAGACAATGGCAAATTTTTTTTTTACCTCCCACATCTCTTCTTTCACATATTCTTTTCTCTGTGCTATAATTATACTAGGAAAAATCAAAAGGAGTGGAAGAGGCAGATTAATAATAATTTAAAGTAATAAAACACAGATCAAAGCAAGAGCTACTACATCATATTTAACATTTTCATAACGCATACTCACTGTATTATCACCATAAACCACAAATTAATTAAATTTCAGATAATATTAGCGCTATTTTCAACCGTAATACATAAGTGAAGTGTATTTAGATAACAACTATCACTTATGTCATAAAATATCCAATCAAAGCCAGAGTTTATCATTGCGTTGACCAAAGATATCTCGCACTTGACTCTAACAGATATTTTACACAAACATTAATGTAAACATTAAGTTTTTTTGTAGCAAGTCTTCAACAGATTTGATTAAGATTTATCTTACCAATGCAAATATTAAAAAAATATATTAAAAAATAATTTTTCATACTTTGTCATACGGTTTTTGGACAACTTGATGTCAGAGTTTAAACGCCATAGGCCTCTGACATCGCTTTACACACCGTTGAAAAATCTCTTAGGTGTGCTGGTTTCCTCACGATGTTTTCCTTCACGGTTTTAACAAATGATAATTAACTTCTAATAGCGCGTGCCTGGGTTTCGAACCTACGACTTTGACTTGGCAGTCCAACGGTCTTACCACAGCTTTACTATATTATATTATCTTAATAATTACAAGCCTTAATGCTAACTAAACTAAAACTATGCCAATTAATACGTTAACATTTTTTAAAAGTATTTATGCAGCCGAACACTAAAGTTTTTTAAAAAGAAAAAATCGATTGCTAGCGGGATTGGAACCCGCCACCTATTGGGCAAAGCTCCCAGTCGCTCTACTACTACGCTATTCGTAACCTATTCCTATTCGCCTGTGTTATCGAAATTCTCTTCTCCACCATCTCAGATGGTAGTTACATCCACCACATCACACCATAACATAATAACAAAAAAAAACATAAACTAATATCACATTTATTTAGAAAAAAAGGGAGATTCCCACCACAACTACCCTATTTTTAACCCCCGACACAAAAAGAGGGTTTCTGTATGTCTGTAGTCTGTGGCATCGTAGCTCCTAAATGAATGGATCGATTTTGATTTAGTTTTTGTTGTATTTGAAAGGTGACTTGATTTTTTTTTAGCTAAGAACACTCGATGTCCACAGCTAAAAAATATTGAGATTCATATAATTCGGTCGTGGGTTTTTAAATTTATAGTTAAAACATTAATCTGTTCTGTCAAAGTGCTTAGTTGCAGACTGAAGGCTTTACCCAGTGTGCGCCGGCCGTTTCAAATCCCGCTCGTAATCGATTTTTTTCTTTTTACAAAATTTCGAACTTTACTATGCTAGTGTTCCGTACATTTGCTCATATAAAAAAAAAATTAACCAACAACAACCTTACCAAATTAATTAAACCATCTTCAAATTTAAATATGCATAGTTCTGGCCCAAACGCAATGTCAGTGCAAATATATAATAAAATTCCCAACGAAATAAAAGATGAAGAAAAAAATAGCATATTTAGAAACCGTTTAAAAAACTTTTTCATAAAAAAATGTTATTATAGCATAAAAGACTTTATGAATGATCGAACCAAATTGAATTGAGAGTAGGTCGGTCTGTCTGCTCCTATTACATTGCTACACCCTGATAGGGTCATATGTCTATCTCACTCTGTACAATTAAATTTAAGAACTTTTGTGTATGTACAATTGTACATATGATTGCAATAAATAAATAAATAAATGCTCTGTAGCTGCGAGTAGACATAATATGCTCGTTCTTATCTAGTAACCTCCATAAGTTTATGACGAACGTAAAAAAGGACTGTCTATGCCTGACCTAATAAAACCATATAAAACTAATTAATTAAGTACACATAAAACTATTATCTATTGATGTAATGTTATGTTCATTAACACTTTGTTTATAACACACTACCTCCGCTAATTAATTTCCATAGAGAAAACTAATATTGTGAATTTCACAAAATAATGTTTTACTTATCTGAAATAAAAGTTTTGTAAAGGAATAAGTCGCAATGATTGCAATAGGTACAGAAATAATAGCTAATATTTGCCTCCTCAAATATTTCGACAAGGCACAACCATCTAATATTATTGACACTAACTAAAGCCGATTACGCACGAACGAACTCAAACGTCGAACACGATATCTGCATGTGCATACTACTGACGAACATCGATCAATCATCCACAATTATATTTTATAGCATGGTGGTAGTGCCATGCTGGTTTCGGCACGAATGGACCGGCTCGCTGGACCCTCTCATAGAATATCGGCTTGAAATAACAGTATTCGAACTTTTGTGTTTTGTATTGTCAGTGCAGATCACCGTAAACTCAATCCCCCTTAAAGGCTAGCAATGCCTTTGTGATGCTTCTGGTATTAAAGGTACTTGTGGACAGTAGTTTAACACTTACCATTTGTTAATTACCATTTTCTTAAAAAAGACATATTGTTGTGTTCGATGTTCGTATTTGCGATGTTCGTGTTTGTTCGTGCAAACCCGGCTTTAGCTTCCTTGATACTGTAGGTACTTATCTTATCCACGTTTTACCCATCATTTTCGTGTTCAGGTGGCTTTAGTCACCATTCGCGAATTTCTCGATACTACATCGCATTTTGTGATCGTGTTCGATTTTTGCGAAGCTTTTGTTAAACGTTCAGCAAACCCCCAAATCGTATCACGTAATTCAACTCAAATTTATTTGTCAACAAACAAGCGTTTTTAATATATTGTCACAACATATTATACGCGGATTCACGATTGATTAATTTCCTATGAATAGGTTCTATGGAAAGGCAAGTACTGAATTAATGTATACATATAAAATGCTTTGTCCTGAATGACTGACTGGCGGATCAACGCACAGCCTAAACCGCTGTTCGTACTTGGAGGGTGTGTTCTATAGAAAAAATACCTGATTATTTTTTTTATAAATTAATTATCACTTACTCTGTGCCTCGGAAAGCACGTAAAGCCGGTGGCCCTGCGCCTGATCTCTCTACAATTGTGTCAGAAGGCCGTCCCATCGGACTATGAGAGTGAGAGAATAGAGAGTGCACCTGTGTTTGCGCACACACTTGTATAATATCTCCTGCGTAGTTGGCGCGTCTCCGTTTAGATTGGCCGCTGTGACCGAAATTCGGTCAGGAGAATATTATTATTATCCTGATGTTACTCATGTATTCATATTTTTAGGTTTGGATTTAAAACACACAACATAGGTACCTCCTTGGAAAAAATATATATTCAACTAACTTTATAATATTGATACGTATACCTACGTACGTTCTTATAATATTGGTACGTATACGTTCGCATTTATGTAAAATCAAAATCTCGGATTTAACCATAACCGTAACCCATACACTTGAATATCCAAAACGTGACTATAACCGCCCCCGTGTTCACTACATACCCGTCTATGTATATTTATTAGATATAATATACTAAATCATTACTTAGGGATACAACACACATACCTACATAGTGCTCCTTTAAAAAAAAAATTAAGAACTCGATAATATTGGTAGGTACGTATACTTGGTATTTATGTAAAATCAAAATCTCGGATTCTACAACCCACACAATCGAATATCCAAAACGTGACTATCACCGCCCCCGTGTTCACAACAACCCGTCTATGTATATTTACGTTATCTATGTTTATCTATTGATGAAGCATATTCATTTACTGTTAGCAGGGGTATAAAACGCCTCTGCTTGGCTTTGAGCCAGCCGCACCACACCAATTATCTATTGGGTTAGCAAAATTTCAATACCATAGCACAGTATCTACATAGTAACATACCTACAAGTCTATTTAGATGGACAATTTAATAATAACATGACTGAAATAGCGTAGGTATTGATGAAATATTATTTTAACCCTTACATAAATTGGGTATCTATGGGCCGCAAGAATTACTAATAGTTAATTTATTAAGATTGAACATTGAAACTCTGCGCCTTATGTGTGTTAGGTATATTATGCTTAAGAATCCCACACTCCCCAGTCTCTTCCCCTGGAGGCCGTGTGCCTTTGAAGGTTTCCCCCCGGAAACAAAAAAAGGTATATTATGCTATTTGCCTATTCTAAATCTTTAGAATTATTAAAAAACAATATGTATTGTTAATTCCGCTTTATTTATCCGCTTATTAATTGAATTTTTTTTAAATTCTTTATATCATGGATTTCCGCAAACGTCTGATTCCATTTTATATTTTTTAATCTTTGTTTTTTTTGTAAACATAGCCCCAAATCCGTTTTTTCCGGTATTGTGGGTGCAATTATAAAGACATAAATTCACAATACTATCGATATCGACCACGTACAAATATTTGTCCCATGCGGGACCATTTAAACGCGACGCCTATTGTGTCATCAATTGTATTAAAAATATCGGCTTATATTTGAGAGAGAGAGTTCATTGAGTCCTATTCCCATTCCACTGAGTTCTATTATCCACCGCCATATCTTACGAAGCTTTAAGCCTCGAGGCAAAAAACTGCAAGAAAAAACTATAGTCAAATCATCTAGGAGCACGGTAGTGTCCCCGCCAAGACGAGTTTAGTATGTTTTACTTCACTCATCCGAGCGAAGAAAAATAACTTCACGTATCTGAAAATCATAAGATACGTGTCTTTAGCCTCTACGTCGCTATCAATCACGTAGAATGAGACTGTATATACTCACATGAAAATCTTTTATATTAATCTTCATAATCGACTTCGTGACAAAAATGGCTTTCGTTTCTCGTGAAACGCTGAAAAATATCGTGTTTGTAAAATAGAATCAAGAAAAAAATCATCTCTTTTTCTAAAGAATGAAAGAAAATTGGTATCGCGTTTCGTCGCAAAAATATTAAATAAAATGTCCACAAATCATTATTGTTTTAAAAAAGTTAGAATAACCATTTATTTGATTCAGCGGCAGCTGTAGACATTGTACAAAGTTCTATGAAACACATAACTCTTTATATTAGTTTCTTCCCTTTTTAGTTTATTTCGCGGCCCGATAAAAAGTAAGTACCATCTACAGCTAATAAACTACATATGTCTATATCAAAAAATCATCTCGATCCATTGCTGTGTTGTTGCTCTGTTGCTACAATAAATAAAGACAAACCAATAAACATACTTTCGAATTTGTAATATACCGTACCTTAGATGATTGAGTCGTAGTTGTAACTTTTTCAACTGTTGTGAACTTTCAATGTAAAATATTTATACGGTTTACATGATTGAGTCCTGTATAACGGAATCTAAAATATAATCAAGTTAATGCGAATCATATTCGCATACAGGTTTCGTACCACCCCGTTTTCTTAAGTTTTGGTTTTCATTATATATCTGAAAGTGAAAAGTGAAAAAAAATCAACTGATTCTCTATTACGGTTTAAAACATAAAGCCCACTAGACAACCAGACACATGAACGAACGGTATGCGTTTAGTAATAGAAGCTTACGTGCACTCTTAGAACAGAACGGAATAACTAAATTGAACTAAACGCAGCTGGCTAATAGACGATTATTATGAATATACGAGAGCAGTTTTTTTATGTCTTACTTCAAATTAGCACCGTTCTCTAGATGAGGTCCGCATTAGATCGTGCCGATGTCATTAGCCAAATGTTTGAACCCCATGACGGATAGCCGTCAGCTGCGGCTGACATTATCACGGTGAAATATTACAAAACACCGCGCGACGCCATTCTAATGACGTTTCCGTGCCGAGCTTCCGACCGCCTCCCATTAGCTACGGATCGAATGGAAGGTTAAAAACTTTGGGAAATACTTGAGTAGACGTTTAGCGTACTACACCTATATAAACAGTTTAGGTACCTAAATGAGCTTATGGTTGTGTTGGGCTGTCTAGAAAATTATAAAAATCTTTGCAAGTGTACAGTTACTGCATGATTGAATAATCTACATACATAAAAATATCCATGCAGGGACTTAATATGTAGACAGTATAATGAGTAGGTATGTGGATAAGGCAGATAAGCTGTAGCCGTCAAAAATTTAAGTCTGAAAAATGGTGTGTGCGTACTCCAACACGCTATCTCCAATCATGGCAGTGTTAATGTCATAATATGCAAGCTGACAAGGAAAATATTAACAACATTGGAAAACAAACAAAATTTAGTACTAGAATGTTCAATTTAATTTTACTTTAGGTAGGTTCGTGCGCCGTGAAGGTACGTAAGTTTGATAGTATTTACTTTTTCTTTCATACGCACAAAAAATCTGTGGCGTAACGTGGAGTAACGTTGAATACTTACAATTTTATCTGCTAAGGATTAGCCTCTTATAAAATGACGTCATTCCTAACCAAACAATTGATCCCTTTATCTTAGTTACAGCCGCAGGATTTGGAGACATATGACGTCATTGAAAGTTTTCATCCCGTCTCAATTAATTAGGCCAAGTAGCCATCTAACGCGCAATACGAATAACTGTACGCAATTAAGCCCCTTAAATCCCTAATGGTAGGTTTAGTATAGGTTTCAGCGGTATGGTGGCTAATACTTGGGCCATTTAGGGAAAAAGAGTGTAGAAGAAAAATAATCACAAGGGATGACAACCTATTTCCTGAAACATGCTAAGGGTAAGCCACAAAATGCTTGCTCATCTATCTAGATACTTTTTTGAACGAAAAAACCTTTTAAACCTATTTTTACGATCACGCAAATAAATAGTCCAGTGCGTTGACGCAGGCACCATGATTGTAGTAGACAGTTATGCTGATTGATTGCCCCTACCACAACTTTCAATTGTTTTGCTTGGTATTAATTCATCTATTTTTCGAAGCCTACCGATTTATCATTACAAATCGTACAAATTGCTGTTAGTATTTTTAGTAATCGTTATTCGACGCCATTAAGGTTTTAGGTCAGGCGAAATTGGATATTGATCTGGTATTGACAGCTATGATTCATTTTATATTGGTTTGATTCGATTATTGTATACTAGCGAGATTGCTGTTGATTGCGTGCTAATTTGTTAAGCAATTTAATCGCTAAGTTAGTGGTTCCATGGGGAAATATTTCTTCTTAACGAAAATGTATTTGTCTCACAAAATAATCTTTTATTGTTGTGTGATTTAAGATGATGTGTATGTATATTGATATTGTAATAAACATTGTTATATTAATTATGAATAATACAGTTAGCTTATGACTATCAAACGATCACGTAACTTAAGGTGACATGTTTTTGACATGTTTATTTTTGCAACGAAAATAATCCACGTAACTCATAATTATGTAACTGATCGTTTTATTTACCCCCAACGAAAAAAGAGGTGTTCTAAGTTTGACGTGACTGTATGTCTGTGTGTTTATCTGTGGCATCGTAGGTCCTAAACGAATGGACCGATTATGATTATTTTTTATTATTTGGAAGGTATCGAGAGTGTTTTAGCACAAAAATAAAGGTAATTGTGTCGAAGATTTTTGAATTTTTAAGTAGAAAGAGTAGTAGTAGTAAGAAAGTACATCTTTCTTATACTGTATAAGTCACCGAAATGTTTTTGAATCCCAGAAATTATAATATGTCGATAAATTATGAACTGATATCAATTTGACTGGTCACAATTTGATTGGTTTGTTACCGTTACATTATCATACATGATACAGAAAAACTAGAACCTATCAATTATATTTAAAAAAACCTAACACAAAATGACTCACTCTCTCATTCAAAGAACCTAATCTAACCGTCTATCTATGATTAATTTATTGACAGTTTTTATTTCGCGAGTTTAATTCCGTTAAAATATATAATTACAAATTCCGGTGACATTTCAACGGGTGACATAATTATACTCTATAATGACTTGCAAAATTTTGTATAAAGTATTAATGTGTTTAATGCACACAACGAATTTGACATTCAAATTTGTCTGATGACATGTTCATTTGTCACCAACTTCGTCATATTTTGGCTGCCAAGTTCATGCTAATTTTCCAGTATTATCTACTATTCCTTTGCGACCGTGCCAAGTGTTCAGTTCTTCACAATACAATCGACCCAGACAAACTCGAACCCTAGAGCTTTTAAACCACTTCAGAAAGGTAGATAAGTAACTTTTTTGTGTTCAACAATAAAAATTTTGTTGTTCTGTTAAAATGGTATTGCTTTTTACTTTAAAATATACCTAAACTGGTCACAAGTGCGTCTAAGTATTAGTAAGCGTCTGGAAAAAGACTATTTCTAAAAAAAGGGGAGAAAACTGAAGAGAAATCATCGTTGATAGGCCAGATGAAATATTTTTTACTTGAGAAATACAAAGTACACCTGTGTCCAACCGCTCGTGTAACAATACCTACACTACAATACGGACTTACGTCTTACTTTATATATAAAATAAAATATAAACAGGGTCGTAAATCCATATTACTGTGTAAGTAGAAGAAGAGGTTTCATTATACAATACAATTCTATTTTTAATACCTATAAAACAATACCATGACGGACTGACTGACTGACCCAATGGACATAGAGATGAAGCCTTTATATAGAAATTATGAGCACATTAATTTATATAAAAAATAGGGATGAGAAATCCAACACAGACAGAGTCGTGAGTGAAGCTCTAGTTATTTTGAAGCATAAAAACCACACAATATTTTAATCCGAATGAATTAAAAAGCTTTGCTTACAAAACTTTGAATTGCATACGATTATTGAATTGCATAACTGTTAATCTATACGAATATTATAAAGAGGTAAAGTTTGTATGTATGTGATAATGTATGTAAGTTAGGGGTAATCTCTGGAACTACCGATCCGATCCTTAAAATTCTTTCACCTATAGCAAGCTACTTTATCCCTGAGTGCTATAGGCTATTTTTTATTCTGAAAAAAAAAATGTTTAGTTTTCAGTAAAAAATAACAATATCTGTGATTCAAGTAAGAAAAAAAAACTAGGCAATCTGGCTGCTTTATAAACGTGTTTACGGGAAAATTTAATTTAACGCGGACAAAATTGCGGGGCAACTAGTATATAATAAATGTAGGTACAGCGACATTTCATATCCGTTCAGCTTGTTAACACTTGGTTTCCGAGAACTACTACGAGAACTATTTGGTTTAAAACTATGTTTGCTTCGATTACAAATTGATTTGGCTGTGTTATTCGCGTTTCTGCAAATTTTTAAAACATTGAAACTTTAGTTTTGGTTTTTATTTAATTCCTGTTTGTCTTCCAACTATTTGATTCATGTAGTCTTTTATTCGTCGTATCGATGATTTATACACCAGTGCTCTTATTGGGATAAATAATTTTTCAGTCTATCCCACTACAGGGCAAAGTCTTATCATATCTTTATATAATATAGGAATCGAGCATTAATAATCACGTTAGCTCACTGCGAGTTTGCGATTTCAGACTGAGTCCAAATAAAATATAAAGAAAAAGAATTATATTATATGTGTACCTTAATTTTTTTTAATCCGCAGTCTAAACTGTCTAACACATTTATAGAAGCCCGAAACTTTTGAAAATAAAGATTAGTACCTATAGCATGATTTTATTTAAAACGTAGATTAATCTTAAAAAAGCAATGATGTGCCAAAATAAAGCTGAAGTCTTATATGAAATTGGCTGTTTGTATCAGACGTCACGTAATATTGTAGGTACTTTTATCAATCCATTTGCCATGCGTAATGATTGCGGTAATATCCGCTCACGGCGTACCGCACGCAGCGGTTTATGAGGTGAGCTATGCTGCTCTGCATACGGATATTAGAGGCTAACTAATTTCTAAGATTGAACTGATATTATTGACTTTTACAATAACAAGGTCAATGTTTAAAGTGTCATTAACCTCGTTTTTTATTTGGGAAAATATTTGATACTAGGATTTGCCTGTAGGATCGTCCGCAAGAGGACACAGTACAGATATTTTTTAAATTAAAACCTTGTAAAAACACTTACGTTTTGACCTTTTTACCCGACTGCGCCAGAAGGAGGGTTACCTATGTGTTCTGAATTTTTCAATTGTATGTATTTTATCTATTTATTTTTGTAATCCTAGTGAGATATTTATTTTGTGGGTAATTCTCTTTTTATCTTATCCATATAGGTAGATAGGTATTAGTAGTGTAGAATTTGTATCTCGAGTGCCGTGTATTTTGTGAAGCAAATAGTTAGCGAATGTTCGTCAGTGCGGACACGCGTTTTCGAATGAACGCTTGAATAAACGCTTTGGGTTGTTTCCCCGTAGAATCGAATATTTTGGTTGTATGCACCTTTATAGGACTTAGAGAGTTTTCACTGTAGAGTTTTTCCATTCAAAAGAAAAAAACCGTTTAATAGTCGAGCTCGTATATAATCTGCTTCTAGATTATCTACCACGGTTGCAATGGGAGAAAGTATTGGGTATATAGATTACAATAGTGAAGAAATTTCGTACCCCGGAACAGTAAAAAAAAATTGGAGCATGGCGCAGAATTAGACCTACGCAATAAAATGCAGGAAAAAGAAAAAAAAAATGACGTTAGATAAAAAAAAACACTTCACTATTGTAATATAAATAACCAATATTATCTCCCATTGCAGCCGTGGCAGATAAATTAGAAGCACCTTATATTTATTTTTAGGAAAATACTAGTAGGTAAACTTGATTTTTACGAGTAGGTAGAGTATGCAAATATTTATTCAACAACTATGTACGTAGCAGTAAAAGCTGTAACCATCAATAATCTTATTACATACTGATCCGGCAAAATTGAGTTTGTAGCTTCAATATTTATTTGTCGTATTTCTTGAGTGAAGTCTTGAAAATCATGTTCAACGAAAAGACGTAGATTTATTTTTGTATCGTGATACGTACAGACATACAATTTCACAATGCACATACACAGCTCAAATTGTACGTGATTTGTTAAAACGAAGATTTTTTTATACACTATGTAACAAAATCCTTGTTGTTTTCTTTTTACACAGTTTTATTTAGCTTGCCCTGTTTGTTTTTTATTTATTTGTTGGGTCAAAATTTTTCATTGAAATTTTATCCCCTTCCTGTTGAAGATTGATCTGATATTTGATACATACTTTCAGTTCTGGTGACAAAACCGTTTTACGTAAAAAAAAATGCTTATATTATTTTAAACCATCTGCTATGGTCAGCTATGATTCATAGGAAAGAGCGTTTTGGTAGAGTATAGTTTGTGGCTCTGCCTGCGGCACATGTGATTCAACTTGTTGTCTTTCTTTAGCTTAACGTCAACAATCCATGCAGAATGTTTGCAGAGGCAAAAATCACTTCATTTCACAATATTATTTTACGTTTGAATATCGATTCTGATGACGTTGCTACCGGGAACAACAGGGTTTTTTGGCACACTGTACACATAATTAAAATATAAATTAACATTTGAAACCACTAGCAAGTTGGTGAGATTATTTAATCTACATAGGAGTTAATTTACCCCCGTAGGAAAAAGGCTTGTAAGATGTAAACTATTTAGTACTGAGAATTTTTAGTAAAAATGCTTAATATAAGGCTTAGGTTCCTTAGAACGTGGTATTATTCATGAAGCTCTATTTACCTGAACCGCAGCGCTTATTTCCCTAGACTATTTGAAAATGCTATTACAATATTTATCAAAATAAAAACTGAGTTTCAAATTTTTTTAAATATGAATATTTGCAAAACGCAAAGCCAAGTACCGTACACTTATTACAGTAGCGGCCATATTTTATTTGAATATTAATTTTATAGGTAATAACAAAAGAGGGTAAAAAGAGAAGATTGAAAATAAAAGCTCATATTTTTCATAGGTTGAAATTTAATGAACATAAAATAATAAAAGTATAATTTTCCTTTATGAACAAGGAAAATTACGCTCAATTTTCTAATTACATTGTAAATTTTGGAAATGATAATAATATATTTTTTGAATCTGGGTCAAAGGAATGGAAATTATGCATGAAATTATATTTCTTTTCAATGTGATAATTAAAGTTTAAATTAAGGCATAAAGATATATCATAAGGCATATATTAAACAACAGTAGGATTAAGACTATCCGTATCTTGTTGTTTAATAAAGATATACAAAAGGTTGGTGGGCTAAGATGACGGATAAAAACGTTCACCGCATATTATTTTCTTGTTACATTGTTCAGCATTTAAATAAGCAGCAATAGCTATTTAGCAAGCCAAGTCAATGATCAGGTTTAAAGTCAGGTTCAAGTCAATTTTAAGTTTGAAATGCGTATTAAGCGAATTCTAAAGTTCGAAAGTAGAAAGAAAAAAGTTAAGTTAGTAAGTTTAAGTTTCAAGTGAGGTTTAAACTCTAGCGCGAACTGCTAATGTTTTTAAAATTATTTGCTTAACAATATTAAAGCACAAATAAAACCTTTTTCTTTCAAAAAATCGAAATTATATTAAAGCAACGATTATAATATCGAAAATTGCGTCTCCGAACCCACCTTAAGCCCATTAGTGACTCTCCTCCAAATATTTGCGGCCGCCCAAACCTTGGCACATAATGTAAACAAGACAAGTGACGTCACCGGAACAATCGCCTTGATTTACATACACACCAGTGAATACATGACGCCAAAAACAACACCATTATTATGACACATATTGTGTCTATAAGAAAGGTCCCTTTCAGTATATAATTATATACCTATTTATCATTGGTGTGTGTGCTATGCATTTTTTCTATACTTATGTACACGACTTTTTTTTAAATACCTGGCAAACATATTTCTTTTTTTCTTTATTGATTTAGGGAGTTTTTTCAATAATGAAAATGTCACCCTTATTATTGTGTACAAAAGAAGTATAAAATATAATAACTGGCAAATAAAAAATGTAACCTAATGTATAACCTGCTTATTTTAATTAACATTAATCTACACGTAATTTCAGACAAGCCATGACCATTTTAAACAGCATCCTAGCCCCACCCGACACAAGCGATGCTAAGATGCTGCTATAAAAACCTATACTATAACTATTGTCATCAAATGCTTTTCAAATTCTTAGAAGCGAAACGCGACCACATTCCACCAAAATACCCAAAATATGATGAGTACATCCTCGATCACTTCACACATCGAGGATGTACATCATATTTTGGCGGAATGTGACCGGCAAACATATTGCTAAGAGATATTGAGACTCTAACATTGTTATAGAAAAAAAAAATACAAAAAATATTATCTTTGATTTTGAAAAATACGAGTACGTACCATTTTCCAAGGAACTGCAATACAGAAATTAATTGAAAATTAAAAAAGGGTAATTGTTTATGAAAATGGGGTCTAGTCAGCCATTTATCGTTTATGTTTGTATAGTAGGTACCTATTATTCATTAAAATCGTTGACCTGGTTCTCTTTGGCAAAATGTCTTTCTGCATCTTAGCTCAAAGGGTACCTACTTTGAAGTTATAGGTGTAACTGCTACCTCTAAGCTTGCCAATGAAGTTTTCAACTCCTTGAAATAGGGGCGAGGTATTGCCATAAAGTTACGAAACTTTTGCAATTGGATCTGATCATGCGAATTATTTCTAAGCATCACCTCTCTTACCTCGAACGAAGAAAGGAGGTCACTTGATAGAGGTTTTAGCTCTTTATCAAACACAAAATTTGAGGCAATTATTTAAAGATCCTGGACCAGTTTTCTTGCATATGTACTTAGCTCTCCCTAAAAAAGTAAACTCCCTACTTTTGGGATACATTGTAAGTAAGTATTCTGTTTTCTAGTTATTTCCTAAGTCGTATTTAAGTTTTATACTAAGTTTAATTGAAAAACATGAATAGTCCAGTCAAGAAAGTACAAAGAAACAATCAGACACACTTTTAGATTTCTATCTTAATACGGATGCTTAGAAATTAAAAATAAAATCGCCAACCGAACTATAACACTAGTCAACACGAATTGGGTGCCTGAGTTTTGAGTACCCGATTTTGATATCTTATACCTAAAAGAAATTATAGTTTTTTCTCATAAAGTTTGCTTTTGTAAGTAACCCTGTCTCTTGCTTATTAAGATAGTCTCAAGCATTTTTGGCAAAAAACATATTTTTAAATCATCCTATAAAGTACTAAAAGCAAATTTTTTTTAAAAAAAATTGAGTTTTTGTTTATTTTTCGATGTAAACAAGCAGTCATTAAATAACAGACATAAAAAAAAGCTTTTTTTGTTGACTTGTGTTATGAAAGAATGATAGACCAACTGTCTACAGATAGGAACAACAAGCATAAACAACATCTACGTTTAACAGACGTGAATTATGAAAGTCATACGATTAGGGAACACACCCAAACATTGAAGTAAACAGAAACGTATTACCAATATGTCGGCGATCATAAATTGATGAAATGGTGATTGAATGTGGTACTGTCAGCAAAACAAGCAACCACAATTTAATATCAAAGCATTTAATAGTGAGAGTGCACCTGTGACCACCATATTTGAATGAATGAATGAATAAAAATTTATTTGAGACAGCACATGAAAACACAAACAAACAATAATAAAACAAACAAACAAAAATAAGAGACAGAGAAAAAAGAAACATGAAACAAATAAAAGAAAAATAAATTATGAGGTTTGTGTCCCACGGCTGCACCAAATAGGTCTATAATATCACTTGAACACTATAATATCTCCTGCATAGTTGACTAATCTCCGTTGAGATTGACCGCTGTAACCGAAATTGTTTCCCTCCACTTATGATCCTGGGTCCTTTAAGCGGGGCGTGAAAAAGCTTTTCTCAAGGCCGTCAAGGTGAGAGCCATCATGCCACATTGCTATGCTGGCTGCGCTAATGGCCATAACTATGGGACTCCACTGACTCCTTTCCATCAGGCAGTCCGAGTCAATTTGTGCGTCAGTAAAAAAAATCGGTTAGGAAGAGGATATTTAATAGCTGTATAAAACACTCAATAAAAAAATATAGTAACATGAATTTTATGTTTTTATCAAAATCCGTCCAGTAGCTTTTGCCTGAAAGAGTAATATACATCAATCGGTCTATCCATCCTCACAAACTTTCGCATTTATAATATTAGTAGAATTTAAAGAAAGGATACGTGACCCATATCAATGAACATGATTTCGCATGTCACAAATAAAAGGGTATCTCCAAAAACAGTATTTTGAGATAATCGCGTTTAAAAATTCGAAAATTCATAGCTGCTAAACTAAGAGTTCAAAATATCGTAATTTATACTTATACCTTTAACTTTGTCCATAGTTCCGCAGCTATGAATGTTCGTATTTTTTTTCAACGTGTTTATCTTAAAAAAACAGTTTTTGGAGATGATGCCCTTTTGTTGTGGAATGCGATTTGTCCATTCTGTTTTCTGCTGACAGTACTTAACACGGATACAGTACGTTCATGATCACTGCCAATTGACCACCAAAATTACTATAACATGCATCCATTTGTTAGATACTGTCAAATATCAATTGGTGGCCTTGTCATCCTATTGTATTTTATGGCTATTTTATGATAAAGTTTTCATCGATAACAATTAAATATCTGTGTACTTCTCCGGTTAGATCCGGTTAAATAACATATATTTTGTTGTAAAAGATAAAAACAACAAAAAAATTTCTATTTCAAATAATTATTACCTTTATTATTTCTATTCTATATTGTCCTAATACAAGGCAAAGACCTCTCTTATTTTTCAATATTTCTATTCAGCAATAATATAGGTATATAATCCAGTTTTACCTTTACTGATACGACTATACTGATCTCAATGCTTTACTTTAAGAACCTAATGTAACTTTTGTACCACCAACAATACCTATGTATTAGTCGTAAGACTTTAGAACAATCAATTATTACTTTATAACATATTTTCTAAGAATCTAAATCAACTTGTTTAATTTTTTTTTTTTTTTTTTAAGGTTTTAGTTTATAGTTAGTTAGATAATAATTGATATTTAATATTGTAATGTATTAATGAAATGATAAATATACTTGTTTCAGATTAGAGAATAAAACAATATTAATACATAGATTTTTATATATTATCATCAATAAGATGGTGTTAATGATTAGAAGGAATCAGCAACTTTTGTCTTTTCCCAATTATCACTAAGACTATTAGTTTAAATATACTTTGCAATGTAGCTCTATTCAACGAAATCTGTATCCTAAACTAATCACATTCTAGAAAAGAATCCAGAAACTTCTAAAAATAAAATGAGACGAATTCAAGAGAACACTGCTTAAGCTTAGATTACATAAACTTAGTTTACAAAGACGTGGCGTCTGCAAATGTCAGGATTTTAACTCATTTTACTTATTATTTCATTTAAACTGTCTAATGAAGAACATTCATAGTTTTATTTGCAAAATTTTAGTTTCAACTAAGTAGCTTTTACAATCAATTAGTCTAAGATAAAGTGCTGTCTGTCTGGTTTCTTATATTAAGTTATTTAAAAAGTTTAAAGAAGTAAATGATTTTTTAAACAGCTGTGGGGTTGTGTTTTAGAACATTGAATTCGTCGTTGGTCTTGCAGTAAGCGCGAGTCGCAGTCTCCGAATCGGGCAAAGAGTTATTGGATTTCCAGACTCCGTGTTGGTACTAAGAATTTCTTAATGAAAGGAAATTCTCAGTAGCAACACAAAGTCTGGAGTTATGCCCGGTTAATGGCAATAAGCTCGCTCCCTATTACTTGGAACTTATAAAATAATGAAGATGTGCTATACTGTATACATCTATATACATCTCTAGGAAACAAGCGCGTTTATAATTAGGTACTAGGTAATTTAAATTATTGGTCATCTTCGATAATGGTGAAATCGTAAATTGTTTCCGCTAGTAGAAAGCTACAACTATCCCCGATGAATAAAAAATATTATTTTATTAATCGGAAATTACGGAGAACAGCTAGTCATAATCCTGTCCTGTCATCCTGTATACTCACAGGAAGTTAAATACACACAATTGCCACAATTGTTGGCAATTTAAAAGTACGCAACCGTATTAGGATATGTAAATGTTTTTGCAAATTCATCTTAAAGTTATCGTGTTACCAATTTTAATTTAATTATTGTAAATAAGTTGCATCTACTTTAAAGTTGTAGTTTAGAGGACATAATGACACCAGAAATAATGGATACCCTTGAAATTTAAAAGAAACAGGGGCTTGAGTTTAATAGAGCGAGGCCGGTAGGCTTGCCACCATATAGCATTAAATGACCTACTTTTTTTAAACATCAAACGGCTAATGAGATAATTTTATGAGCCACATAATTTGTGACTCATAAAAGTATCTATAAGTTGGCAGTCCTGAAAACTTCTGTGCCAACAAACACATGAGGCTGTGGTAAATATCATAAACATTAATTTTAACTTAAAAATGAAAGAAGTATTAGGTAATCTATATTGGAACATGTTTCCATTTTTTTTTTCTTTTTTAGTGTTCAATAATAGCCAAAAATAATATAAATAATAGTTATAAACTGTGTCGCGGCTATAAACGCAAAAAAAACATGAATCTACTAAATTTAGTAGTTAACTAAATTAAATTTAGTAGTTTCATGTTTTTTTTTTGTTTATTTCGGTAAAGTAGGTACTACTAAAACTTTTAGTAACTAAAATTAGGTCATTACCCTACCAAAATACTAACAAAGAATACCATAATGACTGTTCTCACCGCTTACAAAGCTAATTTACACAATGACGGATGTTTCCATTTCAATTTCAAACAAGAAAACTTTAGATCAATAACTCGTAAACCTGACAGGAACGACAACAGCTAAGTACTTTACACCTCTATTATCCGAGGACTCGATTCACTCCTCCGCTAAAATAAATGGCGCGTCGCATAGAATTCCTTTTTCAAAATTAACAGATTGAACTCTGCGGTCAGATCATCAATATCTGTCTAGAACGAATCTATCGAATCGAAGACAATCCATTTTAGATATCTAATCTAGTCTGCTATTTCTTTGAATTATTTCTTTTCAGAAATATAAAAAAAATCAGCCTGTAACTGTCCCACTGCAGCAAAGGGTTCTTTTCATACAGAGAAGGATCGAGCATTAATCATCACGCTAGCTTACTGCGGGTTGGCGATTTAAGACTATTAAAGTCCAAGTTTCCTCGCGATGTTTTTTACCGTTAGTCTGTGGAGTCTTAGATTAACTAATATTATGTTGGCACATTGGTATAATGCCAGGTTCAAACTCACACCCCATGTGCTTGGAAAGTAGGTCCATAACCAATGCGCCACCAGGACATTCAGTCAATGTCAATACATATTAATATTTCTTTGGTAAAGTAATATTCGTAATTCGTATCCGTCGATCTGCCTCAGGCAATATTGAAAGTGACATTTGAACAGCTTCTGCCTATTCGAATTTATATGGAAATTCTGAAAATATATGTAGACATAAAACATAGACTCACGCCTGTATTTCGCAGAGGGGGTAGGCATGCAGTATACTGGCATGCAGTATACAGTCCCATGTAATAAGGGGCGAGCCTATTGCCATTAACTGGGCACAATTCCAGACTCCGTACTGCTACTGAGAATTTCCGAATGGAAAAACCCTATAACAGTTTGCCCGACCACCGATCGAACCTTCCTGGGTTCTTCCTCGTAATCAGTAGTCGCGCTTACTACCATTGTACCATCGAGGCAGTCTAAAAATATAGAAGGAATTTATGACAAAGCTCAAATCATACCATATACTTCACTTGCATTTTATCGATCCCTAAAGCAGGAGTAATGCTGATGAATTTCATTAGAACCGCCTGGGTTTCTAATTCTCTCCTTCTGGAAACGCAAATATATAATATTCCTATTTAACGCTGGTATGCTATGAGATATCTAGTTGAATTATAACTATTAAAATGTCAATCGCAATGTCAGACGTAGAAGGTTTAATTAAATTAAAGAACTTGTTTGTACTCCTGCAGATATAAATCTGAAAGATCTAAGTTATGTATAGATATTCATAAAGTCACATAGGTTCTGTACAAATAAGGCTCTATACAAAATGTTTATACAAAATAAATAAATCAGCCTATAACTGTCCCAATGTAGGGCAAAGGCCTCTTCTCATACAGAGTAGGATTGAGCATTAATCACCACGCTAGCTCACTGCGGGTTGGCGATTTCAGACTATTAAAGTCTAGGTTTCCTTACGATGTTTTCCTTCACCGTTAGTCAGTGGCTAAGAAAGTACATATGACATTGAAAAAGTCACATTGGTACATGCCAGGTTCGAAGCCACACCCACGCGCTTACAAAGCGAGTTCGTAACCAATGCGCCACCATGACAAATACAAAATAATATAATAATATATCCAAGTCTTTCATAATCAGCAAAAAAAGAAATGCGCTTTGCCCCGCTTGTACAATTAAAATACGAAAACACGAAAGAGTTTTTACTTTAGTTTAAAAAAGGCAGGTAAAAAAATACAATCTTCGTTATGTTTTCCAAGAGAAAGGGATAGAGATTAAGTAGAAATGTATAGTACACCCACACATAACCAGTTATGTTGTCCTGCGTAATATTGAGGCGAGCCTTTAGGCACAATTCCAGGCTCCGTTACTTAAAAAAACAGTACATAATTATCTAAGTTACAATACCTTCTAATTCAATTCTCTATGTAGGCGTAAAACTAATCTGAAAAACCGCATTAAGATTTCTAACAAAAGAACTTTCAACATTACACTCATAAAGAAAATTCTTATTTCTCGGGGGTTTTCTTAATTTTTCCATTTTCTCTTAGACCATTAAGTAGATCTTATGGCGCGTTGTCATTATACCTTGTGTCTTTAGCCTACTTAGCCAATAAACAATGTGATTCAGCGAAAATTACAGCACTATAAAGCAATTATAACTTTGTTGCGTTGTAATAATAGATATTAGATATTGGTGCTAATTCTTGCACACGCTCTAAACTAATTTATACTCGCCATCTCTCTTTCTAACAGGGATCATTAGAAAAGGATAGCAGATTTTTAGAGCTGTCAAACTAGTCCATTTGCGTGATATCAACGAGAATTTAGTCGGCATGTTATAGGTCTTGTCTAATTTTACGTCAATTGCAAGGACGTAGACTAATTTGACAGCTCTAATTTGATAGTTCAATTTGCTGTCTTTTTTTGATGGTGTTTATTAGAAAGAGATATAGTTAGACTAAAATTAGTTTAGCAGGATGTACAAGAGAATCAGCACCATTCTTTACTCTAGTAGCATGGTAGTTTTTTTCATAATTCTTTAATTAATTGTAATCAAATCGCGCCTCGTAAAGTACGATAAGTCGTTGATCCTGCGTTTGATCTCTCTCCGATCGTGTCGGATTGCCGTCCCATCGGATTATGAGAGTGAGGGAATAGACAGTGCACCTGTGTGTACACCTATTTGTATTTGTGTCGCTAATCTCGATACTTTTAATATTACTTGTATGTACAGTCGGCAAAGGATGGTTGGCAGGGATGCTAGCTAAAGTTGTCATTTTTTCAAGAAGTTATTAATTTTATTTTATTTTATTTAATGAAAAGGTATGACTGAAACCTATACAAAACTAAACAATTTTACACAACCACATGCAAACTTCTATGAATAACTTCATCCTAAACTAGTGGCCCTGCCAACCTAACTCCTTTGCCGACTATACAACAACATAGTCGAGAAAACACGAGCTCCTTACTTTCTGTGAAAGTTCAGAAATCTCCTCTATTATCCTCTACAAAAGATAGACCACAAAGAAAATATCTTTACCTTTTGAAGTAAATGTTGAAGAAAATATTCTTAGCGTCCTACGTGTTGAAAGCTTTATGAAGACGAATACGTCGTCGCAGACAATCGTTATTAGTAGTACCTAATGAAAAGAATTTTTCAGTTAAGAACGTGGATATATGAAATGAACTGGAGTCAATATGTCATCATAATTCATCTGTTAAGAGTTTTAGAATAATTACAATCTTTCTGTTGTTTGGTCAGTTTATAAAATATGTTTTTCTTATTTTAATTGACAGCTTTAAAGACTTTAAATTTACAACATATTTAGAAGTCAATGCGGATCTATTCTCAGTAAAATATTAAAAAAACGTAGGAACCATAGCTATAGGTGGAACTAAAATATAAAAGGATATTGTTACTATGAATAGGTGGATATCAATTTAAATGACATACATTAACGCAAAAATACTGCCCTGTCCTCTTGTCTTGCAAGCATGAAAGTCAAAAATACAAAATAATATTTTTTTTAGCAATTGTGCTATCTTAGCAGAAATAAATAAATTGCATTACATTTTTTCAAACTAACGACTCACTGGGTTCTTCAAAACGGTCCTCAAAGCTCTGTATAGAAGAAGGTGGAAAGAGAGTAGGGATAGTCTGTGCCTTGCGGTGGGAAATTAGGGGCTTGTAATAAAAATAATTTCATTTTTTATAGTTTTCGAAGTAAAAAATAAGCTATAAATCTAACCTAACCTATTTAGTAAATAATTTGCAACCAATTTGTTTCAAAACAAACATGTATTTAAAAAAAAAAACATTATCAAGTCTGTGTTTACATACTTAATTTAACTTATTATACAAATCGCTTGTTAGAACTTCAGTAAGATCTTTGTGACATACCGTTTCGGTGTACAATTTAATTAATTAAAGATGTAACTTATAAACTAGTGCTTTTAACGTGGCGTGGGTTTCTACCACGTTTAAAGAACTAGTTAAGAAGTCTCAGTTAACCTTAAATTAACTCCTACAAACTTGAGTGTTTGAGTTTGCCTTAAGTGGCAACTGCTGCAGTCTTTTAAATTTAAAAAGGAATTTCATTTAGTATTAATGAAATACAGCTCCAAGCATAAAGCTCGCGAAGCTGTAATCTCTGTAATTTTGGTTTTGTTGCTTTTTGGTACCGGATGTGCGTGAATTAATAAAAAATAAACAAAATTAAGTTTTATTTCAACACTTACAACACATTTTCATGTTTTATTTTATTTACTGTAAAAAAATATTTTAAGACATACTTTGCCCTTTCAAAAATCTAATTTCCAAAGGAATTTTCCAATGGTTTAGCAACTTTTAATTTTTTTTACCCCTTTGCTATTTGGATTATTACGAATATTAAACAAAATAAATCCAGCCGTTTGGAAGAGATGCTCTTACCAACGAACAGCATTTCTTGTTTATTATTTTTGTAGAAGATATTTATTACCAAAATAGAGATGTGAGTTTTTTTTTCAGAGCTTACTACTTAATATCTTATAAGTATAAATCTTCAACTTAATCGACTAGAATAGTCTGAATCTCATGATTTATATTATTTTCATTGACTACCCTTATTGGGTATTAAACTTTTATAGTAATTTTCGTAACTTTTGTCCCCTTTCCTTATTTATACGTAAACTAGCATTATTTTTACATATTCAAATTAAGTCACGATCTAGAAACCAAATTTGGTTTTTGCTTTATCATCAAAAACAGGCATATATTTACATAATTATGTTATAAGCTCCGGGAACACAGTGACTTGTTAATTCATGAATAATTTACTTTAAGACTATTCAATTGAGGAGCTCGATAGTGGCATTCTATCGTGACGCTATGTTATTGGGACGCTAGATCGTAGCTTTCCATGCGGTGACGCGCAATCGTAACTCCATCGTGACGCTCGCTCGTAGCGCTCTATCATAGCGCTATGAGACCGCGTAGCGCGTGGTGGTTCACATACGGTCACTAAAGCTTGACGCGGTCAGCCCGTGGAGGGAATTAAGCAGTAAGAAGTGGGTGCACCATTGTAGCACCACTTAATGAGGTAGTCGTTAAGAAAAGGCTTTAATGCTTAATACATTCTAAATTATTTATTTCTAGTTTACTTGTGTAAAAACAAAGACTTTTTGAATTATACTTTTTGCGCGTAAACTCCAATTTAATTTGCGACACTAATAAAAATATACCTAACCCTGACCAACCCTTGAACTAAACATGTATTCAGAATATCTTCGAGTATGATTTATGATATAAAAATGACAGAAAACTTTTGTGGTTTACTACATAGTATAAATTGTTAGTGAAAGTTCTGTAACGTTTGACTCTCACGTTATTCATAACGAAAACTTACAGAATCTTTCTCTTTAGAATTCAGTGTTCCGAACTTCAATATTTTTACTCAGTGAGCCGTGAAGGATAAGTTTGATGCCAAAAAAAGTAAATCGGTAAAAGTAAGTAAATGGTCAAACGGTGAAACTTTTTTGAACGACTGAATCGGTCGACTTGCCTAATGGCCGGATTGGACATGATATTGTATTTAAAATGTGCCTGCAAATAAACAAATCATAATATTTTAAGGATATTAGGATAGAAAAGATCAGTGAAAAGGTTCATTATCATCATCATCAGCCTGTATTAGTCCACTGCTGAACATAGGCCTCTCCCAATGCGCGACACTATCTTGCGCTCATTGGAGGTATTTGCCCTTAATCGCCACGCTGGTTACGCGGGTTGGCGATCGCAGTAGCAGATGATTGCTGTTACACAGAAGGATGCTGATACTCATCATCCCTTCTCTTCTTTGGATCTGGATCTTTCCCTTTTTCACCCATTACGACACCCACGGAACGAGTAGGGGTGATTCTATTCTTGGACCGGAAACCACACGGCAAGGACGGCACATGAATGGGTAGATTATCATTAAAATCCTAAATCTATCAATTATCCATAGAAATAACTACACAGTACAAATTAAAGGTTTTTGTGATCATAAATGGTAAAGTTTTTAACCTTTTTTATATAAATCCATAGCTCGAAAGTACCAAGTGAGGCTGACACGAGATGGATCGATAGCCATTCAAGTCACATATATCAACGACAGCTTGCTGTACAAGATTAAATAGACCACAAAATAATGGATGCAGATTGAACTTATTGAATTTTTAAAGAGGCAACAGATTGACTGATATTATAATGACTTTATAGTCGTAAAAAAATATGCAGTCTAAGGTTTAGAAATATTGCAAAAATGAAAACTAAAATTGAAAAGTTTTGATGGAAGATAAAATCAATGAACAAGATTTGAACCTTGCAGGTTCAATGCAACCCCAATGTACCCCAATGGGTAAAGCGCCCAAAACATCTCAGATGGTAGTTACATCCTTTGTAGTACTAGATTACTAGTAAATAGTAGAGACATAGTAATAGTATCTCTTCTTCTTCTTCTTCATACGGGCGGTGTCCGCAAATCGACGACTTGTGCGCCTGTTTTGCGTACGCAGATGTTGGCTGGATCACTCCAGCCATCCCAGCTCGCTCAGGAACGCAGCCAGGGCCTTCACATTTGTAGTGATGTCCTGGAGCGTCTGCAGGGAGCCGAGGTATTTAGCCCGGTAGTTTGCCACGCCACTGCATTCTAGCAGAACATGGGTGGCCGTTTCTTCTGCCTCCATGCATCCTCTGCATATGGGGCTGTCAGTGACACCTATATTAAAAAGGTGTCTGTTAAAATTACAATGTCCTGTTATAGCGCCCGTTACCAGGCGTAGTTGTTTTCTACTTAGCTGCATTAGTGCTCTGGAGATGCGTGGGTTGATTCGAGGCAGGGCCATTTTGGCCTGTCTGCAGCTCTCTAGATTCTGCCAGTAGTGTTGGTGTAGTTTGAATGTGTTGTCGCGGATCATACCTGTGAACCATTTTGCTGGAATAGGGACGATTGGCTCTGGTCCTATTGACTGCTTGTCCGAGCCTCGTCTTGCCAGCTCATCGGCCGCGTCATTTCCTCGTGAACCACTGTGTCCTTTGATCCATTCGAGTGTTATTTCGTTTGCCATACCTACCTTGTTCAGGATCTGATGGCATTCGAGTATGAGCCCCGATGTGACGCAGTGACTATTAAGGGCTTGTAGTACTGACTTACTGTCTGAGAGAAGTCTGATGCTGCGTCCCGTTACTTCTCTTGTTCTTATTGCCCAGGCCGCTAGTATAATGCCCATACATTCGGCTTGGAACACTGTGTTAAAAGCACCGAGTGGTGTCGCGATGTGTATGTTGAGGTCCTCCGAGAAGACCCCCGCTCCTGTGCCCGTTGAGGTTTTGGACCCATCGGTATACACCATGAGATGTCGGTGTGTTATACTGGGGTTGCATACCTCTTTCAGTTGTACTTTGTATTTTTTGTCGAATATGTAGGCTGGTTTGATTTTATCGCCTGTTGCATCGACAAGGGGTGTGTTCAGCCATGCCTTCCTGAGACCTGTGAGATGTCTGGCGTCTTTAAATCTTACCAGGTCTAGTTGTTTGAGTCTCAATGCTGTTTGCGCTGCCTCCTGCTGTGTAAAAATGTGCAGGGGGGGAAGGTTGAGCAAGGCTTCCAGGGCAGCAGTTGGTGCTGTGCTCATGCACCCTGTGACGGCACAGCACGCTAGCCTTTGGAAGCTTTCTAGTTTGTCCCTGCATCTGGTCTGGTCGGTCCTCGGCCACCACACGACAGAGCCATAGCTTACCATTGGTCTGATTACGGTTGTATAGAGCCACATGAAGATCTTGGGGGCTAAACCCCAGCGTTTACCTACCATTTTCCGGCATTGCCATAGTATGATACTTGCCGCCTTGATCTTACGTTCTACGTGTGCGCTCCAGTTGAGTTTACTGTCAAGGGTGACACCAAGATACTTTACCTCCTTTGACATTTCCAGTTTTTTGCCAAATAATCTCGGGGGATGATAGTTTCCTAAAACCCGTTTGTTTGTAAACATGACTAGTTCCGTTTTAGCAGGGTTGATGGACAGGTCATATTTTAGGCACCATCTTTCAGTTTGTCTGAGAGCCGCCTGCATGGTGTCACAGGTTGTGCTGGCTTGTCTCCCTACCGTCAGTATAGTGATGTCGTCAGCATATCCTATCGTGTAGAAGTGGTTGTTGTTGAGGCGAGTGATGAGATCATCTACTACCAGGTTCCAGAGCAGTGGTGAGAGTACTCCCCCCTGCGGGCATCCCCTTGCTACCATTACTCCTCTATTGTTCTCCCCGTTTACCCGTACTATTCTATTTTGTAACATATTTACGATCCAGTCGGTCAGAAGTTGTTCGGCCCCATGTCTTTTGAGGGCTTCTTCTATACTGGCAAAGTTGGTTCTGTCGAAGGCCCCCTCTATGTCAATGAAGGTTCCCAGACAGATTAGTTTATTTTGGGTGGCTGATTCTATTTTACCTACTATTTGATGTAGTGCCGACTCCGTAGATTTACCCGGGCTGTAGGCATGCTGGTGTCTGTGTAGGGGATCATTAAGGAGCGCTCCTCCCCTCAGGTATCTGTCGCATAGCCTCTCCAGGGTTTTGAGTAGAAAGGATGTTAGGCTAATTGGTCTGAAAGATTTGGGGTTTGTATAGTCTGACTTACCAGGTTTGGGTATGAATACTACCTTTACCTCTCTCCACATATACGGGGTGTGTCTGAGCGCTAGGCACGCCTGAAGTATGGGGGTAAGTACCTTGATTATGTCTTCTTCGGCCCACTGTAGGAGGGCAGGGAAGATGTTGTCATTTCCAGCAGTTTTAAAAGGTTTGAAGCTGTTGATGGCCCATCTTACCTTATGTTCTGTCACCACTTTGCTGGCTAGTTGCCAGCATTGTTCTGTGGGAGACGTCGGGTTCGCAGGCCATGTTATTTGTTGTATCGGTTGGCTTCCCGGAAAGTGTGTCTGTAGCAGGATATCGTTGCTCTCATCCTTGTTCCGAGACATTGTTCCATCAGTTTTCCGGAGATTGCCTATGGAGCCTGGACCTTGTTTTGACAGTACCTTCCTGACTCTATTTGCCTGTTTGCAGGAGGTTATGTCTTCACTAAAGGTCCTCCAGGAGGCCGTCCTCCAGTATCTTATGCGTTTCTTATACTTAGCTTTGGTTTCCCTGTATTTTTCCCAGTCATTTTCGTCCCTGGTGTTCATTGCTCTGTTGAACCTTTGTCTTACCCTGCTCCTTATGCGTTCTAGCTCCGGACCCCACCAGTGGTGTTTACCTTCATTGTTAGTCGCAGGGAGTAGTAGCATAGTAATAGTATAATAAACTATTTATTTATATATTCTTTGCTAAACGGCAGTTAATAGTTGCAAAACGTAATTAAAATGGAGCGTCTTTTATTACCAATACAGAATCGAGTTTATTAAAACCAATTTTTAATACCACGGTACCTTCTTAATTCTCGGCGTAGATTTCGAACAAAAGAAATGAAACTAAAATTATTACTTTCTCAACTGAAAAACAAAAAGTAAAGGCGTCTACTTTATTATTCAAAGGGTCTTCAGCGGGAGCATTAGCTCGATATTGACTTATATGGGTTCTGCAAGGCTTTTTAATGGCCATCGTTACTTGTTATTTGGGTGACATTGATCTGGCTTATAGGGATTTATAGATTTCGCACGTCATTATATAATTATGTTTACACGTCGTCTGGCATTTGTATTTATTTGGAATTGTATTATCATTGATTTTCACGGTTTATACATAACGGGGTATAGCTACAAACATAGAATTAATATGATATCTTTGCCGACAATTTAGTTATAATAATATGTACGTATGCTGCCTATAATTTAAATAAGGTAAAATATTTCACACACTTTCAGCACTATGATGTGCAGACGGCTTTACGAGCGGTGACAAAAAAAAATTGTATTTGTATTACCTACAAATGGATTCTTTGGATACGTGATCTATCTTAATATTATCACAATTTGTCAATTACACATCTTACTGCTATTTAATCTTCTTTGACTTGTTTGTCTTTATACAACTTAGGCTGTTTTTATTAAACGGAGAAGTGCGGAGGTATGAAAACACTGAGCAATAAATTTTATTAAAAAAAAATGTTTACAATTGTATTATCAAGCAAAAACGTCGAGATATTAATTTTAAATAGTTTGATTGGTCTATTACACTCGTAGTACATCTTCCCTTCAGTGGAAACACACCCTTAAGTACCATGTTATTAGCGGTATCCGCAAAAAATGTTTCTTTTTTTCATTTTAGTCGCTTTGATAGTCTGATTACATTAGGTATGTTTAAGGAAATGTATACCTTATTTAACTTTGTTACAATATAATGATGAAAATTATTAAACTACATACCTATATAAAATATTTAATTTATGTACGTGGTTCTAGACATGCATAGTAAAATATACATCTCTTTTACATATTATTACTTTATAGTAGTGTTTTATGTCTTCGCACTAAATGCGTTAATATTTTTGTTCACCATTTATGTGGGAGTGAGGACAGGCATTACGTAATCATGCGTTAGATTTTAATCAAAATGTTGACTGTACAATTAGGATACATACCTAGTAGGTTCTTTATTACTGCATTGAAAACACAGACGCGTTTGATTGGGATTATTTTTTTTTTTGTAAATTCTTTGATCATATACAAAATAGTATCAGATTTTAGCTTTTACAAGACCGTATTACAAGAGTGATAATGAAAACAGGAAAGATGGCTACTGAATAAAATGAATACATAAATAACTTTTAATTTAAAAACCCTCGACTCAAATACCTCAATGTTTTTAGATAAGAATACTCTCGATCAAATCACCTCTCAAATTAAAAAAACTACATCCAAATCGGTTCATTCGTTTAGGAGCTACGCCACAGACAGACTCACAGACACACAGATATACAGACTTACAGACACGTCATACTTATAAAACATCTTTTTTGTGTCGAGAATTAAAAAAGGCTTAAAATTAATACAATTAGTATCTGAAAAAATATTAAAATTGGTTAGTATATGCTGAAGTTATAATCTCTTAAACTTTAAAGGGGTAAGCGCAAATCTTCCCGCAAAATAACAATCGCTACGATTGACGTTACTAAGAAATGACGTCATTATATTAAGTGCTGTCTCTTTTTAACTAGCATTTTTTAAACCCTTTTTAAATCCTTGTAATTTATTAACCAATTTAGATAAATTAAAGAATTTACCAAACAAATTACCTATATTTTAACATTTTTTAAGTTGATATCAAACTAGCTAACTAAATTATAGCTGCGGTTTGTATAAATTTAGAATACGTAGCGCCATTTATTATCATAAGAATTTTATTGCTGTTTTCCGCGACAGTACCTACTGTTTTTCGAGATGAAAGGTATTCTATGTTCCGTTTCTGTACACCTGACAACGTATATGCAAAATTTCAGAATGATAAACTAATCATCCTGAAATTTTGATTGGTGGTTTAGGTGTGATAAGGTAACAAACAAACGTACTTTTGTATTTATAATTTAGTAGTTAGTAAGGATTTGAAACAGTAGTTACTAGTTACTACCACTTTCTAATAAGCACGTGTTACAGAAAAGCTGAAACTTGGATTCGAATCTGCAACCATACCTCTATACGTACTATAACGAATGTCCCGGTTATATTATTAGGCTCAAATAATATAAAAATGTTGCCTACTGGTAGCGGTCTTTTAGATTAAGGGTTTTGTGTATTTATTTATTTTTAAGGTTTTAGTTTATAGGTTTGTATATATAGATTATTTTAATTAGATAATAATTGATGTTTTAAAATGAATAAATAACTTTATATAAAATCAAATTCTCACGAAAGCTTAATCTTGACATAAGCTTTATTCTGCTCTACTTACTTTGAACAAGAAGCTTGTTGATAGAACCATAGAATATTTAAAAGGTATAGAACCTGCATGCCTTCTCGAATCCGCAACCCGTCATAAGCGTCTTATTTACGGTACGTCCTCTCAGCTAAGCCTATTTTATTGTATGGTTGATTAACAAACTTGTGTCAAAGTTTAAACCAATCGTAGGTCTTTGATATTATTTTACACTCCGTTGAAAAATGTCACAGGTTCACTGGATTCCGGACGATGCTTATTCTCATCTTTTAGTTTTATTCGTTTCTAGGTTTGAACTTGTGACCTTTGACTCAGCAGTTCAACGGTCATACCATAGATTAGCACAGCTATGAATAAAAATTATCGACGTAAGTCGAGCATATTCACTGTCGCTTTTCATCGTTCATAACCTTGACGGTACGTATATTATCATGAGGGTCAGACAATAAAGCGCTTTTGCTATTAAAACTTGAAAGTTGAAAGTAACCTTTCTAAAAACGAAAGTAGGTACTTGCGGTACATAATGAGTTTCACGTGACAAAATAGGAAATCAAAATCACGTGGTAGTCCCAGGGTGCGTAAAAATAAACAAACAAATGACTAACGACCGTTAATAAGGCGCTTATCAGTTCTCGATGACGTACTAACGTGGTAGTCACGACTCGAACGCATTTCGACACTTTCAGTATCTATTTATACTCGATTTTGCATTCTGCTCGCTTTTATAGCATTTAAATGCGTTTTTGATGCACACATTATTGATATAACCTCATATCTGGTGTCTGGATGAGCAAGTTATGAGGGAAATACTTATATTTAAGCTTGGGGATTTTAAATTGTGTATTGAGGGTATTGAACTGGAGCGCAGCTTGTTTTTTTAAATTTTAAAATCAATTTGTATCACAAACAGTATTTTATGTTAAGTGATCCCAAATGGGTACCTGAGAAAACCAAATATTTACAAGTTCGTTTTGCATGTTTCAAGAATGCATAAAATTGTATGAGGTATATTCAAATTTAATCCCGCTTTTAACTTTTCTTGCATCGATTACAGCTATGCTTCCTTCTAAAACTGTAAAGTTTGCAGCACTGAATCGGATACGTAATATATTCCGATAGATACCACACGCCCTAAGCGTAGAAAGAGGTTTGAAATTTCAACAGATTCTGATTGGATTCGGTAACTTAGAGCGTCGGCACGGTACGCCGAAGATTGTGGGTTGAAATTCCATCCATATCAGTTGTTTTTTTTTAAATTTCTTATTAAATGATTATATATTTAATAAGGTAACATGTGCTATAACATGAAAACATTAAAAAAAATGTATAGCTATGCTTTACCAATTTATATTTACTTTTCAGGCATCAGAAAGATTTGTCGAAAACTCCGCATTGGGATTTTACAAAAATATTTCATCATTCTAGGTAAAATACTAAAATTTTCGACAATGCTTTCGCTGCAACGTCAGCATTCAACTCTACCCGGCGATTACAATCTGAATCTGAGTCTTTTTATGCTCCAATATTTTTTATTTTGGAGATAAAATACTTCAATTCGTTTTTGTTTTTTTTAATGATGATGTGCTGCATTTGTATTAATTTAAACTCCGAATAATAGTCGCAAAACCCAATATATTCATTACTAACTACCCTGTAGACAAATTACAGAAATATCGAATGATCAACATGACGCAAATTCGATACAGGGTCTTCAACGGTTTTGTGGGGTTTATATATTATAATAATATGTACTTATATTGTATGTTTTATTAATTCAATAAATAAATAAATAAACATCAACAACGCCAAAACTTTAAAATGTCATTTGATACTCTTAAAACAGCCTGAGTAGTAAATAAAATAATGTTTCATACCGAAAATAAATATACCTATCATCATTGTTATTTTTTGCATAAAGAAGTCTGAATCATTTATTTGTATAATTAATAATGTGAAATGCTCGCTGCATTTGTCGGATAATATTTTAATACTGTTGAATCTCCTTCCTATTGTTACATTCGATTTTCATTTTACGGTCTGACATTTGCGGTTTCGTATTGGCGAGTAAAGAATACTCATTAAAATTTCAAACATAAATACTTATACGTTTATTAATTAAACACAAACAGTTGCCTCCTGTTAAAAATTTATATGTTCTATATTTGATATCACCTTGGTATTTTTTAAGAAGGTTTAAAAATATAACGTCATATGAAAAAAAACATTAAAATCTAATTAAAACATTAAAAAAAAGGTTTATTGCTCTTCTCTTTTGGTATAATGAAGATATAATGTATTCAATGTCAGATATTTGACTAAGAACAAATGATGTCATCTCTTACGATGTTTTTTTTTTACCGTTAGTCAGTGCTGCCTTACATTATCTAAGAAAGTACATATGACATAGAAAAAGTGCTAGGTTCAAACTCACACCTACGTGCTTGAAAATCGAGCCCTTACTCCGTAACCAATGCGCCACCACCACTGACTGAAATATTACGATGATAAATTTTATATCCTGCTTATAAAGCGTAAAAGGTAAGCAACCGTGAACACAAAATGCGAAAATCTATAACCGTATATGTAAACACATAATCGAGATCGCGTGGGTGTCGTAAGTAGACCAAGGAGACACGTCAAAAGGGTAGGCCTGCTTATCCTCAACACCCTCTTAAATGTCACTGTATCTTAATAATAAATAAAGGGGCGATAACGAGCGGGTGTTGATGTAAACAGCTTACTAGAATATTGTGAAAATTATTTTGATTACGTTTTCAAGCAAGAATTTTCGCACTATTTACGAGGGAGTTAGTTTTTCTTACTTGTCTTAATTTGTAAACAATCTTGACGTATATTATTCTAAATGAAAAATGCATTTAAAAATACAACGTGGCTTGAACAAAAAGTAATTTACGACATAAAATTTATTTAGTTATGCAGCATTTCTAAAAAAATCTTTGTTTCGTATAAAATTTACTATACAGGGTTATTTGTAAAACACAAGCAGCATGCATGGAACAGCAGATTTTTTGCGATTTCAGGGTTGGTCCCATGAGTTTAATGACCCCTTTTAAGGATGCTGGTGTTTTACAAATAACCCTGTATATGATGTTCAAAAAACGAGATATACCTAGGTACTTTTTTTACATATTCGCTTGTTTCTGGATAAAAAGTACTATTTCCTTACAAATACATACATCGTACAACCATTTTAGTCACTGTTACCATAACAAATGTAACAGGTTCTACACATCGAACAAAATGCAAAGAATTATGCTACATTACTGCGTGTTAAAAAGACGAACCAACAAACATATTTTCGCAAAAATTATATTAGTAGAATTTACGCGAAGTGAAAGAAAAATTACCATAATGATAAAAAGGTTTTAAAATACGTTCCAAAGTGAAGGAGAATTTCAAAATAACGAGAAGGATAGTAGACAGCTCAGTGGGCTGAGCGACTGGTGTACTGAACCAGAAGAACCGATTCCTGTTTGCAAGCGATTATTTTGTAGGGTTCCGTACCTTAAGGGTGCCTACGGGACCCTATTACCTGTCTCACTGTCACTGTGTGGCCTCTTCTACGGAACTGATTTAAAAACCAAAATGGTGAAAATGATATCATAAATCATATGTCAAGAAATTCGCAGACATAATCTAGTATGCGAAAATAGGAAATATTACATGACATCTGTATAACC
The DNA here is from genome assembly GCA_936450705.2 of Protodeltote pygarga. NCBI lineage: Eukaryota > Metazoa > Arthropoda > Insecta > Lepidoptera > Noctuidae > Protodeltote > Protodeltote pygarga. The sequence continues at coordinate 6,747,034 of OW388265.2, read as the reverse complement.
GAGTTATAAATACTTTAGTACACTTACTTGCGCGTCAAGAGAAGTTATATTTTATTACCGCCCGGCCTTGGCACTGCAATCAGAAGGGGAACACGTATTCCTACCCCTAAGGGTTCATTCACACAATCCTAAGTCGTGTAAATGATAACTTATATACTCGATTATATGGCGCGTAAGTTACAACCGACATAAAAGACGATCATTATCATGAAACTCGATCACGTATTCCCAATTTAGTCGACATGTGACCAGTTTACGAGAAAATAAAAATCGTACGCCAGTTATGAGATTGAAGTTCGTATAGAGTCGTGATAGCCAAGTGGTGGTGACCGTTGTCAGTGGTCTCAGGTTCGAACCCAAGGCGCGCACCTCTGACTTTTCGTAAGTTATGTGCGTTTTATAAATTAATTATCACTCTCCGTGCCTCGGATAGCACGTTAAGCTATTGGTCAATTGTAGATCTTTGACAGTCGTTACGGGTACTTGAAAGTCTGACAACCAGTCTTACCAAGGGGTAACGTGTAACCCAGTATGTCTGGGTTGTGGAGGTCTGATAGGCAGTCGCTCCATGTAAAACACTGGTATTCAGCTGCATCCGGTAAGACTGGAAGCCGACCCCAACATAGTTGGGAAAAGGCTAGGTAGATGAGATATGAGATTAAAGTTGTGGTTTTAATAAACGTCACAGTACCTATAGCATAGATGGAATAACATAGCTAGACCTATAGACCGCTAAGCTTAAGCCAGCCATTCATTGCGAACTGAGAGCTGAGATGTATAGTCTTAATTGGATGTGTTAGCACAAAGTGCGTCGTGATTACTAGTTAATCTATAATACCTGTCGTTTCTAATCATGTAGTATTGTGTATGAGTACCTTTATCCTGTCTCATTCGTACAATAAGTGAGGCTTGGAGCAATCAGGCGGTGTTGTCACCTGAAGCTTTGTAGTATTAGCGTATTATGTATGAGTAGGGACGCGGTGACAAGTTTGTTAACCTGACTGGAAGCTGCTGACCCATTTACCTTTTTTGACTTTTACAACTGGCGTGGGAAGGTGAACAATTATTGCCTCCTCAATCATAAAAAGCGCGTTTTTTTTATTAAAGTATACCTGTCTTTGTCATTTGTATGCCATTGTATAAAGAAGGCAATAGAGTTTTAAGACACATTTCCTTCAAGTAACTTTTAATCATTGTAAGGAGATTGGTGTTTAGTTTTTATAACTCGTCGAAACTAGAACTTGTTCATGTATTAGTTTATGAAGATTTGCTTTGCAATGTTGAACTCTGCCTGCTACGTTCTTTTTCTCAATGTAGGTGAATATCTTAACGCCAGGGATCGGGACGTGCGATATGCGGAAGGCATTTTTTACTCCTCCCGGCCACAAAAAAAAAGGATTGCGGGTTCAACTCCCGCCCGAGTCAGTTGTTTTTGCGAGTTTCTTATTAAATAATTTCATCTTAATAAGCCTAGTTATAAGTAATAAAATATCATCTTTTTTTACTTTCGACTCTATTATCTCACTTTGTGTGCCTGTAAAAAGATTTTTTCTTTTTTGCAAATCATACCCATCAAAATATCGGATAGGTATAATTTTATCATGCAAGTTCAAATGCTCTTGTGGACTCGGTCTATATTAGCGTCCCGAAAATCTCATTTGGCACCGGATACCGTTTGGTGTTCAATTTGCGCTAGCCTTTTAGATTGGCTTTATTTCCGGCTGGAGTAGGGTCGTTAATTAGCACTACAACCATACATACGGGCAGCCATGATGTGCCTTTAGTAAGATCGACGTCAAGGGATTTAGACGATTTATGTGACACATTCAACGAGGCGGAGAACGTGAAATACATTTTTTACCGCTAGCATCTAGAAAAGTAATCTTCTGTTTTTGGAGTTTTTAATGATTTATGTTGAAGTAAGTAAGTTCAGCTGTCTGTTATTTTTCTTTTTTGAAATATAAATTCTTCTTCTTTTCGTATAGATGATGGGGTATTCCTCGAAGCGCACCGGTTTTGAAGCGCACCAAGTGAAGCGCACCAAAAGTATTCCTCCAAGCGCACTACGTTGAAAGTGGAGACTTAATAATATAATTATGTCCTAAACAGTTTGTGCCCAGTAGGTGGCCACTTTGATCGCAGCATCAGTGCCGTTTCTTATATCATAGGCAGTGTAGATGTTTAAACACCATAGAGACACCCCATATCGCCAGTAATTACGATTTGTATTTTTGGAGCTTCAGAGCTAACAATAGTAGCAACTTTGCGACATAGATTACCTACATTATTCTCGTTTTAAACTACTTTATACTAATTTCTTTGTCATCTAATTAGTAATCCGAGTCTTCTGTTTGATAGGAAGTATAGCCACATGAAGTATTCATTATACTAATGTGTTGGTTTTGTGATAATGTATTAAGTGTGCCTTTACGAGTTAAGGTTGACGTTTTATGTGAATGACGTATCAGCTAAGTTTTATACGCCTTCATTAGCATTCTTAGACTGAGTGGGTAATTCTTAGACGCGAGATTATTTACGTCATACGAGTACCTACATCTACTTAATATTATATCTAACACAATACTGTAGTGATAGCCTAGTGGTATGACTGGACTGATAAGTCAAAGGTCGTAGGTTCAAAACCCAGACATGCATCTCTGGCTTTTCGGATTCATATGCTCAGAAATTAATTATCACTTGCTAAAACGATGAAGGAAAACATTTGTGAAACGAGAGATTTTTTATCGGTGTGTAAAGTGTGTTTTTCAAAGGCCTACGGGCGGTTAAAACTCTTACACCAGGTTGTTCATCAACCATACGATAAAGAAGAAGAAAATGTAAAAGAAAATGATGATTACCTTAGAAAACCTTACCTTCTTAAGATGATATAGAAAGAAAGCTGCTGGATGCAGGTTGCTTCCAACCGGCCAATCTGGAAGTCATTAGGGGAGGTCTATGTTCAGCAATGGACGTTATATGGCTGGAATGATGATGATGATAGAAAGGAGACTTAAATTTTGATAGGCGTGGGCTAAGATAGGATAAGATAAGAGGGATAGGATATTGCTTGTTTAATATTTCTATGAGTGGGGGCAACAATACAATAGCTCAGTTGGTAAGAGTGTTGCTACGGTAGACAAATAATGCAGGTTATCTTTTTTTCAATATCCTTTAACAATCTTTAATATTTGAACTCCCAGTTGCATTTTAATGCAGACCTTAATTCTATTAGCAACAGATACCTACTACTTAAGGTGGAATTAGAGGAATTACTTAGCTACCTCCAGCTCTAGCTTGAGGTTTTCATTAACCAAGTACATTAACTACTTAAGTAACAACGCATACATCACGGATCCCAGGAGAACTGTTTGCGGTGAGTTTGGGCATCACGACAATTACATTTTAAAGGCTTTAGAGGTCAGTAGTGAAGCATTTAGGCTCTAAGCTTTTTAAGCCTTTTGAGCTACCAATTTTGCCAACTCAAATAGCGTAAAAGCGATTCGATTCTGCTATCGTTGTCACGTTTCCGATTCCCGCCCGGGACAATTATTTGTCTGATCACCAGATATTTGGTTTACAACTAAAATTATTTTTTCCGTAAGTATATGCGAGTTAGTATACTGTTACTGTTAGCCCATATCATCCCACTGCTGGGCACAGGCCTTTCCCTCTGATTGCCACGTCCTTCGATCCAGAGCCAGTGTGTATATTAGTATATATATTACAGAGTTAGTATATTAAATTATTAAATCATTCGCACCAAAAGAGTCTATGCTTGTACCACAGCTTGTACTATGAGGGCACGATTTCTAAACAAATCTGTTAGATACTTAATTCTTGATTTCTAAATTCAATTCAATCAATCGAATACTTATTTAGATGATTTATTTTGATAAGTAAATTCGATGCAATATTAAACTTTATTAAACAAAAAGGCGTACTCGCGACGCAACTCGGGGAAATTTATACCCCTGAACCTAGGGGTCAGCAGCCGCGCTTGCGCCAATAGACCAACAAGGCATAAAAACTATAAAGTTTACTGTTATTTTATCTATTACATTCTCCACAACTCCGTCAGGTCTCGGCCTGCCATTTAGAGAAACCCTTGCCCCTATTACGGCGTAGTCGTATAAACCACTTGAGAGGCGCGATAACACGCCAACAAGTCCATGTAAGTACCACCACAAAAACGGCACACTCACACAAACTTGGCAAATTATATACCAACTAAAATCTTCTTCGAGAACCACTCTATCCATTGGTGAAAATAGCATGAAAATCGGTGCGGTAGTTTTTGAGTTTATCGCAAACAGACAGACAAATAGACGCGGCGGAGGACTTTGTTTTATAATATGTAGTGAAGTACTACACTATGCCCAAAAACACTGAAAAACAAAAATACTTGTATCGTGCGAGAATCGAACCCGCAAAACCAAACACAGAAAATGTATCGCTGAACCGCTACGCCAATCGTCTAACCATTATTATTTTATGTAACTTTTATTACACAGTTAAAATTAAAAATATATTTTAATTCTATTGTTCAAAGTTAAACAATATTGTTTAAATTAACAATGATACATTCTATTATTTAGGTGTTGGTCCTGATTGTTTGACTAGATGTAGTGACTAAATTAATTTTATAGCAAAATAACTGCATATTTTAAATTCATGTGTCATTGTCCATCAAACTTAAATAGTATTACATACAATGATTATTTCCTACTACTTTGTTGCATCCGTCGCACTCGTCGGACAACCGACGAGTGCGACTACTTGTAAAGTAGAGGATAATTTGGTCTCGCTCGAGTTTGTACTCTAGGTCTCTATAAGTAGTTTATACCCGTGATAGCCAGTGACTGGCAAGTGCGTAGTTGGCTAATTGAGATTCCTCCGTTGAGATTGGCCGCTGTGACCGAAATTTGGTATAGTAATTGGTTAAATTAGAAGCCGACCTATATAATAAGGCCAGGAGGATGAGGATAACGATCCTCGAGCGATCATAAGTACTCGAAAATGTCTCTAACGATTTTGATGAAATTTACTACATAAGAGTTTATGGGAGTGTAAAGTCTAAATATTTATAGTTCTCATTTTGTGAAAAATTATTTTTTTCCGTGTTTTTACATCGAACAACGTGAAAGTATATAGGTATTTATTCTAAGCAGAGTTCAGTCTCCCGCACATGAAGGGTCAAAAAGTATTGTGGCTTCTAAACATAGATATAATATCTACCCCGAGGTTTATATACTACCTCTACATAAAGAAACCCCTTTTTAAAAGCTTTAAAGGAATTTGACATGTTTGATGGATGACACTGGTAGCTGATATTGAACTATTATATTTTATTATAAAGTACCTAGATTAGGGAGATATATTTTCGGTTGTCAACAATGTTTAAAGATAAATTATCTTTTTTCAAACTTTTTATTATAATTCGTCATAATTGAAAGCTCACCTACCTATAATAATATAAGTAAAATTTTTTTTTACGTAAAATGGTTTTGTCATCAAAACTAAAGCTCTGTGAAACTAAATCAAACTAAATCAATATGTCAACAGGAAGGAGGTGAAATATCGATTACTAACTTTGAACCAAATAATAAACAGGGCTAACTAAGTAAAACCGTTTAATAATAAAAAGAGCAAACACAGAGTTTCTTACCAGATCATTTATAATGAGGACTCTATCTTCTTCATACAGATAGAGTTTTCTTCATAAGGGTAACCTTTGAACAACTAAAATGGTCTTTTTAGCCTCGCTCTAGAGTTTTTCCTACATTGCGTGGATCGTACCGAAATAAATATTTGTCGATCTCACTCAAATATTTGTGCCGTACGAGAATCGAACCCGCATAAAAGGCAAATCGCTTAACCATTACTTAATTTCAAGCGGAAAGCTTTTAACAAAGTCAAAAAATCCCAAACCTCAAACCAAATATAAGTATCGGTCGATTAATACTTTTATTTAGTTTTCTGCCTACTCAAAATTACGTAACCAGTAAAGTAACTTAATAACAATATAACGATTTTGTTACCGATCCGGATATCGGCTATTTGTTGTACTTACCATCTAAATAGTCACGTGCCACAATGACTTTTAAACGACGAAGATGACATAAAAAGGGTCGTTTTAACGTTTCGACCGGAAAATCGCTATTGTATCCTTCCCTTTAGACTTTAATAAGAGTACATGACTTGGATTTTTAAAGAATTTTTAGAATGTATTTAAGAGGACTGTGGTATTAATTCTAAACGAAAAATAAAATTTATGATTTTTAAGATTTTTTAAAATTATTTATTCCAAAAATAATAACAAATTTAAAGAAAAGAGATAACACATTATTATTTTCGTAAAAAAATAGTCTGGATTAGTACCACCCTCTCAAAGAATATCGACGTGAAATAACAGTATTTGTATTGTTGTGTTTTGTACGGACTGCCTCGTTGGTTTAGTGGTAGCAAACGCGGCTGCTGAGCACGAGGTTCTGAGTTCGATCCCCGGGTTTGGCAAAATGTTATTGAGTTTTTCCATTAGGAAATTCTCAGTAGCAGCACGGAGCAAATAAAGGCAATAGGCTCGCCCCCTATAACATGGGACTTATAACATAGCCGGCGAAACGTGGGTGAACTGCATACACCTCTATCTTCCCCTCTCTGGGGAATATTATGTGTTGTTCGGACAGTGAAAGTACCGTGGAGGCCTGATCTTAACAATACAAAACAGAATAAATAATCATCCTTCGCTACTATCATTATTTAACTTTGCCTAGATTTATAGATATTATCATCCTTCCATCTATCCTTGTCATCTTGACACACAATCTAACACTTTAAAGCTAAGGAACTTGATCCCACTCGTTTTAGGCATAAAATTGAGAAATGATTTACGAGATTTCGCTTCCTTTAGGTTCAACATTATCCCTTTAAGCTGTCAATTTACAATGTTAAGTATGAAAGATGTTTTTTTGTGCGAATTAGCAGTTTTATTAATATATTCCTGCTTGCTCGGCTAAACTGACGTAGTACCGGACCCTCTAACAGTATTCGTGTATTCGTACAATCAGTGAGAGCACCGGAGGCATGACCTCCCTTTTCCAAAATCCCCCTTCCATAATCTCCCCTTCCATACCATAATCACCCCTAACCTTTTTATAATCTCACCTCCCCTTCCATAATCCCACACAGGGTCGGCAATGCGCAAGTGGTATTGCAAACGTCTACCCGGGGTAACCGGTTGCCACCAAACGGGCCTTGTTTGCCACCTCATTTATTAGTAAGTAATTATCATTCATTAATTAAGTAATTAACTCTTAATAAAAAAATGTTTTCAAATACCTATTTGTAAAATGGTGTGTTCCAAATAAATGTTTTTTTTTTAATCCAACACCGGATGGCCAGTAACCTTTCCGCTTTTACCACGTAGATTAGCATGGGAAAGTACCTATTTTTTTCACCTCAATTTAAAGGGGCTATGCCCAGATATGGGGCATTACAACGCTTTGTGTTCTCGAACCCCGCAATACAAGCTATGGCAATAAAATGAAAAAAAAAGTCATTCAAAGGCTTGCAATCCAGATAGATTAATTTCACTGTCCTTTATAATATGTCACATGCATAACTGAAAAATACAATATTGCAGGAAAATATACACAAAATATTCTACGAATTAAAGTGTACCCCAATTTGTATATGACATTTCCTACAAAACCCTGCTGTTGTCCAGGAGCCAGCAGTTGTTGTTACAACATTTCATATTTTATTTCTCACATCGCTCTATTTTCCTGTACTTGACACGTTTTCAATCGAGTTGATGCAGGAAGAAGGTTGTTAGCTCCTCGAGTATGTTTTATTTGTATTGTTAGGAGATGCTGAGATAGTTCTCTCGTACCATTCTCTAGATCCTTGACATTAAGTAGGTACGTAGTAGTAAAGTCAGTGTGACCAACCCTAGAATTTTTACAAGTCATCCCAGTTTTTATTTAAATTCCCTAAATCTACAGGTTTTTTCTTTAAGAATATTTACTATGGCACTAGTTTTTATTTTGATTCATTGTTATTTTGATTGGTTTGTGAAATGTACTATTATGATTATGAATGTTATTGAAGAACCCAACATATCAAAAGTAAATTTCAGCAGAGAAAAGGCTTTCAGCAACCTATTTTCACGGTGTATATCATTCAATTTCGAGAACTAACTCAATTTCGTACTGGATGATGTAGAATAAATTTTAGTCAATGTAGAATGCAAACATTTTTAGTTAAAAGCCCTCTCGTTTAGCACTAGCAATTTGACTCTTCACGCGAGCTTTAAAAACAACTTACTCTTAGGACCACATTTACTTAAAAGCTCAGTCACACTCACAATGCAATTTGTCACTGTCACTTAAGAATTATATTTATTATGAACTAACTGACATTGTGTTCAATTCAATCATAATTCAAAATATACGTGGCGCCATCTATTATTATAAGAACGTTGTTGTTGTTTTCCTCGGGAACAGTTTGTTTCGAGATGAAAGGTACGTCAGTTTCTGTACATCTGAAAAAGTATATGCATTTCATGATGATCGATTCAATGGTTTAGGCGTGAAAAGGTAATAATGCCCCTGCCATCCTCACAAACTTTCATATTTATAATATTAGTAGGATTTATAATATTAGTAGGATTTATAATATTAGTAGGATTTATAATATTAGTGGGATGGCCTATCCCCCAGATAGGTTTCACCGAACTCATGTTGGAACGCAACAAAGATTCTTGGCATCAAGGCTTTGTCCTTACAGTGAAGTTTGCATCACACAACACCGAACCAAAAACCGCAATATAGATTTTTGCACACTTAGCAATATTTCACTTCTGTGCATCAATCGTTGCATTTTGCATTTTACACGACAGCGAAGGAAATGAACGCAGCTAAACTGCTAAAATCCAAATTTAAACTGCGCGGTAGTTTCTTGAAAAACGTATTTGAATTTTAAAATTCGAACGTCATTGCGGTATGAAAACTTTAATTTTAACAACAGAATAGGTATATAAGCTAAACAAGTTGAATAGCAAAGTTGAACGAGGTTCTCTTTATTGTGTTGTTTACTCCATATTCTGAATGAGCCCAGGCTAATGTTCTGTACTGCGAACACAGGAAACTTTTGTTTACAATGCGCCTATTAGCTTAACTTTCTAGGAAACTGCGGTATATAAATTAACATTTTCCCTCATTCGTTTCTGTGAAACGAAGGGCTATGCGAAGCTCTTATTTTATCTGAGCAATCCAAATGTGATCCAAATGTAGTGTTCTTTTTTCGAAAATGACATCCTTTTTCTAAGAAAAGAACATTACATTTACATTGCTTTGAACCCTCTGCACATCTGAGAGATTTTTCTACAGTTTGCCAAGCCATGTCAGAAGCCTACGAGCGATTTAATCTTTGACACCAGGATGTTCATCAACCACACGTTACGGAAAAAAGAAGCTATCGAATAAAAGAAACAATACAGTTCTCTACATAGGATAGCGTCACCAGGGGTACAGTAAAATCATAATTATGAAGGACCAGGAAGGAACATCATTTTATAGACATAAAGATCCTTCAACCTTGAAACCTTTTATCTTTACAGTATAAACGTTTTGCGGCGTATATATTTCATAATGGCAACATTTTTCGCTCGTTGGACGCGAGATTATTTCAAATGTCAATCTCGATTGTAGTGAGAATACAAATTCGAAAATAGTTGGACTTCGAGATTTTATAATAGAGATTGGGTAGGAAAAGCAAACTTATTTCCAAGATTATTTAAAAAAAAAACGATAATCATTAAAACATTATAAATACAAAATCTTTTAGTGCCAGTTTCCCTACGATGTTTTTTTCTTTTAAGCCAGTGGTAATTAATTTGTAACACACACATGAATTCAAAAATTCAGAGATGCGTGCCTGGGTTCAAACATCGAACCTACGACCTAAGTCAAAGGTGACTTACCAGTCCATAGGTCAAATCGCTATGCTATTTGATCGCTAATAAACTTTTATGGGCTAACAAAAAAAAACTTCAAAGTTTTAGACTCTGGAATTGAAAAAACGCGAACAAAACAAACTTCCTTTTGTTTATCGTACGTAGATATCTTATAACCGAAATGGTGCGAAACACAATCCCGTACAATCCCGGGCTTTTAAAACTTGTATACAATGTCGATCGTAAAACTATATTATGTTATACTAACCGTTTGTAGTGCAACCAATGCAATGTAAACGTCGTAAATGAACAGTAGAGAACGCGTTGTATTGTAAATTGATGATTTAATTGCCAAGAACATTAATCAGTGACGGTCAAGAGTACCGGAAGGTCTAGAGATAGTTGGCCTTTGTAGTTAAACCAACTCATCAACGAATTTACAGCATAGTTGAATAAAACTAAAACCTAAATACGTTATAAATAAATAACAACTAAACTAAAAATAAAAAAAAATTAATTTGGTTGCTGCCCGGGGAATGCGTGACGAGGATGCTAGCGGCTTTACCTCATTAAATAGCCAGACTGAGGCGTTGACCGAGGTAACTGCCAGCCCTCCCGCCACCAGTGGCGTCCACCAGCCTGGAGGAAAAATCTTAGATAGTTACATTTACCTACTTACGTTATAGGGCAAAAGGTAACCGGGACCTACAGGCAGACCGCGTCAAACTCTGAACCCCTTTTTGTTTGTGGCCGGGAGGAGTAAAAAATGCCAACCGCACGTCTGAGGACGTACGGATATCTGGGGCTCGCACGCAGCTAGCGACGTAATAAACAAAAAAAAAATTGACGTTAACATTTGAAAGTTAGAACCATTCCTAATTCATCCACGATCACCGAAGTTGTCATCTGAGGATCTGATTTCTACGCGGGCGAAGCCGAGAAAAAAGTTGGTATTTTATAGAAGAAACTTTATCCAGAGACTTCAACAAACATGAAGAAAATTTTATAACATGCTTATTTTTATACCGTTGTTTACTTTCTAAGTCGTACAGCTTTACAAAGATTATGTTGTTCGAAACTTTTGTTGTTTACAACACGTACCCTCTGCTCGGTTGAATTACTCTTAAAGCATTTTATGAAATCAAAATACAGCCTTAAATATAAACAAACAAATGTGTTGACGTTTTTATGTGTTAATAAAAAATGGGTAAAGTTCTCCGTAGAAGAGTTTTTGTATTACGGTAGCCGGAGTCCCTAAGTGTGCCAAACAACAATTAAGAAAAAAAATAAATCAAAAAGTTCAATATTTTTTATCTTACTAAACTTATTTACTGTGTATCTTTTGTTAGTGTAGTATCGCATAAAGTTGTATATTTTTCAGCAAATATTATATTTAGGCGAGTTGTAAACAAAAACTACAATACATTTCTGTAACTTACAAAACATTTATCGCAATTAATTATTTATATGTTTTTTCATTTTCATATAAATATAGCACATGATAGCTTATTAAATATAATTATTTAATAAGAAATAATAATAATAAAATAAATAAAGTATTTATTTTCAATTTATTTATTTTAATGTCTATACTATATCTATCTATACAAATACATTAAATTGAACATGTTTAATTACATGTTCAATTACAAAACAACAGCTGTTCTAATTAAACAATTTTATGACAACTTTCATTGAATGTATAAATTAGCTGATTTTTATCGCGATTTCAGATTTGGCGCATAGCAAAAGTCGTTCGCTATGATGTCCATAACTACCCCTTGAATGACGTATTGTCATCTATACTCAGTACATAATTCTCTACTGTCCACCAGTGTAAGCTGACCCTTAACCTACACCAAACTACAGAACCTAAGGAGAAAATCGCAAACAAAAACCAGTTTTATATTTTTACGAGAAACTGACCCACTTTATAACAATAGGACGTCCATTTTACTAAAACATTATACGAGTGGATGTAAAGGAATATCCATTACTTATTCGAGAATCCGGATACCCTTACCTTTCTGTAAAAGGATTGGTCGGAAAGCCCCCAAAGGATCCGATTTCCAATATTAATAAACAAAACAATAAGTACTTACGTATAACATCATTTTACATGTAATGTAACGGTATTGGAATTCAAAGAATATTTGCCTTTTAAAAAATGTATGAAACATAGACATTACCTTTTTGATACTTTGATTGGTAAGGTTAGGTTAAAAAAGGTAGACATAACATTAGGTATTTCCACAGTAATTGGCTACATAAAATCATGAGTAAATTCGACGCATAAAGATCACTTACTGTGAAGAAAATACCTAATGTGAAGAAATAAGCTTGGTGGCCGTGGAAGTAGAGCCAGATAGGCAAAGATGGCCAGCCGGCTCGAATGGGGTAGTATCAATCTATCATAGAATGACGACGGGAGTGTGATATACCTGTTGTACAAGCGTCCATTGTAACAGTATTCCATCAAACAAGCCGTGTACTTGTTCGCTTGTCCTTCGTTGTATTAAAAAATAAAAGCGGCGAGTGAATTTTGTGTTCCAAGTAAAAGAGATGGACTGGACTCCACATTTTAAGAGTTAGCCTTATTCCCTGCTATGAAACATAATGGTTATAACAATATTTGGGCACTCTAGGACAGCGATGTGATTTTTTGGCTTTTTTTAATACCCCTGTATTTTAAGTTTTTTTTTTCTAGTGTGTACATATTACACATTACTTTATAATTAGAGACATTAAATTGTGCATTTTTTTTATTTTATTTTATTTAAATTGTATCTATTTGTATAGAAATAATACTCGTATATACCTATAATAGTATAAAATAGATTGTAGGATTACCAGTCCATCTATCATTACATATTTCAGAATTGTTTACACTATCAATTTTGAAGCGGACTTCGAAAGTCTGAGAGATCTAGACATCTCCCGATAAATTCCTGGACAAATGCCAAATAGCCACAATTGTATCCGTGATCCCTCAAAATAGGCACATCAACATCAAATAGTCTTATTGTGATCCAATAGATTTCGCTGAGTCAGGTATTGTAGAGTTATTCTTAGGTAGGTATTTTGGTGGTCGAATTTTTCGTTCTATAATCAGGATTGATTTATTGGTCACATTGTGGTTACTGTTACTGTCAGCCCATATCATCTCACTGCTGGGCAAAGGCCTCTCCCTCTGAATCAGAGGTTCTGATTGCCACGTCTTTCGATCCAGAGCCATAGTACATAGTGGTTATTAATGTTAATTAAACAACTGCCAAAAACGAGGAGGTTTTCTATTTAGGAGGAGGTTTACTACGTATGTTGGATGGAAAGTTAAGTTAAGTAGGTAACCTAACCTACACAAGGAAAAAATAACTAAGAAATACACTAAGAGGTCTTACCGCTAAAAGCACCTACCGTTCTTCTCGCAAACTACCTCGAAAAGATTTATTTCGAAATATTTTAATGCAAATCCTAATAAAGAAAGTGCACTACCACATTTTATATGAACTGTATGAATTTTGCTTTAAGAATGTATATTGTGTACGAAGTTGAATAGAATTTCTGTCCGCATTTTAAATTCTTAACAAAAGAGTTACTGGCGTCTCGTTTCTTTATTATTCAATGGTCTGGATTAAAATATTACTGTATATTCTGCAACGTTTTACTGACAACACTTATTTACCTATCATAAAACAGATGAAGATCCACATTTTTTTTAATTTTACTTCGACTAACATTCGACTGACACTATTGCGTCATAATGGAACTCAGACATGAAGTATGCTACTCCAATAATTGAAAAACTTCGACACTTTTTAACAGAGAAAGAACGTTAAACTTCGACAAACCAATACTATCTTTATGACAATGTTGACAGAGCCTCGCGTTTGTATAAAAAAACTTGAGTTAACCGAGTCGGTTTGCCGCAAATTACTAACTTCAACATAGTATCTAATGAGCCCGCATATTGTCTAAATAGTATAGTATAGAATAGTGTATGAATGAGTACCTCTCCTTACTACCTAATAGCATTTTTTTATCTCAACTCATTACACAACATCTTTAATTCAATTGATATAGATACCTATAGGTACCCCGACAATTTATTTATTTATTATATACTTTATTGTACACCATTCTACATAGCACAAAAAAAAAGAAATAATTGTAACAAAAGTTGTACAATGGGCGGTCTTATCGCACAAGGCAATCTCTTCCAGACAACCTTTGGATGGAAAAGAGTGTACTGGACAAGATATGGGAAGCGTTTGGTGCACATCTTAAATAAATACCTATATACTACATAACACAATACTTATACCTACATGGTATAGACGTAATAAATATAATATATATATATATAAATATACAATATTATACATACATACATTTACTCATACATAAATATATAATATATAAGCAGCATTGTGACAAATTAAACAGTGTTATAGCGACAAATAGTGTTCCTTCACTTGTTTTTTAAATACCGCTAAGGATTGGTTACTCATTTATTTACCCTTATGCATGTTTTCAGTATGCAAGGCATAATAATAATTTATGACGTCTCTATTTCAGATCCTTGCCCTCGGAATTACAGTGACAGCGGAGATATGACTTCTTAGGTATGTAGTAAATTTAAAAAAAAATGATGAAAATGGTGTATTATCAAAATGCGTCAGAACACAAAACAGTTCCTGTATTTCATGTCATTTGTTTTTTATGTTTTTGAGGTTACGGCATTGGATATATTAAATAATCACTTTGTGATGTGTTGTGATATGTCACAACAAAATTTTTCCTCTAAGGTTGTGATCCATAAGACATCTTTTTTTTATATAGTGTTGTTGCTAGCCGTGAAAACCTGTAATTGGCTCCGTGTATCTTATTCCACTGTAATAGTACCTACCTATGAATAGCTGTTGGTTTTCCATCCGTAAATAAATAAAAAAGTAAAATTTCTCCTACATTAGCCTGCAAACAAGGCACCATTAAAATGCGCTTTGAGACAACAAACATGACCTGATCACCTGAGTACAAAAAAACCTAGTACTTAGTTAGGTAATGACCTGGTAGCATTACCTAATAAAATTAAGATCGCATTCATTTGTTTTATTGAAGTACTAAGATTATGGTAGTAAAACAAGTAGGCAATGATAGCTACAAGCTATCGCAGTGTAAACTGATATTAACACCAATCAACCTTGTTCTCAATCGAGCTAGTTCCTCGAGGCACGCGACAGGTAGTAGATGGGTCTCTAATTTAATAGCCCTGAGAATCCATCTAAAGGTCAATGGAACAGTTTGCCCTCAGACTGCACCGGTATTAGTACAACGTGTCGCAAGTGGGTACTTGCCTTACAGATATTGAATAACTACTTCGAAATGACAATATTTTTCACTTATATTAAATTGAACAAATGTTTTATTGGATTGTTCGGGCGCTTGTAGAGTTAAATTGATGCAGAAATTGTGTTATTACATTGATGCAGAATTGTGTTATTAAATTGATGCCGAAATGTTATTATTTTGAATTTTCTAAACGTTGAAAATTAATTTTATCATAGAATAATCTTTTTTCTTAAGAAAAAGGAAGATTGTAGGATCTTGTGGGTAAGCTTTGTAGGATCTTATAGGATCTTATCTACTCTAAACGAAGAATTATTCTGCATTTGTAATACCATTGTGAAATTTGGCAGTCAAATTTGTTGCACACAAGCAATTAAGATTTTCATTCACTCTTTTAGTTATACAAAAAATAAACCGAAATAATGGTTCTTACATAAACATGTGACTGAGCCTAAGTGATACATTGATACGTTTTGATAACAGAAGTTTTAACTGATTAATTTGAATTAATCATAGGATCAATCACATTAAACATGCTGAGTAGAATTTTAGAATCTGTAAAGGAAATAGTTTGCTATTAAAATTATGGACTTACAGTAATAAATAACTTAGGTATAAATTAATGTTTCTTCGGTTCGCTTAGTCAAAAACAAAAGTTCAAATAAAATAAAAACAATTGTTACATTCTTTCGTAATTATTATATTTCGTGTTTTTATCTACTACTACTCTACTTGTTTTTGTTTATTTTTCTAGGAGAATGTCACTTCTGATCTTTATTTACTACATTTTTATAGAACAAAGTGGCAATCACTTATCTTACGACATCTTTATTATTAATTGGTCGTATTAATAACCGCTATAAATTAGTTGAGACATCAATACAATAAGATCTTTGTTTTCCTGGCATTCAATCTATGAATTACTTAGCAGCGACTAAATATAGATATTTACCTCACTGCAAAGGATTCGGATGAAAGGGATGGAAAATGGAATTATTAAAGTGCCCTTGCATAAGTTGTTGGCTGATAGTGTCTATGGGCCTACCTTATTAGTCGTAGCTAATAAATGCGAAAGTTTTTTTGTTGGTTGGACCTTTTTTATGGAAAAACAGATCGACATGGTTGTAAGGGTGCTAGGGGGCCGTTTAGGTATAAAAGCAATGATAGGCTAGTGGTATGACTGTGCGTTGAACTTCCCAGTCAAAGGTCGTACGTTTAAACGTTACGTTTACTTTTCAAATTCATGTGCGTATTAGAAATTTATTATCACTTGCTAAAACAGTAAAGGAAAACATCGTAAGGAAACCAGCACAGAGATTACACAGAAGCCTACAAGCTGTTTAAACTGACACCAGGTTGTTCATCAACCATACGATACAGCAGAAAAAAGACACACTATAGCATACTTTGAACACTTGTAAGTACCATTTTCTAATGAAACTGTTACTCAGAGATGAGTCAGTACAAGATGCGAGTATTCTTACTACGTCTTACAGCTAATTCATGAAATATTGTTACACTATAAGTAACACTGTTTTGACAAAGAGTCTAATCGATCTAATATAATATAGAGAGTATACATCATTTATGAAAGTCGGTTAGTAGGTTATTACATTAAATGTAAGTGAAGTGGATCCCCGTTACGGTAATTTATCGCGATACTCTCGATTTCTATTAATTTGGCACAGATAACTTATCTGTGTGAATGGATTCTAGCAAAATAAACGGGTTACCTGAATATAATAGCGGCGGCTTTGCTGGTAGTATTATCGATAATAAGTTTTTATAAAAACAACGTTTTTACAGCTTGGCAAAAAGAGTCCAATGACGGCGGTGACTGCTGGAACTAAAAATAAAAATCTTAAATACTAAGTTTGTGACTACTTAAATAACTTAAAAGTGATTCATCTGATTATATTTGATGACAAAAAATTCGATTTGATCCGAACATACTTATAAAAATTGCAAGTTAAATAAAACCAGTAACCGAGGATGAATTTTTCCAAGAGATAAGCCGGCCAACCCGGAGAAAAACCACTGTTCCACTGTTCAATAGGCATTATTGACTATGCCATTTTTCAATGGGAAGCTGGTACGAATCGAGTTGTATACACTCGGAGGATTAGTTTTTACTAACAAATTGCCACTTTACCAGCTGCTGACTCAGGCCGATTCAAGTCGCGCCCGAGTCAGTTGTTTTTGCGAGTTTCTTACTAAATAATTTTTTCAATAAAAAACCGTTTGAATTTCAACATTTTCAACCAATAGGCGGCCTCTAGCGGTATAAAATAGTCCAATGCATATAAATATGAACAGTTCATGCGTAGGCACACCTATATTTAACCCTTTGATATAGAATGAAGTACATTACACGTACACATTCCATGCCATCCGTTGATACCTTTAATTTTACATCAAAGGATGATCGTGTACATTATGTAGCGCTTCTATAAATTAAATATAAACGAAACCTGTTGAAATAGCTGGTTACTGTATATTAAGGTTATCACGCTCAGAGACAAGCAGAGGTGTTAAGTCTTTTTCTTCTTATCGTACAGCTGATGGATAACCCAGTTTCACAGTTGAAACCACCTCACCGCTGCACCGCGCGTTGGTAACATGATTGATATTTTAGACAGAGGGTTTACAACATAATGTGTTATGTGTATATCCCTTGTAGTGTAGTGATAGCCTAGTAACATGACCGTTGTCTGGCAAACCAGAGGTTCCAGGTGTGAATTCAAGGCATACATCTCTGACTTTTTGCAAGTTACGCGCGTATTATAAAATAATGATTACTTGTTTACCTAAACGATGAGGGAAAACATCGTAGAAAATCACACCTGAGAGATTTTTCAACGGTCTGGTAAGCCTTTTAAGAGGCCTACGGGTGGTTTAAACTCTGACACCAACCATACAATAAAGAAAAAATAAAGACCTTGACAGTAATTATAAAGTTTCATAGTAAAACAAATTTGTCATCAGAACTAATGGTATGTACCAAATATCAGATCAATTGTCAACAGGAAGGGGTTAAAATTAAAATTACTAAATTTGAACAAAACAAATAAATAACAAACAGGGCAAGCTAAATAACAACGTATAAAAACAAACTATAGCGCGCTTTGAATACTTGTAAGTACAATTTTCTAATGAAACTGTTACTCAGTGGTGAGTCAGTACGAGTTGTCAACTCTACATCTCTAGAGGCTACGCTATCGTACGTTTATTAACGCTAGCCGTAGACTATTATACCTATTCTGTGCGCTAAGAGTATCGTAGTATGTATTGTGTTCCGTCCTCTCTTCACTAGAGTGTCTGAGGACTTAGTACGGCTCCCTCACGATGAAAATAAATTTAGATTTATATAATATTAGCGTTTTCCCATGGCTTCACTCCCGTTGTTGTATTACGGTAATTTTTCCGGGATAAAAACTATTCTATGTTGCTGTGTGAAAGAAACTGACTCACTATCAAACATAGTTTCGTTATTATGAATATTTTTGTGTTTTTTTTTTACATGTTAGCTTATTAAATATAATTATTTAATGAGAAAGTTTAAAAAAAACAACTGTCGGATTCGTAATGTATTCCGATAGATATTACCACACATTCTGGCGTAGAAAGAGATTTGAAATTTCGACTGATGCTTGGTAGGATGCGGTGGCTTAGCGGTACATCGAAGATCGTGTGTTCGAATCCCATCCGTATCAGATGTTTTTTCAAATTTTCTTATTAAGTAATTATACAAAAAAAAAATATTAGGTAGAAAACCATAAAGAATTGGTTGGTTTTTTTCTTGATTCTTAATTGTGTTCACAAATCAAACCTCTATGAAACATAAGACTAAATTTTCTATTTATAAATCCAATATCACCAGGACAACACATTTCAAGGAAAATCTCGGAAATAATATTAAATTCATAAATATGAACATTGTCAGTATCGGTTCTGAGATTACGCTTTGTATGTGAAGCCTGATCACCAATCTTTGTCTGATATTATATAAAAATATACGGCAAATCTTTATTTGTTGTTGACTGCCTCGTTGGTCTGTTGGTCTAGTGGTAGCAAGCGTGCATGACTACTGAGCACGAGGTCCTGGGTTCGATCCTCGGATCGGCCAAATTGTTATTGGATTACTACTACCTACTGGGAAAGGAAATTCTATGTCTGTCGGAAAGTCTGGAATTGTGCCCTGTTAATGGCAATAGGCTCGCCCCTTATTACATGGGATGGGACTTATTATTAGTAGTCGGAGTATACACCTCTGCCTACCCCTATGGGGAATACAATGGGGTGGAATATATGTTATATTTATTTGTTCATAAAATAATGTTCGCCCAAATCTGCAGCTTCATATCATTCTGGCGCCTAGAATATCTGCCAGTGAAATTATAGAGTTTTTATTAGTCTTTTCTCTGTATTATATAGGCTATAAAAATATTAATAGCCCCATTGGCGCGGCTACCAATTGTAAGGTATCTTCGTATTGGATTCCTATGACGGTAAATGTTATGGGGATTTTCCGCCTAGAATTACCTTTATATTATTTTTTAATATTTACGTTCTGGCAAAATGTGGTTGAGAAACGACTCTGTTTGTCATTCGGAGAAATACAGGTGTGATGAGATATTATTATATAAGTTTATAGCATAGATTTATTAGGTTTGAATTCCAGAAAAAAAAGAAAAAGAACGTGGTCGGAACGTGGAAAAAAAAGTTGGTTGGTTGTTAATTTTCTCGCGGTCTTTACAATTATTTGAGAACACAATTGGCGTACACAATTGAGTAGTGGTTGCGGGCCGGCGCAGCGCCGCGCGTTACGGGCTCGATTCCCGCATAGGACAAATATTTGCTCCTGTCTAGGTGTTTGTGAATGTGAAATAATATATGTAAATACTTAATATTGTTATGTTTCAAACTATTTTTTATGTCGTGATTTTGTGTATTTCAAGCCAACATTGGAATCCAGTGACGCTGGATCGTTATTGGACCAACGTAAATACGTTTCAATCCAGTAAACAGTTTACATTGGTCAAATAACGATCCAGCGTCACTGGAATCATTTAATCACTGGATTGAAATACTAGACCAATGTATGCCTTTATGTTCAACAATAAATACTTTTCATTTTTATTAAAAAAAAAATATGCACGTGATGCGAACACTAAAATTTTGGAAAAGAAAAATTCTATTACTTTTCATTTCTTACTTTCTTTTTATTCGCGAACATCGTTAGTGTGGTTTTAATATTAAATTACAGAATAGTTTTAGGTTCGTTACACTGACACTAAATTTAAACCAAAGAGACGCTTTCTTTTTAAATAAAATCACCGTAGGCTCAGTAATATTTGTAATGTATTCTGCCTCAGCCATCGTTTTAAAATAAATGGATTCATCAGTTTGACTGACGACGCACACTTACGTTGAATTCTAATCTTACAGTTCAATAAGTTGGTTTTGTCATAGTGTTGAGCCAGCCGAAAATTTTGCTGATTTTTTACTGGAGATATTATCTTTACGATTTACTGAAGACATTATCTGGGTTTCAGATAACTCGTTACGCTAATGTGAGTTTTTAAGAATATCTTTTTGAGGTAACCTTTATGATGTAGAATTACAGGTCTCCACGACCTTTATTAAAAGTTATCTACCATGTCTGTCTGTCTGTTATGTCATAATTTATGACTAAGTGTGTAGAACTTAATTATTATTGTGTAACATCTTATTTGTACGACACTTACAGCAAATAAATGATTATGATTAAAGTTTATACAAATAAAATAATTTAATACCTACCTACATTACCTATCTTCTTTAAAAAATATCTATCATAGATAATGACAGGATTAATAAGCATTTGTTTCCCTTGAATAGCCGAGCTATTTTTGGTGTTAAAGTAGGCTCTACTCATTTCTTGTTTGAAAAAACAATTAAGTACGTTAGCATAGTTTACCATTATAAGTTTTAAACCTTTGACTCCAGCAATGACGCCGGCATCGAGTAATAATTGATTTACTTTTGTGTCTTATTTCTCGTTGTTTCAAAATTGAACTTAAATCGAAAAGATTACTTTAGAAGATAAACAATATTACTTTAATTGCGTATTTAAAATAGGTAGAAAACATTCCTAATTTAACTAAATTCAAGTAAACATATACCGTCTCTTTCTCAATTAACCCATAAGTGAAGGATAGAACTATTGTTTACGTTTACACTTCAATCACAGATTCAAACACCAATTTATGCTGAGATTAAATTCACCACATTGATAAATGATGTGGTTGCTAGCGGATGCCAATACGTCAGTACACCGCCAATCAAATGGCACAAACCACATGCGACATCTCATGAAACTCACATTCGTTTACACTTGTCAAACCACTGACGTCAGTGACAGCTCGGTAATACGATCCAACTGTCACTTTGGTAATTATGGTTTAGCCAAGAAGTTTTTACGTTTTGTTTATTTTGAAAATGCTCAAAGAAAATTTTTCTTTAAGAGTATATTTTTAGTTCTAGCGAGAAACCCAAACGTAAATTAAAGTTTCTGTAATTGTACTGCGTATTCTTATTGAGACTTAGTAACGAAGGAATTTTGGAAATTCTACCCCTAAAGGGGTAAAATAGGTGATAAAAATGTTGTATAAAAATCTGGCATCCACATAACAAATACACTGAGAATTTCCTAATGGAAAAACCCAATAACATTTTTCTGACTCGGAGATTGAACCCAGAACCTCGTGCTCAGCAGTCGCGTTTGCTACCTCTAGATAAACGAGGCAGTCCACGATTAAGCTCAGTTACGCTAAAACATACCTACCTATTATGCAATCATTATGCACATGTTTGATCGATGATTGATCAGGGCAACAAACATCCACAGAGTCAATTAGATGAAGCTCAAGGGACTGAACCTGGAGCGTTTTCGTGCTGATTGGAAGGAAGTGATTGAATCTATAGAGAGATTGCTGAGAGACGCTTTGGCTAAAGCGACTAATTTGATTATGCCAGTAAGAAAGAAAGAAGAAGAAAGAAAGAAAAGACGTTTATTTGGACACAGCACATAGAGACACAAACAAATAATTAAGTAGGTATAAACATAAAAAAAAAAAAAAAAAACTAAACTTAAAACTAACATATGTGGCAAAGTATACGTGGGCAAGTGTCTCACGGCTGGACCAAATGGGTGTCCAGATCAGCTTCATGTCGAGCACATATTACCTATATGCCCGAC
Source organism: Protodeltote pygarga (assembly GCA_936450705.2). NCBI lineage: Eukaryota > Metazoa > Arthropoda > Insecta > Lepidoptera > Noctuidae > Protodeltote > Protodeltote pygarga. The sequence continues at coordinate 6,724,493 of OW388265.2, read as the reverse complement.
GCTGATTAGACGCAGTAGTAGTGGCGAAGGGTCTATTTTTGTCAGAGGTAAGCCGAAGTCAAATCGGAGGTATGCATGACTTACGAAAAAACAGTGGGGCCTTGAAGTGGCGTACTTACCACAAATGCCTAAAAACCCGGCTTACTTAAGCAAATGTCATTACCGCGCTAATTAACATTTCTTACGCACTTATTCAAACGCTTAACACAATTTAAATCTTCTTAACATTTATAGGTATGCGATCCAGTGCACCACATTTTCCTTCGCTTCGCTTTTAAAAAAGCAGATAGGCTTACCCTGTTATAAGGTACTGGGCACACCACTGGTGCCTAGAGTTCGAATCTGAGACCTAAAAATGCGTAAATAAAATTAAAATAATATATAGATATACTTTTCTTTAAACTACTCTTAGACTAAAATTGTCCGGTACCTACTTACTTACTGTTAGCTTATATCATCCCACTTCTGGGCAAAAGCCTCCTCCAATAATTTCCATACCTTTCTGTCCGGCCATTGTGGACCATTTTCCCCGCCAATGAATAAATCTAATTCGTCCCGCCATATTCCACGTGGTCAACCACGACGCCAGTACTAGACAACATTAAAGAATTTATATTCTTACAGAAGGTACTAATTATGTTATTTCAATTTAAACGAGTCTCTATTGCAATTCTTCTTCTTATCGTATGGTTGATTAACAACCTGGTGTCAGAGTTTAAACCGCCCGTAGGCCTCTGACATGGCTTTACACACCATTGAAAAAACTCTCTGGTGTGCTGGTTTCATCACGATGTTTTCCTTCACCGTTTTAGCAACTGATAATTAATTTATAATACGCACATAACTTAAGAAAAGTGAGAGGTGCGCGCCTTGGGATCGAACTCGAGACCACTGACTTATCAGTCAACGGTCATACCACTAGGCTATCAGTGCTGTCAATTGCAATACTATACTGTCAATAATAGTTTCTACTATCAGTAGTAGTTTGTCTGTCGTTTCTTCAAAACATACTCACGATTTAATTGCTTCTAGTAATATGATATCAAAGAAACAATAGAGTTTGCTGATATTAAAAAAAGTGTCAGCCAATTAGTCTTCGTTATTCTTATTAATGTTACCGGTATAATTAAGGATACTACTTACAGGTAAAATATCTATTCATTATAAAGAATGCTTAAAAGTTCCGGTAAATCGTGGTGATAAAAATTTGTGTACATGATGTACGTATGGTAAATTAAAAAAAAAATCGGGATGTTAATTAGGTTGATGGAGCCTCCAATTTTTAAAATTGTGATCAACAGCAATACGATACTTGGAACCTAACCTTACCAAGCCTAAATTGTGAAACCAATTTATAACTAATACACACATAACTTTTGAAACGTCATAAGCGTTGTTCCTTAGTTTCGAAGCTGAGACCTCCAGCTGGCCAGGCCCAGATACGCCACACCTTAATCTAAAATGGTTTTTAAAAAGCTTTTCATTAAAACAATAACAAAACATTAAATATAATAATGTGTATATACTTTTGAGCAAGAGAGCGCCAGACAGAGTTCAATAAAATACAAAAAAAGATTGTGCCCCATGGCACAATTATTTTATCTATTCAAATAAAGACGTGGCGGGTGGGGCACGAAATTTTTTTCTTCTTAGAAGACTCCGGCGGCGTTCAAAAACTTAGAGATTATTGCCTTTGTTCCTAATTCTGGTTATTAACAAAACTAACATTGTAGCTTATTTAAAAAGTTACAAAGGAAAAGTAACAAAGTAAGGAAAGGAAAATAATAAGGAAGCCCGCAGATGGTAGACAATTGGTGGTCTAATTTGTCAGATACTCAGACCAAGTCAAAAGCACCGTCATTTTAGAGGACTGGCTTTTTGTAGGACACGTGCGTAGGTTAGGATTCAAGTATCCTAATTATTTCCTCCGACAAAAAGTCGGTCACCTATTATCTGCCGTCTGCGGGCTCTCTAAGTTATATCTTAACATGCTTTTGAAGTAGTTCATATTTCATCCTTTCTTATTTGAATAAAAAAGCCGATTTTTGTTTAATAACATCTAAATTACATAATAAATTGCCCTTGTATCTCGGAATTCCATTCGGAAGGGATCAAAAGAGACCATGGAATAATTACACTAAAAGTCAAACCTAAAATACTAAATAGTAGTTGCGGGAAATGTGGACCAATTAATGTGCCAAATACGATAAATATAAAGTATATAATTAATAAAAATAACGTTTCTAACCAAGGTTTTATAATGGCATATCAAAACTATGACTATTCATAAGTGCCTAATGGATATGCCTACATGAATAAAAATATTTTGATTTTGAAACTAAACGTATATGAAAGACAAAAAAGTATGTGATCTGTGTTGTTGACCGTTGAAGATTTCCTTTATCTGGAGCTTAACTTGGACGTCGATTCAGGTCATGGTTACCATAAAACCACATTGTTATCAGATTTGAAGTAACATGAAAAAAATTGAACTCCGAGATTCCACCCGAATAAACATACTAACATTCATACATTATTATTAGCAAGTTAAATAAAAGCTTGTAAAAAACATTCCATTAATAATAAATGAAGTCAAGTCGATGTATTCAATACATAGCATGCCCTTAAGATTGCCTTTTAAATATTAAAAGCCTGCCTCAAAGGTAAGGAAGTTCGTCAAAATATTGTAATTACATTTTGCATAATCATGCTACCTCAATATTAAAATTATTTAAAAACAACAGCTTTGTAATTTCATTAGCATATCATCATACATACATTATTATACATATCATACATACATTTTATCATCTTACATAGCCTGAATGTGATGCTCAGTATTGGCCTTCTTTGTTTTTTCCAATTTCTTCAACCCTGTGCTAATCACAATCACGTATAACCCTGTAAATTTCCTCATATCATCGACCCAACGTGCTATTCGCCGATTTACACTATTATCTATACATAGGTACTTTAATAGGTGAAACGAAAACTGTGAATCCCTTTTTAAGAATATTGCGCGCACTGAGGAGTGTGAAACTTGGCATAGTAAAAGTTTATATGGAGTTAGTGCAGAAAGCTAAAATTTATAAACAAAATACGGTCTAATATCAACCACTGACGGGACTAGTTTTAATAAAAGGTTAAATCAAATTTCTCTCTCTCTTTCTTTAAAAGTAAAAGATTAAGGTCACGGTGAAATTGAATGCAAAGAACCGTGCGACTGCAAGGTGGCTTCAACGCTAAAACCTTCCTGCTGTCATTTTGTACAAGTCGCATAAGTGGTTTATTAAGTTTCACGATCTACTCTGAAGAAGCACTTTAAAATACCTACTTAGTGCTACTATACCGACAATAAAATCTATAAAAGAAAAAATTAAGTTATTTAACCTTTTCTGAGAAAAATTTTTCTATGAGGAAATTCTTTAAAAGCACGAAGAAACTTTTCCTGGTAAATGGCAACAGGCTAGTGAAATGTGGAAATTAATAGTTGCATATTAAAAATTAATTTACACTTGCTCCGTGCCTCGCAAAGCAAGTAAAGCCTGATCTGTATTCGGCCATGTAGGTCAGTCTCTTCGGACTCTGAGAGAGGGAATAGAACACTTGTGTTTCGCATACAATTGTGCACTATAATATCTCCTACGTAGTTGGCTAAAATTTGTTCAGGAGAGCAATATTAATCTTAGTGATCGTCACGAGCATGGCGGTAGCACAGCGCTTCAAGTATCTGTTACGTAAGTATGATTTAAATATTTCAAGTCCGTTATCTAAGGAGTTAAATCACATTTCCTTTTCACATTTTCCAGGTTTCCCTATCTATGAGGTGAGCTCCGGTACATTTTATGTACCTTTTATTAATATGAGGATCAAAGGTGTGTTTTATGAGCAGAAACAGCACCTATAAATATGAAAAGGCAACCTTTCACCTGCGTGATTAATTCAGCGAAAACTTTACGAACCAATTTTTGTTAGGTACATGATTTATTACAAAGAATATCCATTTCCCATGTTTTCTGTTCGAATTGGATTTCAGGATAACATCAAAGGGTTTATAGGGAAGTATTTATTGTGCAAACTCTTTCCTTTAACGTATTATTTGTATGAACGTTTGGACTGCCAAGTCAAAGGTCATAAGCCGGGTACGCACGAACAGACATGTACATCGAACACTAACGATTTGACTAACACAGTGTTTGGTGCTAGTCGTTCAGCATGTATACGTTCGTACTTACACGCCTGAACAAGTCGTCTATAATAAAAAACTAATAATTATGTTCGATGTTCGATTTCGCGATTTTCAAGTTTAAGAACTCATTGCTCGTCCCCTACCCACGGTTCGCCGGCTATGTTATAAGTATGCACTGCATACACCTCTGCCTACCCCCTCTGGGGAATACAGGCGTGAAACTATAATAAGAACTCATTGCTTGCAGGGAAACATCGTAAGGAATATAACACACTTATGAGTTTTTTCAACGGAGTATGTAGCCATGTTAGAGGCCTATGTATTAAACTCTAATACTCAATTGTTTTTCTATCATACGATTAAAAAGATTACTGTAATAAATCTGTCGTCATGAACTGTTGTTAATTAAGCAAAGTTCGATTTCAACTAACGGAATCGGAAGCTTCGTGCTCAGCTCATTTGCTCTCTACTAATATTGGTTTGCCAATTACCTGACTACGTCGAATGATATGTATAGAGAAAATCAAGTCAATTTATGGGGGCGAGCACGCATAACTTAGATTGAAGGAAAAGTATAGTATCTATGATACCATACTGCGCTATAGGTACTACAAGTTCCTACGTGAAAAGGAACAAAAATAATATATTATACATTTGTATATTATAAATTATATATTCTTGAGATTTTTTTACGTCATGTTATAGCACATGCTAGCTTAGTAAACATAATTATTTAATAAGAAAAGATTGGATTCGAACCCACAATCTTTGACGTACCGTGTCGACGCTCTAACCACTAAGCCACCGTATCGAAATTTCAAATCTCCTTCTACGCCTAGGGCGTGTGGTAATATCTATCGGAACACATTACGTATCAGACTATATGTAAACTACTATATGTATGGGTTATTTGTGAAACTTTTTTAGTAAAAGTTGTTCATAATGATGAGTTTAATGACCCCTTTTCAGGTTGCGGGTGTTTTTTCAAATAACTCTTATACTAGTGTATAATATATTTCTGTATAAATATTTTTGTTTTTGAATACATAAACTATTATAAAAAGTATTTAGGCATACTATGCGTACATTAAAGTTCGAAATTTTAATCGAAATTCTTTTCTACATTCCACCATCTCAGATGTTTCATCTCAGTTATTTTTGTTCATTTTCACGTGGTGTTTATGTTATGTTAATAGACAGTAAGTTGTTTTGTGCTAACACTTATGTCAGCCAGTGTGCTTTGATAGCGTGCTGCTGGCCCATTTTAACAATAGGTCCAATAACCCGAACGTGTGCTTTTTGCTAGCTATGTAAAATATATTTTTTAAACAAAAATAATACCGATTTCAAAACACTAAAAATAACACAAAAACTTTCGTTTGGAGTCGTTTTAATTAAGTACTAACATCGGACGTTTTATCCCTCGCCTGCGGTTAGGGCTTCGAATGTCTTTTCGATAGTAATAGCATGCGTACCGCCCTCGTAACACAATAGTTTATTATTAAATTCAATTTGTAATTGTTATGTACGTAGTTGTAAGTAGATGTGGATACAGCACATAGTAATTAATACTACATCAGTACGAATCATACCGTCTTTGAGTTCACGCCTCTGTATGATTCTTATACAATAATCTATTTACACATTCTGGTTTAAAATTAAATTTCAATAAAATGCTTTTCTGAATTAATAAGCGTCTGATTGACTAGGGAATTATAAAATATTAGAAGCACTTGTTGACAGATTTAAACGGCGTCACTTCATCTCAAAGGGCTAGGGATGTTAATTAGGACAGAAGCCTTTTATTTAATTATCCACAGCCCTCCCTTTGGCAGGTCGCGCCATGATTCATAATAAGCCCGTCTCATCTTTACATTTGTTCATTTTATGAGATTAATTAGTCGTTGCCTGACTGGTTCTTTGTATAAGGCTTTTATTGCTTTATTTAATTATTAATGTAAAATAATAATACATCAGCATATTATGTAATACGTCAACCTATTCTGACTCGCTGGTCCGCAAAGGCATGTTTCAAAATGGCAGTGCATGTGTTATGGTTACCAAATGTTGCACTACATTGTCAATGTTATGTGGTAAACCAAGGCGCGCTGCAATAGAATTAATAATAATAGGACAGTAGCTAACTATTAAAAGAAGTTTTTTTTTTAAGAAGATTGTTAGATAAAAATTTAAAAAATAGTCTTCATCCCTATTAGAATATGAGTTTTTTAATTTCACGGAAGGGTATCAGTAGGATGAATCTAGTTATAACATGATAAAACGATATTTATAAACCATCTGCAAGTAAGAAAATTGAATCCATTATGGAGCGTGCGAGGCCTGATCAAATATAAAGTTAGCGGAAGTGCTTCAGGGTTGAACTTTCTCTTTACCATATGAGTTTTAAATAACGTTTTGTGTTTCTCAAACGGAATGAACGCTTCACTTAATTTAATTTGAATGATCCGGAATAGTCTAACCATATTCTCATTACGATCTAATAAAGTAAAAAAAAATAGAAGAAAAATCGAGTTGGATTTTAAATTTAAACGCCAGACGCACCAATTGCTTTTGCCAATTGAACTATTCATAATCCCGCACAAATCCCGGAATTTCAATAGAGCGAGCGGAATTAGGTTCGAGTAAAGGCAAAATTGGCGCGATTCCGCCAGTAAATTATTATCTGATTAATATAGAACTAGGTATACATAGACATGGATGTCCATGTAATTTATTTTATTTGAGAAACAAACAGATACATTTAAATGTAGGTATAAAACATAATTATAACAAAATAAATAACATGTTTCCTAAGATTGGTATGGGTATAAGGCCTTTGCGTCTATTGCAGGCGATTCATGGGGTAATGTCTGCGAGGCAGCGTTTTTGGTGGCTAAATAAATCGATACGAGAGCGAAATATCCTACCACAGGCTTGACAACAGAAACTAGTCGTGGTTGGTAACGACCCACATAAGATTGGTATACTTACAATATAATAACAACGGAAAAGAGAAGCAAAAAATAAAAAAATACATTATTTTGAACAACAATTTTTCATGACTTAATTAGTATCAGTTATATACTAGAATATCTCTTAAACACTTTTTGAATTTTGGGACTGCATTGTCTATTCATTTTTTACGCGTGTGTAAAACATTTTCTCCAAACCAAAGATAAATTATCTAAAGTTTAATATAATCAACTTGTACTTATAATTACTTTTTGTACAACGTTCTTGTAATATAAACTTTTATCAGTTCTTCCCCCAGTATTTATTTAACCTTTGTATTTATAGAATATATCGGTTCCAAGAGTTTTCATCGACTTTTTGCATACTAATGAGAATGTAGGTCGAAAAGCAATCACAACTTTCAGTATAATGAAGCATTAAAAACTTTCCTGATAAACCTTTATTAACCTAAGAAGTACCTAACTTTTCATTTAGATAATATAAGTCTATGCTTTTGATCCTTTAACTACGTATTACATAATAATTTTATTACTACTTTATTGATTTTAGAACTTTTATCTAAATTATTGACTGCCTCGTATTACCACTAGACCAAGTGCGACTGCAGAGCACTAGGTCAAAGTGTTATCGGATTTTTCCATTAGGAAATTCCCAGTAGCAGCTCGGAGTTTGGAATTGTACCCGGCAATAGGCAGGTTTTTATAACATAACCGGTGAAACGTGAGTAGGTATATTGCATACACCTCTGCCTACCCCCTCTGGGGAATACAGGCGTGAATTTATGTTATTTTAATATTTAAGTAAAAGTAAATGTCTCAGTTCTCGCATATGCTAAATTCCAACTATTGTTATTTGGAGCCGAAGTTGTGAGTTGGGAAAAAATATAAGATCAAATCAATCGATGGAGGAGAAAACTTCGTTAAGCCTTATTTCGGGTCCAAGGATACAAATACCCGATCAGATATGGTATCATCACGTAAAGCTAGCCCCCATTTTGTTTTTCCCATCTTAGTGCAATACGTCTACACATATTGGCAATAAAAATCCTGTCATGGCAAACAGGAAATTTCTCCTGAAAATGTATGTTAGGGTTCCGTGCCTAAACAGTCAAAACGGAACCCTTTACCCTTATACCGTCAGAGTGTCTGTCTATGTCATGTAACTAATTCTTTTTAATTGTCATAGGTTAGGTTAGTAGTTATTTTTTTACTGAATAATAATATAAATGTCAAATTCTCTGGGGAAACTCTGGAAATAGAGGGGGAGACGGATTTCTTTTTTGGAAATTTTTAGGCACAAGTCAAAAAGTATTAGTCTTAAAAATATATTTTAAAAAAATCTTTACCTTAGAGCAAGTCCTTTTAAATAATATGCATCATGGTGTAGAATATCTAAAAAAAAAATATCATCCTCAAATTAATATTTTTATAAGAAAATATTTCCTAACTTTATCGGCGTTATAATTATGTATACCTTACGAATTCATGCTGAATTGCAGCTTTCTATGTGACAGACAGACAAACGGACATAACGAAACTGTAAGGGTTCCTGGTTTTACTACGAAAAAGAGAAAAAAAAGAGGGTATTGAAAGAAAGCTCAGAATAAACCTTAATTTTTTTCAATAACTATTACGCCTTTTTATGTGGCCGGGGGAGGAAAGTATGTTCCTACCGCATACTCGCACCCACTAAAAACCCCTGCGTGTTCCCTCGCACTAAGGGCCCGCTCAAATTTGCACTCGGGGGAGGGGCATGTCCTAGCGTCCAAGTTTCTGGAATACGCTTGAATAACGAAAACGTAAACGGTAAAAAGAGTATATATTTGATTGGTTGAATCAAAAGCAAATTATATAAAGTTTTTACGAGCATGTCGTTTTACTTTTATGGCAAGTATAAATAGACTGTTGGTTTTCTATTATGGCTATGTATAAGTGCTTGTAAAAGCTAAAATGGCGTAGAAATTAAAAATGGGCAAGGGTCCGGAATAAATTTAGATACGGTCGATTTGGAAACTCTTCTTTCTTTCTTTATCATACCTGTGGTTGAAGAACAATCTGGTGTCAGAGTTTAAACCGCCCATAGGCCTCTGACATGGCCTTTACACTATAGTGTGTAGTACTATTAGATATAATATTCTTTTATTCATTTTAATACATTTTTAATAAACATATAAAATACATTTTTAAATATTTATAAAATATACATTTAAAAATATAAAATATAGTAGCGGGAACAGGGTCCAAGCTACCGGTGGTCAGGGCTCCAGAGAAAGGAACCTCCTGACTATGCGAGCCGTGTCCAGGAGTACCGCCTTCTGCATCAAGCCCTTTATCCAGCCATCTAACGAAAGCCTCTTAAGGTGTTGAGCGAGGCTCTTGGGTATTAAACCATGGACTGAAACGACTATCGGCACAATGACAGCTGAGTCCACATCCCACATGTCGACAACCTCGCGGGCCAAGTCTAGATATTTTATCTGGTTATTAGATATAATTATTGTTATAATAATGTATTATCTTAAATCAGTATATTACAGACCATCTCTCCAACAACATGCGTATCATTTACAGTACAGTATAGTTACAGTAATAGGCTCAAATTACACAAATGTATTTATTAAGAGATAGACCATCAATCAAAACCCTTGATGTAATACCGCTATGTATTACATCAAGGGTTTTGATTGATTGTTGACAAATTAAAGACTGTATTTTTCAAATTCTCGCAAACAAAGTTATGAAAAGTTACGTAAATGGCTAATGACAGCAGATCGATGACGTGAAACTTGAGATCATGAAAGAGTATTACGTTATTTGATGTTTACACCTCAGTCCCTAGTTCACGCCCAGTTAACGACGGGACCCATTACACTATTGGCAGATCAAGACCTGATACGGGAGCACGGTACATACGCAAATTAATCCCGTAGTCCCGCCTAGTGGTCCGACGAGGAAAGCAGTGTGATTTTATGAATTACATATTACTCTTCATTATAAGGTACCCATAAAGGATTTTCCAAAGTAACAAAAGGAGACTAAATAATGTACATCTATAAGTAGACATCAGTCCCCAGTTAGTCATAAATAGTAAAAGCGATGACGTAAAGGTATACAGAAGAAAATTGAATTTATTAACATACACGTGTACGTACCCCGATTTACATATTTGTGGATGTAAAGGGAATACGAAAATGTACGAAAAAAATATTTTTTTTTATGATCAGAGGTGCAATAATTTGAAACCTACCTTGCCTAGTTGGACGGCCAAGTCGAAGGTTCTAACCCGGCTTTACTTATACCACTGACTTTTCTGTTATGTCCGAATCGAATAATTAATTATTAATTACTTAAAATAGTGAAGAAACACAACGTATTGGAAAAACAGGGAATACTCCACCACCACGGGTGATGGAAACTCCTCCATCACTAGTGATAGGGTTACGTCAGACTCGTGCAGACTAAAACCACACGGTGTTCCTTGACGGACCTACGGACGGGAGTACGGGGTTCACTTGTATATTCCTATTCATCGTCCTTATCTGTGAAGACACCTGATAGCCACTTAGACTGATGTATTCAATGGAGGGTAAACTGGCAGAGGTCCAACGGACAGTCTTATTTACACCAAAATAAAATGTACTCTAAATCTTCAAAATCTATTTCGAATAAGTATTATTAAAGAAGAACGAGATATACATTAAATAACTCACTAGATCTATATTTAATAACGAATGGTTATCCGAGAAACACATCGGAAAGTAATAATTTTGCCAGCGACAAATAAACAAAAAGTACCAGTAAACTAATAATAAAGTACTATAGTAGTTCTTCCTCTTTGCTAACGAAGCTTTTATTAAAATCTTATTAAAATGCATAACTTCTTCCAAGAAGCGACAAAGAGCCGGAAATAATATAATCAACTTAAAAGGATATTGTACCAGCACCTTTATGCAACTACAAGATATAAATATTTAATAAGAATTTTGAAAAAAAAACAACTGATACGGATGAGAAGAAAATTGGTTATATCGCATCGGTGCCTTCTAAAAAACTGCAAAGTTTGGAACACTGAGTCGGATACGTAATGTATTCCAAAAGATATTACCACACGCCCTAGGCGTATAAAGAGATTTGAAATTTCGACTGATTCTGATGGGATACGGTGGCTCAGCGGTTAGAGCGTCGGCACGGTACGCCGAAGATCGTGGGTTGGAATCCCATCCGTATCAGTTGTTTTTTCAAATTTCTTATTAAATATTTATATTTAATAAGCTAACATGTGCTAAAACATGTAAAAATTTCACAAAAAATTCAAGATATAATTTTAAATTTTCCACCCGACGCCAACGATTCTACAACTCTTTATCTCAAAAGCCAAAGTTCGTTTTCTTTAGATATTGCTCGAAGCCTTTATTAATTGTATTGTTGTCGTTACATGAGAAAACTTTCTGCATTTACAAACAAAACGCTATTTTTACTTTTCTTTGAAAACAATAAATGGCAAACTTGTTTGTTGTTAAACTTGGTTTGAATTAATTTGTTTGACTTTTTGTTGGACAAATGGAGAGTTAGAAGTCATGAATCTGAAATATCGCGCTTGCGTACATTAGCCCCGGTGATTACCTTAACCCTCGACAAATTTAATGTCAACTCAATAAATAACGAACGATTTTATTACTGTCACGAACAAAAATATGTGGACATGCAGATTTTTAAAAACCAATTCGAGAAAAACTTTTATTTAAAATGTAGGTACCTAGCATTTATGGTAACAGTAGACATGAAACAATACTTGAGTTGTTTATTACTCATAAACTCAAACTGTATTAAGGAAAAAATCAATTAACTTCATACATTATACATATAAAATTGTGCTCGTGACTATACTAAATGGATAAAAGTTTTAGCTAACATTCAAAGAAGCTCTCCAAGAAATTCACACATCTAATAAGCACGAAAGTGGCCGCCTCACTTCAGAGCTAGCTGTCGATACTGAATAACGACGATGCATTGTGCTTGAGAGCCGCTCCGTGTCCGATGAGCTTCATAAATCAACCGCTATATTCAGATCCACTAAATCCACATTGAACCAGGAATCTAAGGATCTTGCTAAGTTGGTCGGATTAATGCTCATCGTTAACCGTCTGAGTTTTGCACAGTCGAGAGAATCTTTTGATCCCTTCGGATCGCTTAATTTTTTATGTTGGATAGGTGCTATGGTTTCATTAAATCTTAGAGTATTTACGAAAATATAGAATGATAACGACAACAACATTGCCTTGTGCGGAGCGTAAGCAGGTCTCTCCATTGAAATGTTAAAATATCATTTTTTAAATTATGTGGAGCCTAGTTGAACCGCATTCGATCGAGGTGTCGCGGTCGCGTTGTAACACCCGTGCTTACAGTTCATACTACTGTAGGGTTGCTCTATATTTTCTAATATACAAGTATTAAATAGTCTTTAAATATATATTATTTTAACGGAAGAAGATGAACATGTAATCAGATTGCGGAAGTACGAAGATGGAAATTTGTGTAAGAAAAATTCAAGATTTTGCTCTGACGGAAAATGTTGACGGTACGGAAGGAAAACTTATCAAAATCATATTTCTCCATCAAACTTTTATTGGATGATTGCGTTCTACGGGATTAGCTTCCGAGAGTTGTGAAGATTGTTTGCAGAATCTATTGGAAATTTTGAGCTTGCCGTGCTAATTGATTCTCGTATTAGAATTCTCCATTTTCGAATTGTATCCCGAAATTGGTTTAGGTATATAAAAATTAAAAGTATACAATTTTATTTTACAGGAATTTTTGTAAAGTTTTGAATTGTTACAAACATTTTTATAAAACATTTACGCATGCAATCCGAACACGAACAGTTTCAGATTTTGAACCACCGACGCAAAAAGAGGAATTTTATAAGTTTGCCGTGTGTACCTATGCGTGATTTAATAACAAACGTTTTTATTTATTTATTTATTTGTTCGTTTTCACAAACTTTTACAATATATTCTGCCCAAAAGCGAATAAATGGTTTTTCTTTCTTTCTTTCAAAATTACAACATTAGTTTGATTAGTATAAGGTTTTATATACAAACAATGTATTTGCATTACTTTTGCAAAGGTAACAGCAACAATAACAATAACAACAATAACAATTATGATGCAAATAAAAATTTTCTTTATTGTACACCATTGAAATTACATATGGAGTCTTATCATAAAATTAGAGGTACAACGGACGGTCTTATCGCTAAAAGTGATATCTTCGAGACAACCCAGGATGGACAAGAGAGATGTGAAAAATTTAGAGTAGTCTGAGGTGCACATGATATAAATGCATATAGAATATGATATATTTATGATTAACTAGATACATTATACAATATTGAAACCACAAACAGAATTGTGATTAAACATACATCTCCCTTGAAACTAATCAGCTTTGCACGTGTATATCAAATCACGAACACATTCATCATTAGCTTCATATTGTATAATATGCATACGGTATGTATTGTTATATACAAGCTGTATATACAGTGGTAGATGTCAGTTAGACTGTCACATGCAGTCGCGGCCAGTCGTTTGTAGCTTTTTTGTAACTTGTTTTTCATATTGTGTGTTTTCTGTGGCAGAGAATTGAATGGGAGAAATACAAATTCGATGAAAACCTGTGTTTAATAAATTAAAAAGTTTTTTGGTAATTTTATGTTTTGGGAATTTTGTCGTTGCTAGATCCAAGACACCTTCGGTCCACCAAAGAGAGAAATCGAGAAAATTTCTACCGCGCACCCGCACGCAATTGGTTTTTCAGCCATAAACCTGCGCCAAATTCCTGCCACTACGCCGCTTTTTATGCAAGATATTTGCTGGATTTGTACTTGCTTGAATAAGCTAGCAAGCAACAACCTAAAATATTGTTAGCCATTATAAAAGAGCAACCATGGAGTTTCTTGCCAGATTCTTCTCAATGAAGGGTAGACTGCCCTTGGAACTGGCAACTAGAGTCACTCTTACAACAAACAATATTAGAATTATGACTATTCATAAGTGCCTAATGGTCTACATGAATAAAAATATTTTGATTTTGAGAAAGAACATGCAGATATAGGTACCATAAAAAAGTGCAAAATCCTAATAAATCACCAATCTTGTATCATAAAATTTCGACCTTTATAACAAAACTATGCTTTCGGTACAACACTTATTGTGATGAACGGCGTGATTATTTCAGATTGGAACTATATACCTCATCCTTATGAAAGCCTCGCACAGCTGCGCCGACGGTCTGACCCTGATAACACAATAAGCCTTTTAGACGATCGTACATCCTTATTTCAAACGTGATGTACTTCCCACTCGAAAGAGCTTACTATTAATATCTGCTTCCCGAGCTTTGGTTCGTGAAAATTATAATTTGCTTTTTTTTGACTTTAGAATCCTCTTAGATTTGTCTACATCCACAAAAAATAATGAAATCCAAACTCCAAACGGGGCAATTTAAGGTGTTAGGGGGAGGATGATTCTAAATTGTCTCTAAGTTGTGATGGTTGTAGTTTTAGGCAAGCAGGGGCAATTTCCTGAATTAATTAAGACGCTATGTCCACCCCTACATTTATGATTGTACACCTGGGTGTGTGTAAGTAGCCGGGTTTATAATCTCATCTATCATTCAATTTTACGATTATCTTTTGTTTTTGAAATTCCTTAGTAGGTAATTTTCTTCAACAAGTTTATAAAAAATAAAAGTTTAAAAAAATATTTAGCCAAAAAAGCCTGCAGCGCGGGTAAATGAGCCTTTACTTCGCTGTCTGTCAATGAGAAAAGTTTATGGCGAAGACTGAAGACACCAAAATATAAAAATAAAATAAATGGTACAATGTACTATCGCAGACACGAACGGTGCACCACTTTGCGATCAAAATGCTTTACCGATGCTACACGTAAGGGCGGGGCTACCGCTGCGTTCGGACGCCGGGAGCAAGCGATTCTAACCTTAAGAATAGTGCACCAGCTTTGTCCACGATAGTACAACAAACGTTTTTAGTTTGAAAAAAATATTGTATTAAAATTTAAAAAATCGATCAAGTATTATTGACTGAAGTTTACCTATAATGAATTTATATCTTCTTTACTATAAAACGCTTTACTAACTATACTATAATACACATTAATTATGTGCATAAACTTTGCATACAAGCATTATTGCTGTTCGTATATTACTTTAATATGCTAAGCTAAACTTATTCAGTTAGTTAACTGTTAAAAGTTAGCTAAGGTACGCTAACAAGCGAGTTAGTAAAGCTAACTTCAAACTAACTTGTGTATATTAGTACCTCCGGTTAATAACCCTTCTGAATACCTAATTAGCGATTGTTCTAAGACAAATTTATCTTAACTTTAAGTTTTGAACATTTTCTATTATTAGAGAATGGAAATTCGTTTGTAGGTACTGTAGTGCCTATGTGGCCTTTAGGGGTAGCGCACCATTACACGATGACTACAGCTTTACGTATAGTCATCTAAAGACGTGTCCTTTTTTTGTTTGTGAGTGTGGAATTATTACCTCACTAATATTACACCGGTGATCACCATCGCCACATGGAGGGAGGTTCCGGGTCCTCTTAAGAGACCAGCTCCGGAACATCCCTTATGCAACGCCTGTTAGGCACATTTCCGTGGAGACTGCAACACATGAACGTACAAGATCATGGTAAATATGAAAATCGAACAATTTGTTCGCATGTTACAACGAACATAGAAAGCTTTTATCATTAAAAATGTTCAAAACGATCTAACTACGTTGTTCTGTGAGGAAAGTGTTGGGAAAAATTTGATGCAACAACATGTTTGGACGTGTAACATTCTTTCAACGGCTAATCCATGGCCACTAAAGCGCACTTAAAAAAACGATCAAAGTTGCTAATTCTAAGTTGAATTGCATAATAAGTAGTGTTGATTTTGTCATTTTAAATATTAGATAGTAGTCTTAATAAAACACGATTATTGATGATTAAAAACGAGATACTGCACACCTCTGCCTACCCCCTCTGGGGAATACAGGCGTGAGTCTATAAAAAAATTAAAAAAAAACGAGATAAGACCCATGATGCTCGAGCTAATTGAATACGTGTCATTACCATAAATTATAAATAAATAAAACAGCCTGTAACTATCCTACTACAAAGCAAAGGCATCTTTACATACAGGGAAGGATCCCTCTACCATAAATTTAACATTTTGTGACATCTTCTAACCCATACAACAAAAAAAAATTGGGAACAGTCGCGGTAGATGAATACTGGCTTAAAGCCAAAGCAGACTAGCTACTTTAAGCATCGGTGGTCGGTCAGCATCGATGCTGCACCCCATTTTGGCAAATTTCTTGATTGCAGTTTTCGAAATCTCTGGTTTTAGGAATTGCTCTCTCACTATTCACTAGATGAAAACAACATAAAGAAAACAAAAGATTAAAAAGAAAGGAAGGAACCTTTTTTGTTTCGAAAATAAAGAAATAATTCATTTAAAAAATATGCTAATTAAACATCCGAAAGTCCACATTTAAAAAAAGCTCGTACTGGAGGTTTTTTCGAACAACGTCCTAATAACAATCCTATTGCTACTATGCAATAGTTGCAAATTCCTTAATCAGCCAAAAAACAATGCGTGCATTAACACGCACTTTTGCACCAAAACGTTGCAAGTTTGTATATGCATGAGTTGGAATTGAGATTGGGTTCATCGTTCAAGAGTAACCTCTCAGTTGACAGAATATCAGTTGTTAGTTTGATTGAATAATCGCATTTGATACCAACTTCTTAGTCAGGGTCAAGGATTGTGTGTTACTTCGTAAATGCCAATGACCGTACCTTGTCGAATGCTCCTCTAGCAACGAATGTGCCTCTAGCAACCCAACTATCAGCTGATTAAACTTTAATCGATAACACGGCTGAGGTTACGAATAGCTTGAACAGTTGAACTTGTAAAGTGTGTAGGCAAGCAAAGGCAATTTTCTAATGAACTTAGAAGGCAATTAAGGGTTATTCCCACCCCTTCATCTAGATTGTCCCTGCGGCAGTCGGCTTTATTTGCCGTTGACCGTTAATACCTCTAAAATAATATACCTACCTCTTTTTCTTCTTATCGTATGGTTGATAAACAACCTGGTGTCAGAGTTTAAACCACCCGTAGGCCTCTGACATGGCTTTACACACCATCGAAAAATCTCTCAGGTATGCTGGTTTCATCACCATGTTTTCATTCACCGTTTTTAGCTACTGATATTAATATAATATATCTATCTCAAATGTTCCCTAATGTGCTTAAAACTACCACACATCTACTCCGTCGTATTTTCTAACTTTTTTTTACTACGTGAGTGTCTGACCGACTGACCGCGGGTCCGTGAAGCCCGTTTTTCATTTCACTGATCCCTTTCAAGCTCACAAACCCTGCATTGTAGATGCTACATCTGATTACATCACGAAAGGTTTATCTTTACGCCTGATTGTAACCTTTGGCTGCTCTACGGGTTCTCTAATTGCGTCTACTACATAATATAATGTTTTTCTATTTAACTGTAAATGCCTTGTTAGATGCGTAGTCGAAAGCTCGACTGCTGGTGAAGTTTAAGTTCCAGGTCGGGACAGTATAAATACCTACATATAAGTTTATTCATGTGTAAATTTTCATTACCATCACAGAGTCTGGAAAAGAGAATGCCCTTTTATAGAATGCCCTTTATAACGTTGGTCTAGCGGTCGCAAGTGTTTTTTGAACGCGAGGTCCTGGGTTCGATCCCCTGTTCAAGCTGCGTTATTGGGTTATAGATACTATTAAGAAATTCTCAGTAGCAGCACGAAGTCTCTAGTTGCTCGGGTCTACTCGCTCCCTGTTACATAGGACTTAAAACATAACTGGCGTATAATGGGTAAAATATATACCTCTGCCGACCCCTCTGGAAACCAGGCATTAGTCTATGTATGTATTCTACTCTGCCAGCCCCTTTGGGGGGGGGGCAGACGTGATGATATTATGTTAATCTGTTTACAGTATTAAATTTTGTATTGTCAAACATTTTCTGAAGGAATGCATAATTTTCAAGAATGCATTTTAATCGTCTAATTTATATAATGAATTCAGATCCAGTGGAATCTAATGAATATTATCAAAATGTTTTAAAATGTTTGCGACTAAGTTCTTTTGTTGATATTTATATTATGTTCCCTAAGTTCAATTAAACTTTACTTCGGAGATTGTACCCGCTTGTTTGAAAATTCGTAATTAACTTTGACAACAATAAGACAATGGCAGGTCTTCGTGAGTTCGTCGCCATTGACTTTGAACCCGAAGCTTACCAACAACAAATTATTAAGTTTTGTTTTAGACATTTTAAGATGATTAAGCATGAGTTGCTTAATATAATACATTAGTTATACATACTACACTACCAAGTATACATACATACACTTTAAATTAAGCCAGTAGGTAACAAGTGACCATTCTATTCGCTTTATCCCGTCTATGTCTTCATGAATTTGAATGTCGTTGCTTCTAGTATTTTACTTTAAAATAAAGCACCTACTTTATATATATATTTTTTTATTTTTTAACATGTTATAGCACATGTTAGCATATTAAATATAATGGCCCACTTTATTTTAAATTTCGGTGGCCGCAGTCTCATGTAAAAAATGTAAAAGCTAGTAATGTTATAAATCTAAATTTGAATAAAAACGGTTTGTTAAGTGATGTTTTTGAATGTCCTTTATATGTAGAAAGATGAAGATATTCGCTTTTGTTTTAAAATATTTTTAAACGTGATTATTATTCAGGCTCATGCCTCTTCTATGATTATCCTGGCCGTTTATTATTTAATTAAAAAGGAAAAGTCCGTTTCGTTAGCTATCCGTAAAATCCTACTCCGTGCTTTGAATAACAATTAAAATGTTTGATGGTCATTGAGCAAAATAATTTAACATTTTATAAATTGTATTAGGTACCAGTAATTAAAAAACACTATACAGAACGTGTACCTGGTCGTCGAACATTTTTCAATATAATGTGTCAAAATTAATTTCTAGCTAGCATACAAATATCTAATTAGGTATTTATTTATTTTTATTCCTTTTTTTATTATTATTCTTTATTTTAAATGTTTTTGTGTAATGTGTGCTAAACCTGTGCTGTATAACCCTTTCTTTCTTTCTATTTATTAATTTAGAAAATTACAACAGATAACAATAGTAACATTAAAAAAATATAGGTATTGTATAGATTGATATCCTAACAATTAATGTTGTTAGATCACTTTAGTATTTACCGACAAGTGATTTGTAATCTTACTGAAAAGTTAAACATGCTGCGACATACCTTATAGTGCGTCATAAAAGGCAAAGAATATAAACTACGTTAAGAATTAGATGTGACTACCGTCTGTAATGGTTAAATAAAGAAGACAACTTCTATAACACGAGTAGGATTAGGAATAGCCGTTCTGCTTACTGACCAGTAAGCATAGCGGCTAGTGGCTTTAACGGGTAAGAACCAGGTTCAAAAATCTTGCTTAAAATCGTTTTTCTTTATCTTTAAATAAATATTTTAACTAAAATTAGTAAAAAAAAACTACAAAAAATGCATTTACCATTTTGCTATTGAGTCCTAGTTAATAACAGGACTATAAAGAAGTAGTAGTATTTAGATTACCTACCGTTATTTTCCAATTTTATTATCACACGCTCACAAATGTAGGTAATCTCAAAACACATAATATATTAAATAACAGCGCTATACGAATAACTCCCAAGTGGCGGAGAGCACACTTGTTGGCAACACTTAAATCAGCAGAATTTGAAAAATGGATGGTGTTATTCAGAAATGTAATGCAAAATTTTAACATTTTGCTCTCTTGCCAGCTCTCAGCCCTCGGCTCCTCTCGAGGTTAAGAGCTGCCCTCGCTGATGCCTGAATCAGCTGTATACATCGAACACACCGTTTTAAGCAGACCTTTATTATCGAGTGTTGCTCTTATAAAAGCTTAATAAAGCGATGCCTTTGTCTATATGTATTTCACCATCCTTTGACTCGGAAAGATTACATGCGTTTGTAAATAATACACTTAGTACTTTATCAGATTCCGTAAGCTGTTTTAGACTTTAACGCTTCGGTATACGGGCGTGAATGCCGTGAATGTAGTAAGGGGTAAGTACTGAAAGTTGTGCGCCCACATTCCCGTAGTGGATATTTTATTTGACGGTTTACAGCATTATATGATTTTCTCTTGGCCTCAGGGATTAGTCAGTTAACTTGCTACATTGTTAATTTTCCATCACACAAGGGTATTTGTATGAACGAATACGTATCATATGTGATGTATGTGTATCATTATGTAAGTATTAATGGGGAAGTCTTATATAATATTTATAAAACAGTATCATCACTAACTGACAGACAACGCCAAGCCAATGGACCTTGAGACTTGAAATTTGGAGGAAGTAACCCTTATGTACCATAGAGGTGCACTAAGGAAGAATATTTTGAAATTACACCCCTTTGCGGGTAAAATAAGGGACAAAAAATTCACGTGGACAAAGTCGCGAGCGAAGCGCTAGTTCTGAATATAGCTTTGTAAATTTACATACTTCAATAGGTATTGGTTTTTGCCAATTATGTTACTCACGCTCAGTGTCTTCGTAACATATAAATACACTCTATTTACGTAATTAATTACATCGTCAGAAAAATAAAATATATTTTTGTACAAACACTGACTTAAATTCAATCTCAGCTTTTGAATAGCAAATTAATACAACTTTTCGGTAACTCAAACATTGTAAGAAATTAAAACAAATTATGGTAGAATTTAGGGTGAAAACACAATTAAGTACTATAGCTTTGATCATTTGGTGCCTCTACTGATTTAATCTCGAGCAGAGGACAGAAGTCGTCCGCAAACAATTGATTTTTAATTGTGTTACGTTTTAGCTTTCATAAAAAAAAACGTTTTCCTACATTTTCTTTTGATTGCCTAGTACGAATTTGCAAACTATGTGAATACTGACAGTTTTACAGCTGACTGAGACAAGTATATTACGTCTCACTAAAACTGTCAGTTTTCATACAGATACAAACTAACACTGGGCCCCCTGTATCCTAAGTACAGTCGACCATAAAATTGCTTAACCACTTTTGACAAAAACTTCCATAAAAATTAAATATAACTAACACTCACTGTCAAAAATTAAATTTCACCCGCTTTTTGACAACTCTATCTGTCACTTGGTCTTGTAAGCAAAAATAGACTTTGTTGTTTGGTCATACGCAAACGATAGTCACTCTATGGGTGGTAAAGCTATTAAATTACTATACAATTTACGGATTTCACAATGCAGAACCCAGACAGAAAGGCGATTATAAAATATATGCAAATGCATATTATCTGTACATAGCCTAAATAAGAGTACATATACCTAAACACAAACTTACTGAAAGCATTTTTGGCACCTAGTTGTTATATAATAATATGTCTATAAATATTGATACGGCTTTACTCGCACACCCGCTCTTGAAAATGGACTCCGTTTGAGTTCGAAACTAGTCGGGCATTCCCCGAATACAATACGTGAGTAAAGCCGTATCAATATTTATATATTAGTATGACTCACGAAAGTTATTATTCTATAATAATATGTCTATCGTACATTTATTATTTCCCCATTAATTTGATAACAATTTTGGCAATTTCAAAAGCATTAATTATATCCATGTTTGTGCTCGTGAGTGTACGAGTTGAATAGTTAATTCGAAAACCAAATCAAGACAATTCCATTTTCTTGCTAATAAGAACCGGAATGCGATCGCGGATCAATTCAATGGAATGGAATTCTGAAATTAATCTGGCTTTGATAATAATTCGATCGGCATTAAGTTTATCCAGATATTGTATAAGTGTTATAACAATAGAAAGGTGTTATTACAAGTGACCCGATTACGAATTACAATGAATGCTCTAAGACATCTATCTGGCCGATAAATCATCTTCCACGAACTACATCATCTAACTCTATATTTTTATAAAGTGCTTTTGACCGTGGCTTCCGCTAGCGTTCATTTAGAATTTCAATTTCAATCATGATTCAAAAGACATGTGGCGCCATCTATTGTCATAAGAACATTATTGTTGTTTTCTTCGGGAACAGTAATTTTTTCATATATAGGTAGGTATGCAGGATGATCGGATCAGTAGTTTAGGCGTGAAAAGGTAATAAACCAACTTACTTTCTCATTTATAACATTAGTTAGGATTATACTACGTAGTATCTCATTATAAGCGAACAATTTCAAAATTTTTGTTGCAATCCCGCTCGTAATATGTAGAATACGGATTAGAAAATATTTTAATTCACTTTTACAAAAATCTGAGACTTGGTGGCGTGAACTAGGCAAATCGAAAGCGCATCACGATATTGAAAAAGTAGAAAATTTGCTGTGCATCCGTGAAACTATCTGGAGAACTTGAAATAAGTTGGACATCGGATATTGAATAAGTTTCTCTACAAGTATTGAGGAAGAAGACTCGTTCTTGCGGACTTTAAGAGCTTCAAATTGTTTATTTAGAATTCTAAATTTACATAAACACATTTAATATAAATATTTAATAAGAAATTTGAAAAAACAACTGATACGGATGGGATTCAAACCCACGATCTTCGGCGTACTGTGCCGACGCTCTAACCGCTGAGCCACCGTATCCCATCAGAATCAGTCGAAATTTCAAATCTCTTTATACGCCTAGGGCGTGTGGTAATATCTATCGGAATACATTACGTATCCGACTCAGTGTTCCAAACTTTGTAGTATTAGAAGGCACCGATGAGATATAACCAATTTTCTTAATATTTTTTGTGAAATTTTTACATGTTTTAGCACATGTTAGCTTATTAAATATAAATATTTAATAAGAAATTTGAAAAAACAACTGATACGGATGGGATTCGAACCCAAGATCTTCGGCGTACCGTGCCGAACATGTAAAAATTTCACAAAAAACACATTTAAATTTAAAAAGTATTAGTAGTAGTAGTAGTACATAAACTAGTAACACTAATGTCGAACACTAAAGTTCTAAAGAAATTTTTGTAAGAAAGAAAACATCGCTTAAGAGTGGGATTTGACTGGGGGTTTTACCCATAACATATTGTTTGGATTAGATTTATTTAGAAATGCAATAAACTATAATAAATAACAATAATTGAAATATCAATTACCTAAACTTTCAGGTAAGTAGTTTATACCTTTTTTTTTGTTATAAACTACCTGAAAGTTTAATTGATATTTTAATTATTCCAAATCAGAAAAGTTCAAAAAATCGGACACTAAGTCATGAGAAAAATTAAATTATATCTGTGGTAAATATAAAACGACTAGTTTTGCTCGTGGCTTTGCTCGCGTCAATTTAGAATTTAACAGTCAACTCGGGTTTTACAACACGTGGCGCCATTATTATCACAACAACGTTATTGTTGTTTTCCACGAGAACAGTACTTTAATTCGGGATGAAAGGTACTCTATGTTTGTCACACCTGACAACGATGTCCGACACCTGACGTGAAAAGGTAACAAACAAGCAAACTTTCTTTTGCATTTATAATATTAGTTAGTATTTGGAAATTTATACGAACGTAGTGATCTTTTTTAGAAGCCTTTGTCGTCAAAGTATTACAGAGATGATCTTCTTCTTCTTATCGTATGGTTGATTAACAACCTGGTGTCAGAGTTTAAACCGCCCGTAGGCCTCTGACATGACTTTACACACCATTGAAAAATCTCTCAGGTGTGCTGGTTTCATCACGATGTTTTCCTTCACCGTTTTAGCAACTGATAATCAATTTATAATACGCACATAACTTACGAAAAGTGAGAGGTGCGCGCCTTGGGATCGAACTCGAGACCACTGACTAATCAGTCGACGGTCATACCACTAGGCTATCAGTGCTGTTAGATGACAGAAACAGAGATGATAATGATATTTAACACAAAACGTTTCACAGCCATTAAAGTCTTGCTTACAAATTCTCCATTAGATAGATTTGTAAATAAATCACCTGTCACCTGTAACTGTGTCACTGCAATCAGCCTGTACCTGTTCCACTGCAGAGCAAAGGCCTCTTCTCATACAGAGAAGGATTAAGTATTAATCACCACGCTAGCTCACTGCGTGTTGGCGAATTCAGACTATTAAGTTCAGGTTTCCTTACGATGTTTCCCTTCACCGTTAGTCAGTAGTGTCTTAGATTAACTTAGAAAGTACATAATTATGATATTTAAAAAATCACATTGGTAGGTACATGCCAGGTTCGAACCCACACCTACGCGCTTGCAAAGCGGGTCCATAACCAATGCGCCACCACGACATCAGATAGATTTATGTATGTCGTATGTAAAAGAAAACTAAGAGCTAAATGATATCACTCTTGATACGGATCAATACGGCTCAAAGCCAATGCAATGACGTCAACGGATTTGAAGATAAAAATATGCATACACTGTAACGGAAGACTAGCTAATCAGGGCAGCGTGCATCGCTGTGTAAAGCGACTAGCTTCTACATGTTGCATGTTACCCGCTCTTTAAAAACACTTACCTACCTACTACATTTTTATTCAGAAGATGGTTAATTTATTTTCAAGATAGCAAGCTCGTTTTTAAAAGCGTTATGATAGCGGTGGTGCCCACGAACACAAAAGTTATTTTTTATTTATTTATGTTAAAGAAACAAATAGCTTGTAAATAAAATCGTAATATTTTTTTTATAAAAACAACTTTTTAAACAACTTTGTTATCTATCGACGATCGTTAAGCAACCCTTGTTGCGGTCAATCTCTCTCTGTGCTCTGAAGCACGAAGAAGATAGACAGTGATCCCCGGCTGCCACTTAATATAGTAGTCATTAAGCAGCTTAGCTTAGCTCAGCTTAATTCATCCGAAAACTCCTGCAATACCTAGATACAATCCCATTTCCAACAATACGTATGGCCATTATAATGAAGTATAATGTGTAACCTGTTCTCTGATCACTCTCATCTCGTTTTGTGATAAAAGATATTTGCCTGACAGAGGAACAAAGGCTGATTTATTTTTTGTTGGAAATTTTGGCAATTGTATCATAGAATTTTAAATATCTACATTGCTGTGGTGACGATTGTGACACTCGGCAATAGCACGTAATTATAGTGACATGACCGACATCTAGGTGACATATTTATTACCTACACTTATTTAAAGAAACAAATTAATCACATAACCATGTGTATCCCCTCTTCTTTAAAGATAAATTAATAGGCGGATAGTTAGGTAATATTGGTTTATGGCTTAATTACCTCAAGGACCGCGCGGGCAACGATTGATTCGTTTTGTGTGTCATTTCTCGGTTTTTTTTAGATATATAATATTTTTATTTTATTATATAAGGACGGGCACAATAAAAATAATAATATATACACCCAAAAATAAACTAATTAACAAGATAAACTTAATCTAAAAGACCCGTAGGCAACGTGTCCAAAATGCTGGCTGCATTGCCTTTCTCGGTATTTGAATGTACAATAATATTATTATTTAATATTTTGACCTGATATTTTTATTACATATACCTCAATCAACATTGGCTACGTTTTTAGGATCTTTAATAATAAACAAGCAGTTTAATCGACATGCCAAGGCTTATTCTACTAAATTATAACAGTATTATTACATGAAAGCCTGACTATGTTTATGATGAAAAGATAACTTACCTGTACAAGAAATAAATTATCTGTCAGTCTTCTCGGACAGACTGACACACTGTTTACAAAACGAAGAAAAATACAAACAACCTTTCATCCTGAACATCTTTAAGTATATTATGAAGCTAATAGAAACGTATATTAAATTTCTAGAATTTCTGAAATATTAAAACTATTTTCCTTTGTCCTGATAATAGAGGAGCTATTACTATGTCCTCCAATAACTTCCAATATATTTTTATTCTGCAAAGGTATACATAGATAATTATATGACTATTATACGTCAAAGAGAATCCTTTAGAACAACTGTTGGGGTTTCAACAAAACTACGTTTCTTGAATAAACGTGTATTACTATTATTACAAAATATATTATGACTCGAATCTCGGTAAATAAAATAAAACTTGAGAGGCGTCGGCGTCGGTGTGACGCAGAGTTAGCGCGACCTCACGCGCAGCGCTTGATTTTGAAGTGAAGAATGGCGGCGGCGTCGCGCGGCGCGCTGACGCCGGCCGGCCTCCCGTCCCTCGCTCTCCTCAGTCCCCTTCAGACGCGCTAGTGTTGGGCGCGAACATCCTCCCAGGCGTTGAAAGGTTCCCTTTCAACCTGGTCTAGGCGCTGTTGTTGTTAGCTGGAATTGGGCACATATTAGTTATGGCTCTTCTTATTACGCCCTTCGACGTAGTGACGTCGGCGACCCGGCTGACGCCATCTGTCCCTGGGTATAGTTTAGCTATCCGGGCCAGCCTCCATTGGAGTGGGGGAAGATTGACCTCTTTTAAAATGACTAGGTCCCCCACTTGAAGCTCATGTTGCCTCGTTTTCCATTTAGTACGTTGCTGAAGTTCCGAAACAAATTCCCGGCGCCATCTTTCCCAAAAATGCTGCCTTAGTTGCTCTATGAGCTGGTATCTGTTAGGATGCTTCGTGATTATTGGTAGCGACGGTACGGACGATAGAGGCCGCCCAATAAGGAAGTGCCCTGGGGTGAGCGGGGTAGGATCAGTAGGATCAGAGGTTAAAGGAGTTAAAGGACGGGAATTTAAAATAGCCTCAATCTGTGAGAATAACGTAGCTAGCTCCTCAAACGTTAGGGACGAATTACCTGCTATACGTTTTAAATGATATTTAGCCGACTTGACGCCAGCTTCCCATATACCTCCAAAGTGAGGTGAATATGCGGGGCTAAATACAAATTTAATGCCTTCGTCATTAGCAAAATTTAGAGTAGACTTACGATTGGACCTGAGAATTCTACAAATCTCATTGTTTGTGCCTCTGAAATTGCTACCATTATCGCAAAAAATTAATTTAGGTTTACCTCTTCTAGAGACAAATCTCCTTAAAGCTAAAATAAATGCATCAGTGCTTAGGTCACTAACTAATTCTAAATGTATCGCTTTGGATGAGAGGCATACAAATAAACAGAGGTAACACTTTGAGGTACGACTGCCACGACCCTTGCGGCTAGAGATCATGAAGGGCCCAGCAAAGTCAACACCACTGTTATAAAAGGGAAACATTGAGTAACTTCTCTCAGCGGGTAAGTTACCCATTATAGGTTGCAATGTTTTGCCACGCAGACGAACACATATCAAACACTGCCTTACCGTACTGCGTGCCAAATGCCTCCCACCTATAGGCCAAAATCTTTCTCTTAAAGAAGCTAGCAAGTGTTGAGGTCCTGCATGAAATAGACGTTCATGTTCGTATCTAAATAATAATTTTGTAAAATGATGCTTTGAATCTAATATCATTGGGTACTTCTTATCATAACAAAATTCTGAGTTTTGCAGTCGACCACCAACTCTTAAAATATTATTCTTATCTATAAATGGATTTAATGATAATAACTTAGACTTACGACTCAGAGCTTTCTTAATATTTACTAATTGAATTTCCGTAGAATAACTTTCTAGTTGACATAACCTAACTAACATCATTAGTGATAGATCTAACTCTTTAGTATTTAATGGTCCAATAGTTTGACACTTCTTGTTAAAATAATTATAAATAAAACGTTGCACATATGCATAAATTCTAACAACTTTCTTAAACTCGGAATATTTCTCAAAATCTATAACATTACTTATTTTTACTACATTACATTCAATGGTACTTGAGTGCTTTATTTCAGGTAAACTAGGGGGAATTTGAACATTTTGTTGTTGAGGCCATGAAGTAGGTTCAGCAACGAGGAACGAAGGTCCTTCCCACCAAAGAAGAGATGACTGTAAATGCTTAGGACTCACACCCCTAGAACCCATATCTGCCGGATTTTGATCCGTAGGAACATAATTAAAGGTGAATCCAGATGTTAATTCGTGTATTTCATTTACTCGGTTACACACAAATATCTTAAGATCCCTAGGAGGGGTTTTTACCCAGCCTAAAACTACCATTGAATCAGTCCATATAAATTTTCTACTAATATTACATTTTAGAGACTCTGATACCTTGGAGCATAAGCGAGCTCCTAGCAGAGCGCCACACAACTCCAACCGCGGTATGGTGGTTGGATTCATTGGTGCAACTCGTGCCTTGGCACACAACAGCCTGACTTTGATTTTATTATCGCAGCCCTTGGAACGCAGGTAGACACATGCTGCGTAGGCATGTTGTGAAGCATCTACAAAACAATGTAATTCAATATTATTAGGGTTATCACACAAAACTCTCCGTTCGATACGGATATTTGATAAATTTGAAAATTCTTTTAATAACTTAGCCCAGTTTTTACAAAACTCAGCTGGCACTGGATCATCCCAGTCTAACTTAGAAGACCACAACTGTTGCAATAAAATTTTAGATACTATAGTACAAGGACACAATAATCCTAAAGGATCAAAAACCTTGGCTGTCGTAGATATTACAGACCTTTTAGTAATCTGAGCTGAAGGCTCCAAATCTGTAGAAAAATGTAATGTGTCGACCTTAGGACACCAGCTTAAACCTAATACACTAGACTCTTTATTAAAATCTACAGATTTCGATGAATTAATGTCGTTTTCGAATAATTGAGGACAATTTGTTCTAAATTTCCTTAACGGCAAACATGCTGAATTTAGTGTCTGAACTACCTTATTATATATATGTTTTAACCCTGCAACAGTTTCTGAACCTGTACTTAAATCGTCAGCATAAAAATCATTTTTAATGACAGACGCTATAGATATGTCCTCACATTCCCTTGCAAGTTGTAGCAAACACCGAGTGCTCAAAAAAGGTGCTGAAGCAGTACCATAGGTAACAGTATTCAGTTGTAATATATCTAGAGGGTTTGATGTATCATCGCGCCACAATATAAGTTGTAGATGGCGCTGTTTTTCAATAATTTCTGTCTGCCTAAACATTTTCTCTATGTCACCTGTTAGAACATATTTATGTAAGCGAAAACGAAGTAAAATGGAGATTAATCACTTTGTACTACAGGCCCAATCATTTGTATGTCATTTAGTGACTTACCAGAACTTGTTTTTGAAGAAGCATTGAATACTACGCGGAGCTTTGTAGTTTCACTCTTTTCACGTATTACTGCATGATGGGGCATGTAGTATCCAAACTTAGGCTTAACTTTCAATACTGATAAATGACCTAACATTTTATATTCATCAATAAATTCCTTATACTTAATTTTTAAACTAGGATTTTTTGTAAATTTTCTTTCAAGACTTTCAAAACATTTTTTAGCTATATGATATGACTGACCAAGTGTTTTCTCAGGCATTTCCTTTAAAGGCATAGCTACAGAAAACCTACCGTTGCCTAAACGAGAAAAGTTTTCATTAAAGTGATTTTCACAGAGTTGTTCTTCTATAGACAATGTTTTACTTGTTGGAAATTCATCAATTTTCCAAAACCTTTCTAAAGAATCTTTTATTTCTTGAGTAAAATTACAATAGACTTTAGAAGGAGAGTTAGAATTTTTTATAGGGCCACCTATGAGCCAACCAAACATAGACTCTTGTAATACTGGCTGGTGGCTGCCTAACTTAATTATATTTGACCCTACTATATCCCAATACACGTTGGCTCCTAAGAGTATGTCTACCTCAGCAGGGGAATAGAAGTTAGGATCTGCTAAATTAATATTTACAGGTAACTTAAAACTACTAGTATTAATTACAGAATTAGGTAATACTCCTGTTATCCTAGGAACTATTAAACACCTAACATTAATTTCAAATTCACTATAAGTAGATTTTATTCTAATATTGCAACTCTCTTTAATATTGCATGTCGCATTGTTTATACCACAGACATTAACTGACTCACCGGGGTTTACAGATAACCCTATCTTCCTTTTGAAAGCCTCAGTAACAAATGAAGACTGACTACCTGTGTCCATGAGTGCCCGTGCAAAATATACTTTGTTATTTATTAAAACTTTGACTACAGCAGTACATAATAGAACTTGGTCTTTCGATATGACCGATAGTGACACAGGTAGCGAGGAAGAACTAGTAGTAGGCTGATCAGCTGTGACCGAGTTACTCCTATCTATATGTAATAGTGTATTATGTCTTTTCATGCAAGTGCGACAGACTGCCTTTAACCGACATTGATAGACTGAATGCCCTTTACGGAGGCAATTCTTGCATAAATTTAACTTATTAATTTCACCTAGTCGCTCATCCACACTCATATTTTTAAATTTATCACATAAATACAAAGGATGCTCTTCCTTACATAAAACACAACAATTGTTATATATTTTCTTATCTACTGAAACAATAAGGCTTTTAGATTGAGAACTTACTTTATTTTTGTAGTCAGTCTGCTTGTCAGACCGGCTATTGTTATTGTTAAAATAGGCAGTCTCGAGTATGTCTGCTCGACTGCGTAGAAAGGAATAAAATTCATTTAATGTGGCCAGCTCAGCGAGATTACTCTTATGTTCTTCCCACTTCCTACTTGTATGGATGTCTAACTTAGCCGATATCATAAATATAATAAGCACATCCCACATATTAGTAGGCTGACCTAAAGTTTCTAATGCCCGCAAGTGTTTAGACACATGGTCTACAATAAACCTTAAAGACTTATAAGATTCTCGTTGAAGAGACTCAATATTAAACAAAGCTTTCAAGTGATTATTAATCAAAATGTTTTTGTTGTCAAACCTTTGACATAACAAGTCCCACGCTATCTTGTAATTTTTAGCACTAAATTCAATAGATTTAATGACTACGGCCGCACCTCCTAATAGTGCAGACCTTAGATAATGAAACTTATTTATAGGTGGAATATCTGGATTGCTATCTATAACTGTCTGAAAAGTGTCCTTAAATTCCAACCAATTTAGGTAATTTCCATCAAAAGTAGGAAGTTTAATAGTTGGCAATTTAATACCATTGAATTTCCCAGAACAACAACTACTATATGAAGCTTGATCGCCATCAACTTCTTTGTTAGATTTTTTGTTCAAAAAGCTATCCAAAATCTCTTGACTACATGATATAAGGGTTATAAATTTATTTTCTATAGATTCCCTTTCTAAAATTTGCTGTTCTGAATCACTATGCAAAATGTCAACTTTGTTTTGAACTGCCTCAAACTCATCCATAAGCGACTGAATTTTACTTAATTTTAACTCTAATTCTTTATACTTGACAGTAGGAATATCCTTTAAACTTTTAAAATTAGAGATATATTCATCAAATCGCGTTAAACGACCTTTAATAATGCCGCGTTGTTTAATTAAATTCGATAATTCCATCTTAAGCTCCTCTGATTCACTCATTTTTAACTTTTAAAATTACACTAGCCAATAACACAGACACAAACACTGAAATATATATGTGTGCACTCAAACCCGTTTCGAAACGTAGCAGTAGAGTAGCCCAGGTCCAATCGTTAGCGCTGGTGCCGCCGCTCGCGCCGAGCAGACAGCGTAGCCAGCAAGCGCGCCCGCACGAAGCGTCGCGCGCGAAGGAACCCGGTAGGCAGCGATGCCGCAGCCGAGATGAACAGGATGCGCTCCACCGCAGCGGGTCGCTGGAATTAGTCGGCAAAAATACTAAGAAACGGAAACAAAATAGAAGTCGTGCTGGGTCTGTGATAGGTAGTTACTTAGGTATTGGAATTTAGCTTAAATTGCTTGCAATGCAGATGGACTTTGTGAAAGATAATATGTGCTTATAGGTATTATGTGCAGCGTGCAAATTGCGTGCGTTCTCGTAGACAATGATATCGCTATTGTTGTAAGCTTGATTAACCAATATATAATAGGCTAACGCTTCAATAGCGCAGAGACACACCGTTTAATATATAATAAAATTACACCACCACTCACTTGTGACTTCAAAAATTACACTTGCGATTAGTGCTTACGTGCCCCTGGGAGCTAGATTAGGAAAAGCATAAGTAGGCAATAGGTTCCTAACGCTCGAGAAGCAGCGAAGCGGCCATTTTGTTGAACACAATAATTGAAATATAATTATATTTGGTAGGTAGGTATTTCACTAGGTGAGTAGGTATAGGTATAGAAATAGGGAAATGAAAGAAGGAAGGGCTCACTCCCCTTGGGCTAGACCTCCGGCGATCCCCGGTCGGCTCCCGAGCAGCTCCTTTAATCCTTTTTCTTAAATTTCTTATGCGCAGGCCGCGGCGCACCCGACGCCACGCTATCGTCTTCGTCTTCCGAGTCTTCGAAGTCCTGTCACGGTCGCCACTTTTTGTTGGGGTTTCAACAAAACTACGTTTCTTGAATAAACGTGTATTACTATTATTACAAAATATATTATGACTCGAATCTCGGTAAATAAAATAAAACTTGAGAGGCGTCGGCGTCGGTGTGACGCAGAGTTAGCGCGACCTCACGCGCAGCGCTTGATTTTGAAGTGAAGAATGGCGGCGGCGTCGCGCGGCGCGCTGACGCCGGCCGGCCTCCCGTCCCTCGCTCTCCTCAGTCCCCTTCAGACGCGCTAGTGTTGGGCGCGAACACAACCTTAAGGAAAAAGCGATGTCTTCTTTGTTCTGGTATTTCTATTTTGCTCTGGTATAACGTGATATTTCTGTGATTTTGTATTGAATTGAGCTCCCAACATTTCGACACTGTTGCAAGCGCTGTGGTCATGGATGGTAATTTTAATATTATATTTATGAACATTACTGCGTTTATATATTATACGGCTGACCATACTTACAAATTTGAACACCTAACTTCGTAGATTTACGCGTAGACGCGTATTACATTTAATATCTGTTAATTTGTAACTGTAACCGTTACACATCAACTTGGACCTCCACTCTTACCTTTTTTCTAACTAAATTATAAGACTGATTAAAATATGAGCAGTAATTATCCTCATAAATCACAGTACACTTAATAAGTAAAATATACAAATACCTATTTATAAAATGTAAGTATTATACCTAAATACATTTACATTTCATAATTTACATAATCTAATAAGCGAATAAAAACAGCAATATAATTGGTAACAAACAAAAAAAGTGTAAATGTCATAAATTATTACAACGTTACTCGTAATGTTTACGTCGACGTTAATGACTTTCACGTTACCCTTACGCAACCATCACGATAATTGCTGACGCAACGCGAACGGTACAAACAAAGCTTCTAATTGGAAAACTCGGTAAAGTAACGTAGGTTTGGCTAGTATGTGTGTATCCGGCTTAATATTTGTTGTAGTACTTATACCGTATTAACATAATCGGTGGCATTTGACTAAAATAATAATAACTAATGTAAGGATTGAGGTGTGAATCCTCAAGAATAATAATATAATTCGTAATATTACCGACCTCGGGTGGAGCACACAAAAAATCGGACAAACTCACCACTGACATAAGTCACACCTTATGGCTTTTAGTTAGCCAGACTCCTTACATACTGATACTGATTTAAGAAGCAGTGATAGTCTAAAGGTATGACATGTGACATTTGGACTGCCAAGTCAAAGGTTAAAGGTTCAAAAACCAGGCACACACCTCCGATTTTTCGGTTTAATGTCGGTATTAGAAAGTGGGATTAGAACCCACGATACAAACCTCAAAAAAGATCAACTGCCTACGCCACCTACTACATTCTACAACCTTCATCGTGTCATCAAAAGTGCTACCATTTACATATTTTAAACAATTACATTAATTTATAATTATGTCATAGGTATCGCTAAAATGTTAATTAGAGTCGAATTTTTAATATAATTTTCTGACAGTAACAGACAGACAGTTCCAAGTTTGTAATTAGATAAATTAATATAATAGATGTCTGACAGTGACTTTAAAATCTGGGATAACCGACGTGTTATACAAATCGCGAAAACAAAATCAGCTGTTCCATACATTTTGTTGAGTCACGTGACCATAAATGTATGGAACAGCTGTTTTTTTTTGCGAATTCAGGGTTGGTCCCATAGTAAAAGTTTAATGACCCGTTTTAAGGATGCGGGTGTTTTACAAATAACCCTGTATAGGTTGTAATAAAGTTTACTAAAAAAAATCATATAAAATATTTACGCATAAATTATCTCAGATGGCATTTCCCTTTAGATTTCGTTGCCTGTAAGGTTGTAACAAGAACGCTATATTTCATGTCTATCCCTACGGAACGTACTAAAAAATGGCCGGTGTCCCCTAACTGCCAGGCTTCCGGGTTTTATAAAGCGTTTCCTCAGGGAATATAGTAACCTAAAATATATTAAATACAAAAACATTTTTATAAAGTGTAACAGTGACCTGTTATGCGAAATAAATCAGCGCAAGTAAACTGTTGAAAATATTAATTCAACTCGGAAAACGCGGGCGTAAATTCCATGAGCCGAGTAGAACTAGATAATACATATACCTAGTATTTCTACTACGTCATTTTCCACTTCGCATGAACACAAAGCCTGTTCGCCACAGAGATAAAACGAATGTCAGAATTAGGTTAGTATTTTAAACAGCGTCCAACACTAGGGAATATATAGTAGCCCACAAATTACATTATCTACTCACAGTCCTCACGTAAAGCCTGAATATAACAAAAGATTCTATGTGAAATTTGAATAAGTTTTATACATAGTTAAAAATTAGGGACATTTTCTAGAAACAAAAACCGTTTGTCACGTAACCAGGTTATTACATTTTTGAATATAAAAACGGTTCGTTTAAGTACAATATTGAAGTCAGAATTATCAGAAAAAAAAGTCTAATCAACTCAAAAGAATCGCAGTTTTACGTCTAACGTGTCAATACAACACTTATTAGTGGCACAATTCCAGTTTTGTTAATTTCAATTTGTAAGCAATATGCAGTAATTCCAATTTTTTCAGTGGCAATATTACTGCCAAAGAAAAAATTCAATAGTAAAATGTAAAAATTACAAATTACTTTTTACGGTACGGTACGGTCAAAATATTCAGATTTGAACAATGTAGGTAGGTACCTACATATCGTATGTATGTATAGATCTCAGTCATGTTGTTATTCCGGATCCAAGTGATAACAACCTTTTTTTTAATGACTTATCCCAAAACTGTATTAAATTCAAATCAAAGACATCAATGGGAAAGAAAAACAATCTAAAAACTCAATTAAGATGGCGAAAACACGAAAAATACAAATTGGTCTTGAGAAAATTAAACAACGACGATCCATCTTCATACACACCAATTTCGTTGCTTCTTTCTTACTATGAATAAAGGCTAACAATTCGTCTTGAATACGAAATTGGACATTTTTCTTATTACAATTTTAATTAAGAAAATTCTATTTCTAAAAGTGGGTAGTCAAGTCTGAAAATGATTAAATTAAGTATTGAGGTTTTCTAACACGAAATTATTAGTACCTAGTATCAAGAGTTTTGAAATTGTTTTTCACAAATATCTCCCCCTACTCACCCCTAAAGTAGTAGGTAATATAAATATTATATTCTTGACCCTAGTCAGTATACATATACAGGTTTAGAAATTCTAAAATATCTCGTATCTTCAGAAAATACGGAAGTAATGTTAGGATCTATGAATTGGAAAATCACAAGTGCAACAATGTGTGGTTTTACCGTAAGAAATTTAAATACGGGGGCGAATCAAATTTTCCGCTCAGTTTCAAAAGAGTTATTAATTATTAAAAAAGGTTGAAAGTGCTGAAGAATGTTAGCTTTTCAACCGTGGGCAGTATATAAAGTTTTACGACAATTAAAGTAAGATAAGACCTTAGTGTGGGCTGATGTGTTTCAAATATTCTATTAGCCTGGAACCAAAACCAATTCAGAGTTTCGTAATTAACTTTTTTTTACTCATTGCAGGATCGCTTCATTACTAACTCGATTAAATTAAATACTTTTTTCAAAATGTATTTTATTGGGAACGACACGGAGTTTAGTTATTTAGTGAGAGCATAATACAGAGATACTGTTACTGATTCTGACAAAAGCAGTGATAGCCTAATAGTATGACCACTAGACTGCCAAATCAAAGATCGTAGGTTTAAAACTCGTATTAGAAACTAATTATCACTTGCTAAAACCGTGAAGGAAAACATTCTGAGGAAACCAGCACACCTGAGAGATTTTTCAACGGTGTGTGAAGCCATGTCAGAGGTCTAGTGGCAATTTAAACCTTGACACTAGATACTTCATCAACCATATAATAAAGACTGACTTTAACCCATCTAGAAATACAGGCTTTGTCAACATCAGGACATTTCGAAACTTGTTGACCAAATTTAGGTAGAAAGCAGGACGACCGATGTCAACTCACTTATGTGGCCGGCTTGGAAATTCATTGCCGAATCTATCCATTTTACACGCAAGCTATGTTAGGTTCCGTAAGCACAACTGTAGGTAATGGACTTTTACAAACATCAAAATCTAGCCTTTATAATTAGGATCTCCAAAGAAGGGTTGAAACCTTAGAGTACATAAGAAAATATAGAGCAACCCTATAGAAGTATGAACTATGAGCACGGGTATGAACAACGCGGCCGCGACACGAGCTCTGTTTGCGATCATACCTCGATCGACTGCGGTTCAACTAGGCTCCACGAGCGAAAAAGTTACATTTTAGCTTATAACATGGTTAACTGCTGAGTGAAAATTTTGAAAAACGTCTAGAAAACATAATTTGAAAAAATGACATTTTAACATTTCTATGGTGAGACCTACTTTCGCTCCGCACAAGCCAATGTGGTTGACGTTATCACTCTATATTTTCTTGAATACTCTATGGGTCGAAACACAAATTATTAATTCATCGCATCTTTGTAAAAATCTTAACATGATCTATTATGATTAAACGGTGTACAAATTTGTTTCAAATCAGTTAATTATAAACTCGGTTTTACCTCAATTTACCCGAAAAAAGTAAATTTCCTCAGAATGTTAAATCAACCCGTTCACTCCTACAGTAATGGACCTTTATCATAAAATATAAAAAAAAAATAAACAAAAAAGCAATGCAAATAGAATTTTGAATGGAATTAATTTCGAATAGGTATTTTCGCATTTTATGAGGTTGAGCTTAATCTTTTGTGATGAAGGGTAAGGGCCTTTTGTGACAAATTTGTTATAAGTTTATAGGTCCAATTTAAACTAGTAGATCTACAAGTAAAATTCAAAAATCAAACGGAATTGGTTGATTATACGTTAACCAAAGAATAACACTTACAAACACGTAAGTGTTATCCTTACCTGAAATCAGCTGGTTATTAATTACCCTGCCGACCCCAACAGATACGATGTCCGAAAAATATTATTCTTTCGTTAACGTTTGATGAACATGTTGAACCAATTGTCAGAGTTAAAACTGCCCTGAAAACCGCTAAAATATCTTTACACAACGTTGAAATTCTCTCAGTGGTGCTGGTCTCTCCCGATGTAGAAAAAAAACTATTTGTGTCACTCCTTCTTCTGCTATTATATTATTATAATAATCAAGATAAATCATTTTAACCGACTTAAACAAGAAGGAGGTTATCAATTCGATATGTAATTTTTTTATGTTTGTACCACCGATTGACCGTTATTACCGCGATTTGAGTACCTAATTATTTTTTGTTTGATTCGATTGGTCCAATCGGTAACAAGGTTTAGGATGAGGTGCTTTCATTAATTGGAACTTGCTTAGCTTGGCACCGAATACAAAATTTCTAGCTTTTGAGTGTCTTGAAGTCAACATTATTTTTGTAAAAAAAAATTGACGTATTATTTTGTCTGTCTTCGGCACGATATTAATATTCATAATTCTAGTAATAGCGACAAATTTTCCACTTATTCCTACATTTGCCCCGCCTCAAGGGTTTATTATCAATTTTGCCTAAGTTTGCTTTCCTCTGCACCGATAGTTCAAGTTTAACGATGTATGTGGCGCACCCTATCGCCCAGCCCAGAACATTGCACAAGTTTACAATCTATTATTCACTTTTAACCAGTTGTAAAGTATGAAGTTTTCCTTTGTCCATTTAACTTTGTCGTGTGAAGTAAATTGTTTTAAATTGAGATAGGATTTTTGATTGGTTGTCAGTTACAAGTCTCTTATTCTAGTTTACATAAAAAATATCTTCATGTCGCGGTTTGATTGAAAATAGCGATGAGTAACTTGGAGGTTACGATTTGTTAAATTGAAAGTTTTGTATTAATATTTTTGTGAATTTTTTTTTTTCAAATTTCTTATTAAATATTTATAGTTTTGTATTACTTTCATTTTGTTCCTTATTAATGTCAGCGCTTTTGAAACAGCCCTAGAACAGAATTATAGAAATATGGAACTCTATAATTATGTTAAATGCAACTCAAAGCTCACTGCCCATCGGCCAACGCGATAGAAACTGCCGCGTTATAAGAACGCTGACATAATAGACACCTACATTTAAATAAATTCATTTGTTTAAAAAAATATACCATAATTCATATATATATATATAAATATATGTATCGTTGTTTTATAACAACGCTTGGAGATTGTTAGGAACGCGCTGTACGGAACGTGCCTTTATAGTTCAAACGAATCCTTTTTTTAGTTTCAGCCTCACGTCCGAACAAAGGTCACCGTACAACCATTAATCTTTTTCCATTACAACAATACGTTCCAAAAATTACCCGGGACATCTTTTTTGGTATAAAACCTTCGTGAGCAATAGATATTAAACATTTGCATAAAGAATAAATTTTATGTGGAAAATTCCCCATTATTCCCTAACACAATACAACGAGAACGGAGAAAATAATTTCCTTACCGCACTTTGTAGCAGAAGTGGTTAGGTTCGCGTAATATTATTTTAGTACTCTCATTATGAATATGTTTGTTGTTATGGGTGTGATTTTAATTAAATAAACAGCTACACGATAGAAACCCTAAGGGACTATGGGTCTCCATAATTCATAAGATAGAATAGGTGTGCTATAAAACAGACTTCAAAGTACCCGGCCTATTGAAAAAAGTATAATTTTCCATTATACGAGTAATAAACCTATATACAAAGAATTTATGAAAAGGACCCTTAAGTTATGTAACATAGTCACCTAAACCTCCTTGGCATTAGTAACACGTCTAACGGCTAATCGGCCGCGATAATGATTTCTTTTAGGAAATGAAGTGGTATAAGCCCCCCTAATAGTCTTATTTACAGCAATAAAGTCGACTTATAGTCTCCTAATTTGGCCAGTGTCAAGTATTTTTAATATTTCAAATAAATAAAATGTAAAATCACGCCATGTCTCATACTCTACGTTAGAAATAATTTCTCCCTAATAGTCACTAAACGTCACAAAAACGTTCATATAATGACAAATTATTTTTTACTTTTGTAAGTATTTATAATATTTCAAATAAATAAAATGTAAAATCACGCCATATCTCAAACTCCGTGTAATAATTTCCCCCTAATAGTCTCTAAACGTCACAAAAACGTTTAAAATAATGACGTTATCATTAATTATTTTTAACTTTTTATTCCACAGATAAAAACATTTCCGTAATCAAATTATATGGCTACTTGCAATTAAAGATCTTTTTATGCTCCTTAAAATTTATTTTATGGGGTATTTAAAACTGCTTGCATTCTACGATCGGTTTTAGTTGAATGTAGATCTATGGCATCAAATTGTAAGCTTTGATTACGTCAGGAAACACTCAGAGGAGCGCAATGACGTTGAGTTTACGATTATTATTGAGTAAAAATAGCCGCCATTTTGTTACACGGATATCTACATTTGTGGATAGAATAATATATATACTTCCACGTGTACTCACTTGAATAAATGTATACTTATACATAGCTGGTACCTATTAAAATGTATATATGTATAAAGCTTTGTAAGTATATTCAGGCTTATTTCAGGAACAACCAGTTCGATAGGACTTAACAGTTAATACATTACAGGGTTCGTTTATTGAGAAAGGAGAAATTTATTTTGTCGGTCAAATCAATTTACCGGCTAGTAAATGATTTTAAAATAAAATATCCCACATAGGTAGTTAGCTAATTTCTGTCGAGCTTGGCCGCTGTCACCGAAATTCAGTAAGGAAGACATTATTGTAGAAAGCATAATAATATAGTGTCATATCCATAACAATATTATTATTATGGTTAAATAGGCTTCATGCTTGGTAGCTGGTAAATGTCCGTTATTATAATATAGCTGTGTATTATATAGCCGTTATTATCATTAGCCACGGAGCAGGTTGTAATATTACAATCATTTATGTTTATAACATGTTAAAACGGTTATATACACCCTTTAATAAAGCGTGCGCATTTTTATAAAGTATGCATAAGTTAAGTATACATTATAGTTCGAAATTTTGTAGAAAGACAAAATAAATAGTGGGATTTGAACCCGCAACCTACAAGGTAAGGCCCCCAATCATTATGGCACTAAGCTATACGTAATCCCGCCCGTGTTATCAAAATTCTCTTTTATATTCAACCATCTCAGATGGTATTACATCCACCCCTTGTACGTAGTAGGTACTAGTGAGCTGCATGCCTCGCTTTGCAGTTAGAATACAATGCTACAACGCTGTACCTACGGATATATTCTCAAATATTGGTTCAATAAACGAATATATGGAAACAAGCAAGCTTGATATCACAAAAAACCAATATTTGTATTTACTAATTGGAAAAACCGCGGAAAAGCCCCTGATAAAACAACGGTTAAAATAATATAAACACTTTAAAACAAACTTGTTACGATTCAAAAGCCTAATAATTAATTATCATAAAAATAATTAAATTATACTTTCATGCGATCATTACCGTACGATTGGTAAGTATATTTATTCATTCAATTTATAATTGTATACAACTAACATTAAATTACAGCTAATATTAAAAACTAAAACTAAAAATAAATTAAAAAGAAAAACTTTATCTAAAAGACCTCTTCCAGAGGGCAATGTCCCCAAATTATACAATTACGATTAATACATTAATAACTTACCCTCGTGACATAGGTACCGATAAGGAAACTTCAGCTACAGCAACCATTCGCCTACTCAGTACTTACCGATCGTAAGTGATCGCAAAACTTAATTTTATAGGTTATCTGTCCAATCTTACAATCCAATCTTAATATCATAATATTTTTGGGGTCTTATTCTTCTTGTCGTATGAAAATTAATTCAACTTGGTAGCAGAGTTTAAATATATTTTGTAATTTTTTTTTATTCGATATAAGCAGATGTTTGTGACGAATGTGACTTAAACAAAAATACTATGTGTTTTTTTAGCCAGTAGTCAAAAATAATTATTCAAACCTGTGTTATATAGGTACTGTTTAAAAAAACAGGCATCCGGTTCGTCGCACGGTACGATCCGTTTTATGTGGTAAAGTGTACTTCGTTTTTTGTTCAAATAAACACAGTCGCAGTTTTCCTGTGCCATTTGAAACGGTGTGTGGAGCAAATAAATGGACAATTAATTGGCAGGGTGCCCAATGCTCATTTGTTTTGAAGTCTGATCTACTCTACTAGTAGTAAAGTAAAAGTAATTGATAGAATGGGCACCATATCTTTGTATACCTCCCTCGGGTGCGAAAAGAAAACGCAATAATTCTTACCACTCTTTATTTTTAACTTAGGTACAGATTTATACAATAAGTTCATATTTAAACAAGTATTTGTAAGCAATTTGTAAGTTTAACATAATATAATGTTGCCAGTTAGATTTCTTTATTCAGGCTAGTTGCTATTTTTTTTAATTATATATAAAATCTATAATTTTTCCTTTGTTTTAAAATTAATAATAAATTGTAGCTACTTTTTTCTTTCTTCTTATAAGGATAATTAAATATCCCAAACATTATTATTAACAGATATTTCAATTTAAAGCCTTGCTGATGGTAATGTTATAGTCATAATTTGGCTCAAGTTTTATATCACAAATGAGTTTAGGACTCACGCGACATGTTATAAAAAACTTGAAAAAATAAAATATATTTTCAAAAAATTAAATGGTAACTTTGTTTGCTGAATTTAAAAATTCACTAAAAGTTCAGTATTCCAGACTGAAATAAACGGACATGACAGAACGCCTCGTTCTAATGACCTTAACTCACACGAACTCGATTTAACTGAATTTAAAATTTAAAAACGTACCTTCGTTCGCTATTAGAACTTATTGTACCTGAATTTAAACTTGTAAAGTCAACACGTGTCGCTTTACACACTGCAGCACCCGGTCCCGAGTCCGACTAGTGCTTGACTAAAGGTTTGGTTTCGGTTTCGGCCAGTTTTGACACAAGTTGAAAATCACTATTTCGGCCTTCGATATTCTAATCCGGCTTCGTAATTCATAAAAATAAAAATATTATAAA
This sequence comes from Protodeltote pygarga, assembly GCA_936450705.2. Classification (NCBI taxonomy): domain Eukaryota; kingdom Metazoa; phylum Arthropoda; class Insecta; order Lepidoptera; family Noctuidae; genus Protodeltote; species Protodeltote pygarga. The sequence goes on along the minus strand of OW388265.2, from coordinate 6,681,776 downwards.
TCTGGCTGTCTTCAAACTAGCTATAAACTGCTTAACTTTATAATTTACCGTACTAATCAAATTGGAACCATTTGGAATTAACTTAGGTAGTAATCAAATAATGATATATGGAAATCACTTATGTACTTATAAAATAATAACAAATGGAATTAACTTAGGTAGGAACTAATAAAATAATTCTATATGGAATTAAATTATGTACTAATAAAATAATACCATATGGAATTAGCTTAGGTACCTACTAATAAAATAAAAGACACCATATGGAACTAACTTAGGTACTGATAAAATAATTTCATATAGAAATTACTCAGGTAGGCTACTAACCAAATCTGAATCTGAATCTAGAAACTGAAACTAAATTTGATTTTGGTATCGGCCGTAATAATTTTACAATTTTTTGTGGGTTATTGGTCAATTCGCACGAAAAGCGTTCGCACGAATTGTGCGAATGGACTCCTTAAAATATTAATATTATTTCTGTAGTCGAATGGCACGAAGTCAATTTATTTGTGGGCGAATGATCCCCGTGCGAAAAAAGTAGTAGGCTAATGGCACACTTGGTATTTAATTGACCAAACTCAAGGAAAAAGTACAGTAGTGCGCAAAAGTGATTGTTAAATAAAATGAACGGTACAAAAATTAATCAAAAATATCTTTATTAAATAATAACTAAATAATATAATGTATACATAAGTATATTTTTAATCAAATTAGTTTTTATTTGCTTTATCTAGGATGTTATGAACTTTCTAAATAGGTATTTTTGATAGAATAAATGCAAAGAAATGTAAAGTAACAATTTGAAAACAAATCAAAAACCCTTTATTAGAAACAAATATCTTCAAGAACAAGTAGGTACAATACAACTATCAATATGAATACTGTATGAAAAATGTTAAAGACTAGTCTTGCAATATCTATTAATAAAAAAAAATTGGTATTCTTACTTATTTCAAGTAACTTCTGTATATATTATATATATATTAATATTAAAGAATCAAGTACAATAATAAAATAATTTTTTACCATTATTGATACAATATCTAAATTTACAAAATAGAATTGAAACAAAAATTACTTTTTGACAAACCCAAAGAATGAAAAATAAGTGTATTTAACACTCTGAATGAATAAAAAAACTTTTGAATTGTAATAAAAATCACAATTATTATTAGTAGTTATATAATAATCTGTACTGAATAAAATTATAAAATGTAATGTTTTAATATAATTCAGTATAGATAATTTTTTCTAAGTTTAATTTCAAGTTTTAACGAGTCTTAGCAGATATGTATAATACACTATTAGCACTTCTTTTAAAAGAAAATTGTGTTTTTTTTTTTTTAAGTTATAATATAAAAAGCAATTTTCAGGTTAAGCAGGATTTTTAGTTAGCCTTTGAACAATTTTAATTTATTTTTTCGTGTAAAAGATGTGCTAAGAATGCCCTAAGAAGTAATAACAAATATAGTTATTTATATATTCTTGAGTTAAAATGAACAATCACTTGTTTAAAAATGAAATATTTTAGTTAAGAATATTACTATTAAATAAAAAATAATAGACTTTTGATTTTATCACAATCAAAATCACAGTTATTAGTAACAATCTTAATACAAATAATTTCGGTACTTAAATACGTTTTTATCAAATATTTATTTATTATCTTAATTTTTGATACTAACGGGCAAATCAATTATGCCAGAAATAAATTGCCTAAGAATATCTCCAATTTTTTTCTGCAATCTTATCCTCTCTAACAAGTAATAACAAATATAATATAGTTATTTATAATTATTTTATTATATTCTTAACTGAAAAATAACAATCACTTGTTTAAAAATGAAATATTTTAAATAAAGGAGTAAAATCTCGTTTTGATTAAAAACGCACTTTATTATCTTCCTGCCCTTGTCCTAATTTTGTTTTAAATTGGCGCAATAGGTTACAATTGCACTTGCAAGTTAACGATCAAGATCATGATTAATAAGTTTTTCGATATTTATGTCCATGACTGTACTTTGACGTTTTTTCTTCATTAAAATACCAAGTGTGCCATTAGCCTACTACTTTTTTCGCACGGGGCTCATTCGCACACAAATAAATAGGATTCGTGCCATTCGACTACAGAAATAATATTAATATTTGAAGGAGACTATTCGCACGATTCGTGCGAACGCTTTTCGTGCGAATTGACCAATAACCCTTTTTTGTCATCCACTAGTTAACCCGTTAATGCTAACGACAGAATTCATAGCTTTTGTGTTCACCCAGCCGCACAGATAACCTCCGGACCATTTTAAATTTAAAACTTTACAATATTAACAGTAAAATTACCGATAACGAGTTTGTGTAATAATTGGTACTATAATGGTCTCTTATTTCTCTTTAATTAGTTACATTATTGAACATACACTATTTTTTTATAGTATATTGCATATTTTATAAAGCATGAATAATATTAAAATATATAATCTCATGGCAAAAAAATTGTAATGTCATAATTCAATTATTAGTTCAGTTAAATTATGTCTTTGATGAATAATAAATTATCTTTGATTAGTTTGCCTAAAGGGTCTGAAGCCGCTAAGCCTTAGCCAAAATTTAAACACAGTGTTACTTAAAACTTAATTACTTACGTCGAAAGTTTTATCATAACAGATTTTTAGTACTTAAATGGTAGAATCATTTAAGTACAAAAAATCTGTAAAAATGTACCAAATGTAAAAATACAGACAAATTTTACATTTGTTACATTGTTGACCTTATTTTCTTGTTTTTAGATTATGGGAAAATATCACTTGCCTTTTGATAAGGAGTACTTGTGTGGGGTTCGTTTGGACCCCAACATAGTGTTCAAGATACTCCCGTTGTTAAAATAAGAATATAGCTATTGAAGATGCAACGGACAAACATTTAAAAGGTTGACTGGGGTCCAAATAGACCGTATGGCTAGTATTTAGTGTTAAATATTCATGTTAGAAACGTAAAATGTTAAAACTTTTTAAATATTTATGAATAATTTGGTAAGTTTTCTCATGAACAACTTGGGTTTGTTGGTGAACTAAATGAAAGTAAAGATCATTAATTAATGAGCAGATTCTTCGCTCATTCGTTGTACTAGCGGATACTTTAATTTCCCAGGAGGTTCTTAGATCATTTTCAAAGGTTACAAGTACCTAATAAAGAGATTATAAATAAATGCAAAAAATAAATGACTATATTTAGCAGAAATGTCACCCCTATAAAAAACATAGGGTATTTGAATGATGTATTTTCGTTTCCGTGTTTAAAAGGAGGCAGTATTGCCACGAAGGATTATAAATTAATTGACTGCTGCGGTACAGTGGTAAGAAGAATAACTGCTGAGGTCGAGATTTCGGTTTATATTTTTAAGTCAGAAAAAATGTGTGAAGGTTTTCCATCTGAAAATTCTTAGTATCATCGCTGCGTTCAAAACTGTGCCCGACATACGTCAATTTATCTGATAGGGGTTTTCCTTATGTTAATTATTAATGTGAAATTATGTTTGTTGGTTTTCAAGCAAGCTTTTATCTTGTAAAAAATGTTCTATGATACTGGCGAAGCTACAACAAATAGGTTGGATATATAAAATCTCAACATTATTCATTGTAAACTACTTCACAAATTCAACTAGATTTGAACCTTCAGAAAAAAAAGCGGACGTAGTGAATCTTCATATTCTTTTCCTAACCAATTCTACAGCGAAAGATCAAACGGTCTAGGAAGATTAATTGGCCGGCCGACGTTGCGTGCCGACCCAGCTTAACATTTACTATGTATTTACTTGAACCATTTGAATCTAGAATTCCATTGCGATAGAAGTTAAATATTCAAATGGAATTTGGTTTTCAAACAACGAACCCAGCGGTATTTGTAGACTGCTTTTTTTGGCCGAGCAAACGTTTCTATTCTGACGTTTTTTTTTCCAAGTTTGAATTCAGTTTGTTCACTTTGCGAGAGAACTATGAAACCCAGCATTGATAGATTGTACCTACGTAAATTTTTATAGGCTCGGAGTATGGGCGTTTTGGGGGAAAAAAATGTAGTGTATATCATGAAAAATAACAATATAAAAAGGAAACCATCGTGAATGTCCAAACAAATGTTTGGACATTGACTCACGATGTTTTCCTTTAACGTTTTTAAGTCACACACTGAAAATTTAGTGGTATGTGCTTGGGTTCGGGTTGAAATAATTAACTTGAATACATGCATATTAATTAAAAAGAGGAAGAACAAATAATTGTTAATGTAAAATAAACAATGCAATGTTTATTACTTTGATAAAATATCTATTTATTTATAAAAGTAATAGTGAAACAGATAAAATCAATTGTAATTAAGACATTGTATGATAATGTTATTTTCACAGGTCATTGTTATTATTTATCAGGAATCAAAAGTGGAAAAATATTGGAAAAGTAGTGAATAAAGTACAGTACAGTACCTCAGTCCTACAAACTCTGCACGCAATAACTCTCCCACCTGTGTATGTGTAATGCCCAACTACCAGCTTTCATAAATTCAAACTAAAATCATATTTTCATAGCACAGCGGGTTAGCAACAAGTACCAGGGTCACATAATAGGTAGGCTGTTCTTTGTACAACGGACGCGACGTAGAAGGTACAACTAATGCAAATGGCGGACATTGTTGTGGCGAATCCCTGAATATTCCGCCCGAATACACACCATCCGAAACACGCGCCTATTATTAACTCGCAGACAGTAAGTACTGAGTTGGATAATTGTGTATTGTTTGTAAAGGTAAGAATTTGAAAATAGAACGGACTTTTTGAACAGTAGAAACAACATTTTGAAAAAAAAATTGTAACATTTAAAAAAGTCTCTTATACAACAAAAATCAATGTAAATAGTAAGTAAGTTTAGTATATATAGTAGTTGAATAAGTTTGTACGTATGAATTATTGTAAGTATATAATTATAATTTAATTTATTTTTTCTTCTCAAAAAAAAAGATCAACTTGTATGACCTAAATATGGATAAACGTCGCACTTTTGCTGCGAAGGCTTAAGACATTAATTAATAAAAATTGCTAACACGAAAATTTTAAACAATATTTTAACAATATTTTTTTCTAAACGCCCTCTTAACAAATACAAAGAAAAACAAATTTCACGAGTAAAAATTTATGGCAGTTCTGGTTGCCATCCGTATTGTCGAAATACTTTGAACGCAAAATAGCCACAAAGGGAGCAAAATAAAGGGTCCCGCAATATTTTTCCCGTGGCTTAATATCAACAAGTTGTTTGAATAGCTTCGTATTTTTAACAATGAAACCGAACGGCGCACTGCAATGAATAAAATATGCACGTTGGTAATTTCACCACGAAATTCCCTCCAGTATTGTGATAGCTTACTATGTCCTCATTATTCCTTTTAGATAACACGTGTAGAGCTCTCAATTAATTTATGTAAATGAAGCATCTGATTTCATAATTCAGTGGCGTCGACTCCTAGACTGAACGTCAATGCGTTTAATAATTAAGCCAGGAATTATTTAGAAACAACTTTCGGCTCTCACAACTGGCGTCTTGACTATTCGTGTATTTATAAAGGGGTTAATAAACAAATTTATGTTAAACTAGTTCTAATTTAAGACAAGTTAAGTGCTTCAATATTTAATGGTAATTACGTGAAATAAACTTAGCACAAAAATTTACTAAGGTAAGTTAAAAAAATACGATAAAGAAAATGGGAGAGACCTTATAAAAGCTATTTCTTCGATTCGGTAAGTGTTCAAAAAAGTGTTTTCTTTAATAATATTAAAATTCAATTTCAATTTGACTGCCTCGTTGGTCTAGTTGTGGCAAGCGCAACTGCTGAGCGCGAGGTCCTGCGTCGATCCCGGGTAAGGCAAAGGGAGTATTAGTAGTAGGGGTCCATTACGAAATTCTCAGTAGCAGCACAGATTCTGGAATTGTGCCCGGTTAATAACAATAGGCTCCTATTACATGGGACTTAAAACAAAATATAATAGCCGGTGAAACGGAGGTGTAGGTACTGCATACACCTCTGCCTACCGGGTCTAGGGAATACAGGCGCGTGTCAATCAATGTTATTAAAATTTAACCACGTCAACAATTTTAAGAAATGTGTACTTAAACGTGAATATAATTCGTATAATGATACCTGTGCTTATTAATTTGCATGTTTTTAAACGGTTTTACTTAGCTTGTTTGGTTCAAATTTAGTAATCGATATTTCACCCTCTTCCTGTTGACAGATTGATCTGATATTTGGTACACAGCTTTAGTTTTGATGACAAAACCGTTTTGTGTAAAAAAAAACTTATATTACAGGAAATAAGGAAAACCAATCCAAACCAAAGGAATTAAAGTTTCAGCGACGTTGAGACTTGAAAAGTTACAAATTCCACGATAATCTTAATAAAAAGTTACCGCGACCCGGTGGGTACTTTTAAATAAATCAAACTGCAAAGTTTCAAACTTGGAAGTGTAACAGGTTCAGAGACGGTAGCTTTGAAATTTGGATCACCGAATTAGGAGTACCTTCTGATTCAATCATAACATTTTTAGCGCTTCCTTGCTAGTAAAACTTTGTTTTCTATCTTGTTCGTCATCTTCCTATCCTCTTTATTCTCAAACCTTGTTGGGGTCGGCTTCCAATCGAACCAGATGCAGCTAAATATCGATTTTCTACAGACCGACTGCCTGTTAGATCAGTTGGCAGGATTTTATGAAGGTACTGACTCCCTATAATGACCGACAAAGATCTATACGACAGCCGGGGCTGCCGGCTTAACGTGCTTTTCGAGGCACAAAGTAGGTGATATTTAATTAATAATACGCACATAGCTTCCTAAAAGTCATACTTGCGTGCATTGGGTTCGAACTTGAGACCTCTGACTTGCCACTCATACCACTAGGTCATAGATAGTGGTCATACCACTAGGTTATCGCCGCACGTTTTCTTTCTTATTCGCAGTTAGAAAAGCTGAAAACAAGAACGTTTCTGTTATATTTTTCGTTCTGTAGATGAACCGTATTCGGCTCGGTACTAAAATAAATTTAAGACCAATAAAACGCACAATGGCTTTGATTTCCTTTTATTATGTGTACCACGCGCGTCATCCGTGTCTCTTAACACGAAGTATTCCGATTGTGATCTACAAAGTACGTAAACGTTCTTATTTCAAAATGTTTCTTTTTATTCTAGTAACGACTTTTACTAATGCAGGACATTCGGTTAGAATTTTTCCCACCAAAACACACATGTAAAAAAACAGGCCAACTATTTGTCTGGATAATATTTTTGTAATATTTCTGTAAAAAATGTATATTGTGAAGTTCCGCATACATATTATGAGTACCTAGTTTAGTAAGCGAGGACGCACAAATCAGAAAAACTAGGAAACTATGATATAGATATACACAGGTATACTGCAGGCAGGATTTTTTTACTCTGTATAAGATGCACTGAACGAATTTATTTAAGAAATAATTAAAATATTTTTTCGAGTATAGAATTGTATGGATGTGAATTTTTCTCACAATTGTTATGGCCATGATTTTTTAATTTCAAATTTTACACTAGATCGAAAAGATATATATGCCAATTAAATTGCGATTATTGGACACTCATGAGTCGTGGCTTGGAAAATATTTCACCCATCATATGTTATTAGGAATACAGCTAAGGTTTTCATAGCTCCCTCCCCCTTCCCTTATTTCCAGCCCTGTACCTAATTTCAAAGATAAAAGGGGTAGAAAAGAACTCAAAACAATTAGCGTAAGTAGTACTTGGCCTGGTGCACTCTAGCACTTCAGTTAACTTTTTTTTCTATGACATTTTATTCTGTCTAGCTACACTATTATAAATGTAAGGTAGTGGCTAGACGACACGACGCGACGGTCAATAACACGTCGGTAAACTGTTATTGTTATTTTTTGAAGTTTATTTCGCATACCCAGAGCAGTGCAAGCATAGAAAAGCTTTATTTGAATGTCTTTTATTATTCTGTTGTGGCCATGTTTGTGTTGAAATTCAGTCTATTGTTCCGAAGTAGTTACTAAATTTAACTGTGTGCTATTGTGCTGGCAATAAGTGTGTGTTTTGCTAGTTGGGAGTTTTCAAATTTTATAGGAATGTGCAATTAGGCAGTAATATGTATGCTCCATTTTTTCTAACCAATCTTGAGTTATGAGCGGTCTTAGTGCACCTTTTATGGAAAAATACTGTTGCGGACAGTAAAAAAAGCTAACAATAACACAGTAACATTCGTTTTAGAGGTGTTACCTAAGCTTAAGATGAGTCGTGATAGCCTAGTGGTGGTGACCGTTGACTGGCAAGTCAGTGGTCTCGGGTTCGAACCCAAGGCGCGCACCTCTGACTTTTTGTAAGTTATGTGCGTTTTATAAATTAATTATCACTCTCCGTGCCTCGGATAGCACGTTAAGCTTTTGGCCCCAGCTGTCAATTGTAGATCTTTGACAGTCGTTACGGGTAGTCAGAAGCCCCAGTCTGACAACCAGTCTTACCAAGGGGTACCGTGTAACCCAATATCTGGGTTGTGGAGGTCTGATGGCAGTCGCTCCATGTAAAACACTGGTATTCAGCTGCATCCGGTAAGACTGGAAGCCGACCCCAACATAGTTGGGAAAAGGCTAGGCAGATGATATGACCTAAGCTTAAGATGAGGTAACTTAATTTGGAATGCACTTAGCTTATGGCTTCAACTCCAAAACGAATGTCTATGCTATTTCTAGTTTTTTAGGGTTTTAAAGTCGGTTTTATTTTCTCTACACATTCTCTATTCTGTTTTCTTTTTTGAAAGCAAAGATACTGCGTTCGATATTCTTCCAGGACAAATCAAAGCTAATGCAGGGTTATAGCTACTTGTCGTAAAGGTCACAAAACGCTGATGATACGTAACTGAAGACTGAACTCTAACTATCCAAACCCACCCCAATCCTAAACAAAATGTACCTAAGACAATGATAACAATGATAACCTAAGAAATGTACAAAATGTACATTTACATTGCCAAAGGAGTTATTATTAAATAAAATACAATTAACTGAAAATTAACGGAGTGAAATGACTTGAACAATAGCCAGGCAACACGAACAAGTAACCAGCAAATTATTATTTAGATAACGTCTGAACGAACAAGAGAAAACTTATTAAAGAAATGTTAACGCTAAGTCACTTAGTTAATTATTCAAAGAACCATCTTGTACAATGGAAATTAAATATACATAAGTTTAGGTGTGAATAAAACAAGAGGAATAAATAAGATTTTCATAAATTATATTATTATTCTTCTCTTTAACCGTGAATTTGTGAATAAACTTTTTAGGCCCGCTAAAACTTTAAAAAATAATCGGATTTGAAGGTTTCAACTGTGTATTATCTATTGTGTCGCGCGGATATAAAAATGTTACTGTTTTTCTAGCTACTGAAACAGATTACATAAACCTACCTAGGGCTAAGAGGCTGTGGCTATATAATTCAGAGGCGCAAAACTGCGACACAAAAGGGATTGAAACAAAATAATTTAATAAATGAGATTTTGCGACTGCCAATGAAAGAAAAAAGTGGAAAGATTTGAAGAAACCTTTGCCCAGCATAGGATAAAAAAATGCAAACTTTGATTTGTTTATACAATAGGAACTATATTTGTGAAACCACTGCACCGAGCACATAATACTATCACTGAATTTGAAGCGAATTAAAAAGAAAAGTTATGCCAGCTATGCGTACAAAGCTCAAATTCAAAAGAGTCAAAGAAAAGCGTTAAAAGAATTGCCATCTTAGGGTATTTTGCTCCGATTTTGATCCTTCTTTCATCATCTGCCTAGCCTTTTCCCAACTATGTTGGGGTCGGCTTCCAGTCTTACCGGATGCAGCTGAATACCAGTGATTTTGATCCTTCTTTAAATATAAAAATAATTAAGCTAAGCTACCTATCTTCTCTGCCTCTATGACTTAGGTATTTGCATAGAGTAAAAGTAAATATTTAGGTTTTTGTCTGGCAATTAAACGTCTAATTGTGATTGAGTAAAAAACATCGTCATAAACTTTCACTTTTCTAATATCAGTAGGATTGACTTAAACAATCGCTTATATAACAAAGACTTCAATCGTTGGTTCTTCTTCCCTAATTCAGTAATTTCGGAGTAAACCTTCAGCGTATTTTGCGTGTATCAAATTTAATTTAATACAGCAGAAAGCTGTGTTTAATCAACCCTTATTTGTCTGCCATCCTCACTATATATATCTAGTATTCTACAATGTTTGACTAAGCTACGTCTGCGAGGGCTTCAATTTGGCATGAAGGTAAGATGGGTCTCCGCGCTACTTGACTTTGACGCTATAAAATGTAATGAAACCGCTTGCAAAGCTTGCAATGAATGAATACCGCAATATTATACATAAACCTTGTAGACAACATATGATATTTGCATATGTAACCAAACAAAATGGGTCTTCAATTTAATTAAAGAATACTTAAATAGAATAGCCTATTGCGATTGCCAAATCGATTTCCAGGTTAAGTTTGTCTTGTTACCTCAAGATGATAAACAGACCTACGGCCTGCCTGGTGGTAACCTGTAACAGTAACGTATGAACGTTTGCAACACGAGGAGTATCACTTGTTGCTGCGTCACGCTTTGCTTGCTGCCTTTGGACGGATCATAGAAAGGGGTGATTGAACCTCCGGCATTCCCACTGACTGTACCAAACACAACATGACTACAGTACCTACTGTTTAGGACCACACTAAAACTACTATCACCGGTCGTGTCATTTTCGCCCAATACGAGCGCAGAAAAATTACGTGATAAAGTGCGCTGATTGGCTAACTATTATTTCCACACCCCTGTTCCTTGACCGCTATACTAAAAACTTCAACTAGAACATTGCATTTTATATATATCTCAAGGATTTCTCACTTAGGCTCAAAAACGTAGCAAAATATACCCAAATACATTACAGCTAGATCTCGCTGCTACTCCTACCTACTTATTTCATGTCGATAGATACTCTGTCAGACCAATTCACCACACAACTAATACGACGATACTGCCTTTTAAAAATTACTAGAAATTAAGAAAATTGGGTACTACAAGGAAACAATAGCCCTTAAAAATCAACTTATATGCAAATCTCTGAAACTTTACATACTTATTGGTGTTTATCTCCGGTTCATTCGCAGGCTTGTAAATTTACATAAGCTTATATCGTTCAGTCGTGGTTTAGACACTAGTTTGCTCAAACAGTGTGATTGTATTCTCGTCTTTATTTTAGTATCAAGTTTTTATCTAGAACCTGAGTAATTATTATTAGCCTCCGGTGTCCTAATAATGAGCAAAGGCCTCCCTCCATTTTCGCCACTCCTCTCGATCCTGTGCCAAATCAGGCCAATTTGGAAGAAATTTGTCAATTTCGTCCCGCCATCTCGTTCGCGGTCTGCCGCGACCTTATTACCGCCTCAGGGCACCAGAGTAATTAGTTATATAAATATTAGTAATCGTCTTCATCCCCAACTAGGCATAAAACTATAAAACAATTCCTTCTATCGCAGTGTTTGCTCAGATTACAAGCAATTACTAAATTAGCAAAGTACTTACTACTTAGAATAATGTCACTGCATTAGTTGAACCAATGCACTTAGTCACTAATTAAATTGCTAACAGGCTATAACCTATTTTATTATGTACTTACTACAAAGTATGGTTTAACGATAGTCGAGTTTAAGCCAGAGATTATAGAAGCTCCGATAATATGGTCCTTACATATGAAATTGGCGTTTTATATGGAAAAAGCAAAAGTACTTAAAAAATATGAAATTATGTATTTAATCAATCAAACTATGTACCATTGAACTCTATGCACTTTCGCCATTTTATAGGTAGAGTTCATTGATTCCATTGCTGAAAAAATTGTGGGAACGAGAGTCAATAAAATCTCTGAAGGCGGTTTTGACTGCCTCATCGGAATTGAATTTTTTTCCTGGCAAGAAATTGACTATATTCCGGAAAAAGTGGTAATCTGTTAGAGGAAGGTCCGGGGATTATGGTGGGTGTCGGAGACATTCCAATCGCAGCTCCTTTTAATTTGGCGACTATCTGTTGTGCAGTGTGCGGTCTAGCGTTGTCCTGAAGCAGCAGTGAGCTAGAGCAATTGACCAGTCTCGGTTGTTTAACGGCTAGTTTTGCCATTATGGTTTGTAATTGTTCACAATACAGATCTGCCGTAATCGTCTGGCGAGATCTTAGGCAGCTTTAGTGGATGACACCAGCACTGGTCCACCAGACACTTACTAGTACTTTTTTCTGAGTCAACTTTTTCTTGGGGCAGGATTTGGCCGGTTCTCTTGGGCTTAACCACTCTGATGAGCGTTTCCAATTATCGTACTGGATCTATTCTTTATCACAAGTAACGATACGATTCAAAATCCCCTAGTTATTATGTCAGGTAAGTAATGTAACGCAGCCCCCGACGCGTGTTTGTTGATGTGCTTCAGTCAATTCTTGCGGTACTCATTTTTCGAGCTTTTTCACTTTTCCAATTTGTTGCAAGTGAATTAAAACTGTATTACCACTCACACAGAAGTCTGCCGCTAATTCTGACGTAGTTTACGATGGATTCGCTTCTGCGATAACTCTTAATTCTTCACTGTTAACAAGAGTCTCCGGCCGTCCACGGGGTTTATTCCATAGGTCAAAATTTCCAGAACGAAAACGTTAGAACCAAAAACGTACCGTGTTTTCTTTTGCAGTAGCTTCCGCATACACATAATTTATCCTTCGAGCTGTTTCTGCAGCGCTGGTGCCACAGTGGAACTCATATTCGTAAAAAACGCGATATTTTAAGTTTTTCATATTGTGAACAGAACGATGTCAAAGAAAAAACAAATGACGCGTAAACAAATGAATCACTTAATTCTAAACATAAATGTACAAACCTAAATTTGAAATAAATTTGAATTTGAAATTCTTAACCAAACGCCAGATATTTGAGATCAAAGTGACCAGTTCGACAAAACGCCAATTTCATATGTAAGGACTTAATATATTATAGTATTTTAGGCATAAGGATGAGATTTTTATAATATGCTTTTCCAATGTTTTAGTTACCTATTCAATAATACTTTTAAAAACTATCTAACTGACTACTGTAAGTAAATACGGAATTTGCAACTAGTTATTCAAAATAAACGCCTTCCAAAGATGTATAACTAACTAACAAGTCTTTCTTCTTTGCCTTCGATTTGCTAAATAAAAAAATAGAGCTGTGCACTAACATACCATCACCATCTACAACAAACATGTCATTCTCATAACGCTGGGAAAATAAGATTCTAAAAATTAAATAATATTATAAAAACCTATGTATAACATTTATTGATATTTTTACTACGACAACTTATACATTTCACCAGCTATTAATCAAATTACATCTCAAGAGATTGGGCACGCATTTCAAAACTTGAATATTTGAAGTAATTACTCTAAGTTTGAATTATATATGAGGTTTTAGTAACTACAATATCTACATTGTAATGTTTACATCTATAATGTTCTCAAATTAAGGGGCATCTATAATGTTCTCAAATTAAGGGGTATATTTAGAAACAGATGGTGTGTAGGCGTAAACTCTAAGGCTCATATCAGTTCGTTTCACTGCTAAGTTTGCATCATCTGTCCCTCTCCCTTTGCTTATATGCATCATCGTCATTGTCATCGTCATCCATAGAAATATTAAATAATCTCATTTCTTTTGTGTAGATCGTCACTAAATTTTACAGATGACATGGTTCCAACCGTCTTACCTGTTTGTTGACTAGACGCATAAGGCAAAGGACAAAAACATCTGAAATTAAATATTTGTCACTGAAATTCAGTCACATTAACCAGGCTTTTAACCATCGGAAAGTGAGCTTTTCGAATCGAATCGAAAAAATTTTGAAGATATTATCTAGAACGCTATTCAATCGGAAACATTTGACAGTTCTCTTTGACAGCTATACGAAAATCCTCCCGACAGGTATTTGCTGTCGGATACAATACGAAAGTAATATCTGTAATCAAAATAATTTCTTGTGAAAGAGACTATAAAAGCGTTGATAACAATAACGCAATAATTTAAAACCGATAAAAATAATCTAGTTAAATCTTATAATTATTTAATAAGAAAATTTGAAAAAAAAAACTGATACGCAGGGGATTTAAACCCACGATCTTCGACGTACCGTGTCGACGCTTCATATCCACTTCAACATTTTCTACCACTATTCTCTACAATTGCATATACATACACAACAGACGGATTCGAAATGCCTTTCCGATAGTGTTTGTGAAAAGCGCTTAAATTTTTGTCGGATCACAAATCGATCTTTTTAGAAGGTTATGGAATACGTAGGTACGGGAACTTGTCAAACGGTTGACAATAGCTATCCAGGTTACTTGTGAATTGAATCTTCTAAATTGAAAAGTTTCCAACAGGTATAACTATTTCTATAATAATAAAGTAAGTACACCATACTGTTTACCATATTTCAAAGAGATTGTAAACGTATTCCTTCTATTTATTCTGCTCTCGTATCACTGCCGCAAATATGGCAAAGTATAGAGAGCACCATTGCACTTCTATTTGCTAGAGGTTTCTACTTTGAAAGCAATCTTCCCTTAGTTGCGGTGAAATGTTACAATATTTCTTAACTCAATATATTTTAATTTAGACAAAAACGATCGTCGATGTGTTTCAGGTAGGTAAGTATTTATTCATTTACAATACATATACATTTTTAAATTTATTTGAATTAATTTTGAACATTTATGAAAAATAGGTAGTTTCGTAACTGGTTCTAACTGGATTGTGGAATTAAACACTTGTGTAACAAAAGTCATATAATCACGGTAAAAACAGGTAAAATATAAAGTAAATGTACACAATAAACGCAGTAAAAGACACAGACACGACAAGAAATCAGCCTAAGCGGTAAAACGCGAGTCGGTGAGAGCTCGCGCGCGCGGCGGTCGTGGTACGTAAAGCAAACGTGTGTCTTGCGCGGCGGCCTAGTTCTCGACTGTTCAGCGGCGGTGACGCCGTCGGGGCGCGCGCGGGAATCCGTTGCGCGTACGCTCTCCCTCTCTCATATGTCTCTCGCGCATAGTCATTAAAGCGAGAGGGAAGACACACGCGGCGACGTTCGAAAGTACGAGGGCACGAATTATTTGCGACATACTCCCCCTCTAGTCTAGGAGAACGCCCTCGTTCCTCGACTAGCTCACTGCCCTTGTGCTTTGGGCGTCCGCGTCGTCGTTTGGGTATCACAGGATTAGGCGGTGTGTCAATGGGTCATTCTTCCTTGTCCTCCCCCTGGAGTAAAACGGCTCCGATAGCATCGTTGCTCGCGTCAGTGTGGAGGACAAAGGGGCGATTAAAGTCAGCCCGGATTAATGTTGGTGCTGAGGTAAGAAGTTGTTTCAGCTCCTTGAAAGCAGTAGTCTGCGCTGAACCCCAGATCCAGGTCTGATGTTTTCTAGTAAGCCTTGTAAGTGGCTCTGCTACAGACGAAAAGTTCGGAATGAATTTCCTGAACCAAGAACAGGTTTGCAAAAATGTCCGTAGATGCTTCAGGTTGCTAGGTTCTTTCATGTCAAGTACGGCTTGAACCTTTTCAATTTCTTGATGCATGAGTTCCTTTTTGGCAGGAGTCAACCGGTACGGAGGTACAGAGATGGGAGGGTGCTCACCTGTATCAATACGGTGCTCAGCATAAGGAGTAGGCTCTCCACTTGGCTGGAAGAGGTCCGTATTGTCAACCAATATCTCCGCCAGGAGATTTCGGTCAGGTGGATCCACCAGTGTACCTTCGTCGTCCCTGAGTACATTAGCAGAGGAACAACAAGAAAGCTCTGGAGCTAAAGAGGGTTCAAAACGCATTATATATTGAACACGACGATTATTAGAAAAATACCAGCACTCTTGAGAAAAATCCATGACTACTTCTGCTGTAAGCAAAAAGTCCATGCCGAGCAGCGTTTCATTGTTACGTGCCTCTGGGAGGATAAGAAAAGGAGTCCTAATGACCTTCTCCTCTAAATGCACGTCAAGAGTAGTCAAGAGCACGTCTACATCGCGAGCGTGACCATCGGCAAGCTTAATACGCCTTCGCGCCGGTTCAAGAGGGTGTCCCTTTCGACGGAGGAGGGTGTGCAGCGTATGACCCGCAATACAATGCTTAGCCCCGGTGTCAACTAACGCAGTCCCCGACGCGCCTAAAATCTTAATTTCAAAAATAGGTCGCAAAACTTTCCCAAGTTTACTGTCGGAGCTCTCACCGGCGCGCGAGTTCTCTACACAATATGTGTCACTACACACCACGACGTTCGAAACATTCATAGACACAGAATTACAAAATAAATTGTCATGCGAAAAATTACAAAAATGTGAGTTACACCCTTTTTCGTCGCGAGCATTATTATTACAAATAATATCATTTGTTAAAGAATCACGAGAATGGTCCGAATATTCTTTTACATTACGGACGTCATTAAAACAAAATTTACTATTTTCAGTAAAGTTACAAAAATTGTTCTTACGCCCCTTTGCATTGTGGGCGTGCATATGACAAAAACAATTACTAGACGAACAATTACAAAAACGGTCGTTATGATAATCGACCTCACTGCTGGTCATGTGATCGTTAGATAAATCGGTGACTAAAAACTTACTTTGTACCGAAGGATAAGACTTTTTGGCTTGACTGTACTTAGGCTCGATTATCGTACTATCACGGGACCAGTTATTATTTACACAACAAACATTTGCATCAACATTTTTGGAACAAAAAGAAGACAAAGTATCGGAGGAATTTTCACTACAATAAATATTATAATTAAAACACTTCTCTCCGCGATTATACAAACTTTCGGAACCCGTAATTTGATCACGATATTTATGTTTACATTTTTGTATTTGAGTGTTTGGTCCCGTAGTTTGCGGAGCATCGACACTATAAAAGCTTTGTTCGTTGTTACATTTCTTACAAGTTTTACGAGTAACATTTTTAGATCCGCACTTGTAACACGAAACCGGATTATTAGAATCGTCAACTGACTCACCTTTGTCCGACAACTTACGGCACTGATCGCGCTGGTGACCGTAGCGCTTACAATACGCACAAAACGGTCGTGGCTTCGATGATGCTGACGGTGCACGTTCATCACGCGACGGGGAGGCGGGGCCTGCGCAGACGCGCCGTGCGGGGGCGCGGAGTGCGGGGCGTCGCCGCGGTCGCGTGGCGTCGCTCCGCGCGATCCGTCGCTCGTAGCGGAGTTGGAGATTCGCGCGTTGTACGTTGCGGACTGAGTAGACGCCTCGGTTGCATTGCGTTTCGTATTCGAAGCAATGGATGCGGTGTTCTGCGATTCTCTCTTTGTTGACTCGTTTATGGAATCTTCGATGATTCTTGATTTTGTAAGCAACTCGGAAAAATTACTGACCTCTTCACGGCGTAATCTTTTTCGGATTCTTCTATGTAATAGGCCGTAAATCATATCAAGTTGCACCTTGGTAGACAGGTCGTTTGATGGTAGGCGAGTTAGGAGGGCTCGACTCTTAGCCACGAAGATATCTGTTCGTTCGTCTTCTCCCTGGTCGACTCTAAATAACTCCCGATAGATTTTGTATTCAGGCCGACGGTCGCCGTACGCATCACGAAGGTATTGTATCGCATCTTTCCATGATGCGACCTCCGCGCGGATACTCTGCCACCAGATTGCCGCTTCATCGGTGAGAAGCATAGATAGGCCTCTGATAGCGACATCATCACCGATGTTTGTACATTCTTTATATGCTTCAATGGCATCGATGAACGCTTCAACGTTTTCCTTTGCCGCTCCGGAGAATCTGGATGAGCATCGTGAGAAGTTGCCGGTCTTCTCTGCCGCACTCGGCGTTGGCGCCGGTGATTGAGCGGTCAGAGCAGGGGACGTAATCGTCGACAGGCGCTCGAACATACGCTCATAGACCTCTGCATTCGATTGTTGGATCGTTTTCAAAAGGGCGGCAAAGTTATCGCGTGACAGCGTGACGCTATCGTCAAGTTCATCGTCATGCGAACCACTGAGAGATTGCCGTTTCCGTGTTTTCGGCATTGTTACACACGATCACAGTTATGTTCACAGTGCACACACAAAGTTTTCACTATAACTACACAGTTTAGTTAGTTGTTAACTACACAGGAACTGTGGCATTCGGCCTACAGTTGGGACGCCATATTTCGTAACTGGTTCTAACTGGATTGTGGAATTAAACACTTGTGTAACAAAAGTCATATAATCACGGTAAAAACAGGTAAAATATAAAGTAAATGTACACAATAAACGCAGTAAAAGACACAGACACGACAAGAAATCAGCCT
Source organism: Protodeltote pygarga (assembly GCA_936450705.2). Classification (NCBI taxonomy): domain Eukaryota; kingdom Metazoa; phylum Arthropoda; class Insecta; order Lepidoptera; family Noctuidae; genus Protodeltote; species Protodeltote pygarga. The sequence continues at coordinate 6,663,328 of OW388265.2, read as the reverse complement.
AAGCGGTAAAACGCGAGTCGGTGAGAGCTCGCGCGCGCGGCGGTCGTGGTACGTAAAGCAAACGTGTGTCTTGCGCGGCGGCCTAGTTCTCGACTGTTCGGCGGCGGTGACGCCGTCGGGGCGCGCGCGGGAATCCGTTGCGCGTACGCTCTCCCTCTCTCATATGTCTCTCGCGCATAGTCATTAAAGCGAGAGGGAAGACACACGCGGCGACGTTCGAAAGTACGAGGGCACGAATTATTTGCGACAGTAGTGGTTAATATTAAATTTTTTTTTGCTAAAAAGCATCTTAGTAAAAATAGATCTACCGTGTAAAATATTTTGCATTATTAATGTTCTTCTGATGTTGACTCTTCTCTGTATGAGAAGAGGCCTTTGCCCTATATTGGGACAGTTACAGACTGATTTATTTATTTATTATAATGTTAGACCGTATATATAAAAAAATAAAAATATACATTTAAAAATAATAAATATAGTACCTAGCCCACCGGTATAACGGTATCAGGTATTATTAGACAAAATAAAAATAAAAAATCCAAACTAATATTATAAATGCGAAAGTAACTCTGTCTGTCTGTCTGTCTTTGCTTCACGCCTAAACTACTGAACCGATTTGTGTGAAATTTGGTACAGACATAGTTTGGAACTTGAAAAAGGACATAGGATAGTTTTTATTACAAAAAATAAAATAAAAAATAAAATTTATTCCGGACATACAGCGCCATCTATTGGTCAAGAGTCGGCATCAATTCAGAACTGAAAATTCATCGGAAAAATGTAAAGAAATAGTAAAAAGGCATGAAAATATAATATAATACAACTTTTAGTACAAAGAAAATGCTCTAACGGAGTATAGATAATTCTATTAGTACTATATGTCGAGTTGGTGATCGCGCAATGGTGTCGATCGTTACACGAGTTCGGTTCATGTTATTGTTTTAATTCATCGGAAAAAAGTAAATAAATAGTAAAAAGGTATGAAAAAAATAATATCAATATAATAAAACTTTTAGTACAAAGAAAATGCCCGAACGGAGTATAGATAAATAATCCGAGTTGTCACTATGCTCGATAGATGGCGTTGGGATCGACAAAACCACAAGACCTATATATTTTTGCAAAGGATGGCAAAACTAATAACGTGGTATACAGAAATGTCTTGGTGTAAGAAACTTTAATAATCTTTAAAGCCTAAAATAATAGAAATTTTGTCAAGGGAGAAACAGTATTTTTTTCTGAGATTGCAAATCAAAATAATATTTTAAAAATAAGGGAAAAATAACATTTTCACCTTTTTCGATCGGCAATAACGGCTTTAATGCCCTAAGTGAGTATACATACGAGTATCTTCAATTCAAACGCAGAGCTCATTATGTTGATTTTTGAAGAGTTCCCTAGAATATCTTCCACATTTCATTTTTGAAGAGATCCCGCGAGATCAGGAACTATGTGGGTAAAACCAAAAATCTGCCGGAAGTCACTATTCCACGCGAACAAAGACGCGGGCACAAGCTAGTCTGAAAATAAAATATACTGTCGGTATGAACTGACCTTTCTTTTTAATTACAAAATTTTATTACAGCAAACTCTGTTTATTTTTATACGGAAGATTGTTGGTTATTTTTTTTTAATGTAAAAATGCAAGAAATACACACCAGATAATGGAATTCTTGGGAAAAGTTCCACTGTGTCGAAGCTAATGAGTTCCAAAGTTTCCGCGTCACGTAATTTATAGACTCACGTCCTTAAAATATATACTAACGGAGCTGAATTTTAATGTACTTATTAATGGCTTATTGGAAAATTTATAGAATATTGCAGTTCACTCCGATTTATCGCTACGGATGGGATCCCATCCATATCAGTTGTTTTTTTTTTTTTTTCAAATTTTCTTATTAAATTGAATGTCGTGGTGGCGCATTGGTTACGGACCCGCTTTACGAGTGAGTGGGTGTGGGTTCGAACCTGGCATGTACCAATGTGACTTTTTCAATGTCATATGTATTTTCTTAGATATTCTAAGACACCACTGACTAACGGTGAAGGAAAACATCGTAAGGAAACCTGGACTTAATAGTCTGAAATTGCCAACCCGCAGTGAGCTAGCGCGGTGATTAATGCTCAATCCTTCTCTGTATGAGAAGAGGCCTTTGCCCTACATAGGGACAGTTACAGGCTAATTTATTTATTCTTATTAAATTATTTAATAAGCTATCATGTGCTATAACATGTAAAAAATTCACAAAAAAAATAATAATAAAATAGTATATATAAAATAGTATAGATAGTAAAAAAAAAGTTTTTTGAATTTTCAGAATTTCTAAATATTTTTGTCAAAAAAAAAATTTGAATTCTCAAATATTTTTTAACTTTTAAGTGATTGCATGCCGCTAAGATTTGGAAATGGATGATAGATATAACGATAGTAATATATTAGGTTGAAATGATTACATTAGGGGGAGTTTGGAAATGATAGCAGTTATAGAAAGGTTAAAGATCATTTAGCGCGGTTGGACTTTTTATGGGAAGGGATGAGGAAAATGATACAAGAAGGCTTTTAAGAATGAATGTAGATATGAAGGAAAGAGATACTAGTGTGTATAGTGGAAATAGATAATGAGTAGTGGTGGATTGTATGAAATTAATTCCACCAATAAAATTTATATGTTCATCTTTCGTTGTGACACCATGCTCTAATTCCATGCATAGATTTCATGGCATTGCACGGTCTCTTCCTTGATATTTTTTTATTAAAAGAAAAAAATACAAATAAAGTTACAAAACTATAAGAAGATAAATAAATTGGTAAAATATGTAAGTCTTTCTAAAGTAGAAGTACCTATTAAATGAAATAAAATAAAATAAAAAGCCTTTTATTTCTTGTTTATTCATAGTACAATTTCTGATTTTCTGAAGTTTGCATCCCTCTGACCCCCTCCCCTCTCCACCTCACTCCTCAGCGAGCCAACCCCTTAGCGAAAAGCTGGTCACTATGCTTATTGTAGGTATATTATAAGACGCGATACCACTAAGACCTAATAAAATAGTAAAAATGTGTGCTATTGCAGTTTCCTCTTTTAACTAAAGCCATATTTTTCTCAAGAACTGCTAATCGGATTGGAGAGTCAGGTAGGTACACCGTCACAAGTCGGTTGAAGTTAGTCGCTTCGTTGAACGTGACTCGGAGCAACAGGTGGCCTTGTGTCTCGATTTTCTTTTTACAGTTGCACGATAAAAGTTGGTTTCGAAGAGATATTTGAAAAAGCAAAATCATAACTAATTTTGGAATAATAACTTTCGTGAGTAATAAATTGACGGCTATTTTGAAATTGGACTCTGTTTGAGTCCGAAACTGGTCGGGCATTCCCGAAATCAAAGCGTGAGCAAAGCAATATTATAAATGCGGATACCTATATATTTTTACGCCTAAACCACTGAACTGATCATCCTAAAATTTGGCATACATTTGTCAGGTTTTACAAAAACGGACATAGGGTACCTTTCATCTCGAAAAAAGTTCTGTATCCGAGGAAAACAACAATAACATCATGAGAATCATGATTAAAAATTAGATTTCACGTGGATAAAATCGCGGGCGATAGCTAGTAAAATATATTTTTATTAACCATACCAATGTGTCAATTAATAGATATCCTGTACCCTTATTTTGCCTAATATGGTGTAAAAAATTACCTATGATAAGGTTTTGGGTGATTACCCAAAGATTACATTATATAGCTTTGGATGTAAATCACACTTCTCTTTTTTTGAAGTCAGTTAATAAAATAGTAGATATACAATTTGTTACAATAAACGACACTCAAAACGTCCCCCTCCTACTGTTTCTGAGTGTAGCTGAGAATGAAAACGGGCTCTCGACGCTGTCTGTCACATCAAATTATTTCAAACAAATAATTTGAGATGTGGGTGTACTGTTCTACCAGCTTAAACTGTTCTAAAGATAGGCCCTTTGAAACTTTCAATGCGCTGTAAATGACGGTGCCTGAAGTTGAATCACAAGATTCTGCTCATTGTTAGTTCTAATTGAAAAATAATTAAACCATTTTTTAACACGCAATTTAACATCCTATATCTAATATTATGAAAACCTATGATTTGCTAATCTACAGTCATACTCGACTATCACGTCTCAAAGGACATATTACACGTTCAACATTACATTATATTATTAGTTCTACTTTGCTCTCTGTACCAAGTAAACAGAGCTACAAGAAAAACAAATACGTACAAACCGGCTTGTAACCTTTGATCTGACGTTATACAGTAGGTAATATATTGGTCTGGAAATTGCACCAATATAAATACTGAAGTCCTTTGACTGGCTCAAACAAGCTGGAGTAAAAACATGTTGTCTTTAATTCCGTTGCGATATTAAACAATAAATATTACCTACCTAAAAAGTAATTTAGTGCTACAGCAGAATCTATTTATTCTCCTTGTTTGCTTAGCGCTTACATTACTTTTCTTTCATTTAGCTTTTTCAATTTCTTCTTAAAATGTTTTAGAGACGCTTTATATGCTTGCCTTGGCTTGTGTATTTACGACAATTTATGAGATATGACTCATAAATAAAGGCATTTATCTTGTCATTCGACGTACGCGGAAAACCTTCGTACTACCCGCCCCAGAACACTTAAGAAATTGGTATCAAAGATGACATTGATTCATCTTTGGACTCTTAATGGCATAGCATTTAATTACATTGTTAATGGATTGGCTAAAATTATTATAATTAGACTTATTGGATAAGAAATGACGTTAATTTAATATGTATTAAGTATTTCGTATTTCTAAATAAATTAAATTGAAACTTGTCGTTACGTGATAATAAATCTCAGACATAATAAATAGGACTTTTTTCAATTTGAAATGTGAATGTGGCTTAAGGTAAACCAAAAAAAAGATGAATGGATTTTGTGAAAAAACGGTTAGAGAGGGGAGTAAACAGTCCCATAACGGCTAATAGAGATGAATGGAAGAAGAAAAACAATTAGTCCAACCGCGACCCTAAATAAAATTAGGACAAGGTCAGAAAGATGATGATGTTTGGGAATAATTAATAAAACAGTACAAGTGTTAAGTATAAAGGACACATTAAAGAAATGCTTTCGTCTTAATAAATTTAATAAGAAAAGTGCTATTGGAGATTATAATATTTTAAGGTAAAATTTAGCCTTATTATGGGTAGGTTGTAAAAAAATTAATACATATCTAAAGGGTGTAGACTAAATAAAGGTTATATCTACAAAAATATAAAATACAGGTCCGTTTCATGAATACATTTGTGCTCCTTGCCTTGACTAATCGATCAATCAAAATATTTGATTGATAGCTGACCCCTCTTAATATGTAGTCGATAGCATACAGACAGTTAAATTACTTCCAGTCAATAATATAAATATTATGTGGAATGTTAAGCGTAATAATGATGTCTGGAGCAAATCTTAAAACAGGTCTTACCTTAGTACATTGTATTAGAGTTATTAGTCATTTCAAAGAATTCCTAAACAATGAACCCAATGAGTATCTACTCAAGCTTTTACTTAGTTATTCTTGTATATAAACTTATTATGTATCTAAGGAAACTTTGAGCGTGTCTTCTATACAAGTTCTGTATATTCACCCTTCTATATTGTCCCAATATTTGCTGTTTTCTTAGTACTATGCGACCTAAATCTGTCAGTTATTCTGTCAATGTCGTATATTGTCTCATAAAATCCTTTTAGGGCAAAATTATTACCTACCATTGTACTCTGAGAACTAAATTACCAACATATCATGTAGCATGTACTTAGTAATTTGTAGTGTTAACCTTTTTAGATAATTTAAATATATTTTTAATATCTTGCTAAACACTCAGTCTTATTACAAAACGCGGTCTATCTCTAAAACCAACTTTAAACCGTGTCTAATTTGATTTAGACCATGGTCTACTTATATAAATACTACAATATTCTTAATGGAATAATACTCTGCTTACTTATTATCTTTACACGATTAGTGTTGCCATCGAACATCTTCTTCGTCTTCAATATAATTAAGGACTTATCACAGCCGATGACAAATCTTTGGAGTATTACATGACCTAGTTATCACGCCATAGTAAGAGAATTCCAGGTGTAGTTTTTTTTATAATATCATGCGACATTGAAACTTTGACTTAATTAAGCCCCTCTTTTCCTTCAGTTGTACGCACACGACGTATTGTCATTGCTTTAAATGTCGCTAGATATCTTGAGTAAAAAGAAAAAGCAACAGTAATAAATATAATTATAGCACAGTGGAAGAATTTATTAACTTACTTGCAAAAAAAATTAGAACACAGCTTACATAATATTTACCCATTAGCAACTATTAGACTAGTGACCAAAATTGCGAGTGCAGCCGAACATATGAAACGCTAACTACAATACAGTGAGTAGCACAAAGTTTCATGGGCAGTGGTTAGGAACTTTCCACATGCGCGCAGAATGTCAATAGGGCCTCAGGGAGCTAACTTTAATAACTACTCTGCGTATTTACATACGACATTTGTTGTGGACGTGCAAATTTGTCCAAATCTGTTTTAAAGTTCACTGTTAAACAGTTGTGTTGCGGGAGTTTTTGGATAAAAGATTTATAAATTGGACAGTGAACCCTCGAAAGTTTCCTTAACATAAGTTTTGAATCGAGATGATAATATTTTCTTACATGTTGCTGATCTTTTTAAGCAAAATATTATGCTTTTTAGAGGCCTATTTGCGTCAGTATAAACTAAAATGAATTATTAATTCCAGACAAAAAATAGTTAACTAAGAAAATAGCTGTCGGTTTTAGTTATTAAATAAAAATAAACGTCGGTTTCAGTTATCCTACAATAATATTGACAATCGCCAGGGGTATAAGTCCTAAATTCGGACAACCTGTCTAAACTTGGCGTTGGCGTTCCCCAGCCATTTGTTGGTACCTATCTGTTAACATTGGTATTTAGTTCACGGAGCTCACAACGTTTTTATTTAAGGATAATTATTAATTTATTTACAACACCACGCTTTATATAAAACCTGAAGAAGTGCGAGTCGGATTCGCCCACCGAGGGTTCCGTATAAAGACAGTACATTTTTCAGGCTTTTCTCTGTATTTTTGTAGTATAATATGGTATTGCTTGCCGAATTTCATAGTTCTAAGTCAACGGAAAGTACCTTTTAACTTACTCTCTCACGCAAAAACTACTGAACGGATTTTGATTAAACTTTACAGTAATATAGCTTGTACATCAGAATAATACATAGGTTACTATTTATAAACATAAAACGTGGGCGAAGCCGCGAGCGGAATCTAGTACTATATGTTATTAGTTTTTTTTTTGGTAATGTAAAATCCTAATTAGTATCTACTTAGTATTAAACTTATTAATTCCAGCGCATTTAAGCATATTGCGTGTAATCCGCTTATATGGGATACGGTTTAATCCGATTTATAGATACCTACGGAACGTACTTACTAATTAGCGTTATTATATTCATCAGGATCAAATGAAATCCAGTCATGTGAAACTAACCGTTTATGTATAACATGATTGGTTAGGTATAGATAATATTTGTTATGAAGCGCTAGATATGATATTTCTTCTTTCGCCTGCCTTGGACCCATGTTACTTGGGATCGGCTTCTTCCATTCCTCTCTATCAGCCGTCATCTGAGCATTTACTCCTTTTTTTACACACTCAAAATCTAAAAAAAATAATTTTCATGGTTAGAACCTTTTCTCTTTCCTTCAATAAAATCAGATATTGATACAGAGACACTGATCTTTTGAGCTTTGAGAATCAAATCCTAATCCTAACTAATATTATCTATGCGAAAGTAAGTTTCTTTGTTACTTTTTCACACCTAAAAACCGATCATCTTGAAATTTTGCTTACAAGTGGTGTAGGTACAGAAATGGACTTAGGGTACCTTACATCCCGAACAAAAGTACTGTTTCCGAAAAATAACAATAACGTTCTTATGACAAATAGATGGCGCTATGTGCCTAAACCATGATTGAATTTTATTAACGCGAGCGAAAGCTAATATACATACAACGTACCACGTTTTCCCCTTTAATACTCAAGTACTACATCAACATGATTGCATGTTACATCAACTTTGTGTCAACTGCCAAAATTCCAGTAAGAACAAAGTTGTAATATTAAAATACTTCAAACTTGTTATAAATTCCTCTAGTCGGAGCTGGGAGACTTGACCTTTGTCAGCTTATGAAAGGTTTACGGATTAGTTCGACTCCACTTTTACGGAATCCGTTTTGAATTGAAAGGCACTTGAAATCTCCTAAGTTCCGTTTAATTATTCATTAATTTTTTTTTAACTACAAATGAAATGGAAAATGTAGAACTGTAGCTTTACATAGTACAGTAGTGATGTGACTGTTGACTAGTAAGTCAGTGGTCTTAGGTTCGCGGAAGTAATAGGTTCGCGGAAGTAATACATTTGGGATACCGCGTTCCCGCACTATGCGGATGAGAGGTGACACAGAAGGGGTTTTAGTCGGTATGTCGGCCTTACCATCTCTAGGCCGGAGAGCCCGACATAACCGTCTCGCATCCCCGAGCGGGACGGTATGCATAAGGAGCATTTCCCCTTCTGTAAAAAAAAAAAAGGTTCGAACCCAACACACTCTGTATTTTCGTAAAATAAAAAGCGGACGACATAAAGCTTCACAATAGTAGTAGTTTACATTATTTTTTTTTTTGTGAATTTTTTTACATGTTATATAGCACATGATAGCTTATTAAATATAATTATTTAATAAGAAAATTTGAAAAAACAACTGATACGGATGGGATTCGAACCCACGATCTTCGACATACCGTGTCGACGCTCTAACCGCTGAGCCACCGTATCCCATCGGCATCAATCGAAATTTCAAATCTCTTTTACACGCCTAAGGCGTGTGGCGACATCTATCGGAATACATTACGTATCCCGACCCAGTGCTCTAAACTTTGCAGTTTAAGTAGACACCGATGCGATATCACCAATTTTCTTAATATTTTTTGTGAATTTTTTACATGTTATAGCACATGATAGCTTATTAAATATAATTATTTAATAAGAAAATTTGAAAAAACAACTGATACGGATGGGATTCGAACCCACGATCTTCAACATACCGTGTCGACGCTCTAACCGCTGAGCCACCGTATCCCATCGGCATCAATCGAAATTTCAAATCTCTTTTACACGCCTAAGGCGTGTGGCGACATCTATCGGAATACATTACGTATCCCGACCCAGTGCTCTAAACTTTGCAGTTTAAGTAGACACCGATGCGATATCACCAATTTTCTTAATATTTTTTGTGAATTTTTTACATGTTATAGCACATGATAGCTTATTAAATATAATTATTTAATAAGAAAATTTGAAAAAACAACTGATACGGATGGGATTCGAACCCACGATCTTCGACATACCGTGTCGACGCTCTAACCGCTGAGCCACCGTATCCCATCGGCATCAATCGAAATTTCAAATCTCTTTTACACGCCTAAGGCGTGTGGCGACATCTATCGGAATACATTACGTATCCCGACCCAGTGCTCTAAACTTTGCAGTTTAAGTAGACACCGATGCGATATCACCAATTTTCTTAATATTTTTTAGCCTTAGGCGTGTAAAAGAGATTTGAAATTTCGATTGATGCCGATGGGATACGGTGGCTCAGCGGTTAGAGCGTCGACACGGTATGTCGAAGATCGTGGGTTCGAATCCCATCCGTATCAGTTGTTTTTTCAAATTTTCTTATTAAATAATTATATTTAATAAGCTATCATGTGCTATAACATGTAAAAAATTCACAAAAAATATTAAGAAAATTGGTGATATCGCATCGGTGTCTACTTAAACTGCAAAGTTTAGAGCACTGGGTCGGGATACGTAATGTATTCCGATAGATGTCGCCACACGCCTTAGGCGTGTAAAAGAGATTTGAAATTTCGATTGATGCCGATGGGATACGGTGGCTCAGCGGTTAGAGCGTCGACACGGTATGTCGAAGATCGTGGGTTCGAATCCCATCCGTATCAGTTGTTTTTTCAAATTTTCTTATTAAATAATTATAGTTTACATTATTTTGGGATAAAAAGAAGTCTATTTTCTTCACCAGGTCCCAGACTAGCTTTTTTCACATCTCTCTTGTCCGTTTAAGGGTAACCTGAAAGATATTAATAAAACCGCCCATTGTACCCCTCATTTTAGTGATAAGACACCATATGTAATTTAAATAGTGTACAGTAAGGTTCCATAAGTCCAGCAGCACGTTAATGATCGTATTCGCCTGCACGGTACTGCGTGTATAAATATAATATATAATATTTATAATATATTTATGTAGTAGCGCGCAGTACTGTGCTAGGTATATGTGAGTGATATCCAGTGATTTCGCGCTGCCCTTGAAACCTCCACCCACGATGCCTTGTACTCGGCAACGGATAAGAACAACGGCGATGCATCACAAAGAAAAATTGTTTCCCAACAAATGACCACGACCCCAGTAATGAGGAAACCGATGCAAAGAGAGGAAGAGAAAGAATATTCTATCCTATTCTATTCTACCTTTTTGTTAAATTTCACTACAACCAAAAGTTACTTTCGCATTTATAATAAATAGTTTTTATATGAAATGTATTTTAAAAATTTATAATTTAAAACAAACTTTCATTGTAAAATACATTTGCTTAAGCGGATCATATTTGTGTAGACATTTTTCGTCTTGTAAACTCTTATCGCTGGCACTCCATGAGATGAAGCCCAAACATCAGCATGTTTGATAAAACTCATATTGCGCTGTAGGAGCAGGCGTAACATAAGAATTCTCATACCCACCATGTAATTTACATATTCAGGAAAATGGTAATTTTTAAGATGAAAAATCTCTCTATGCTTTATGATGATCCCCCTGTCAATCTCATTGCTTATTCTATTATATACCACAAGATGGTTGCACTGTAATCATATTCTGATATATTTTAGGTACAGTCAACTTAAAAAGAAAATGATGAGAACGCGATCAATGATCATTGCTCACAAACACAAACAGACAAACTGACATTGTGGCAAAATGTGATCATTTCAAAGTTTACATATCATATTCATGTAATTCTGATTTCAGTAAACAACTTTGATGTTGACTGACTTCGTTATTTGACTCTACACGAATATTACAAGCAGTGCTGTAACTAGCCTTTTATCGCCCGGCGCGAGCTTATATATCTGCGCTCAAGCATGACTAAAACTTGGTCCCGGTCTGGTCATTACTGCGTCCCTCCAGGGCCTGCACCCTGTGCCTTGTCTGTGCCTGTGCCTCTGCTTGTTAGGCCACTGATTACAAATACTATAATAATATATGTTTTTTTACATAATTTTATGCACATGCACGTTAAGGGTCGCGGGTTCAAGTTCCGCCAGAGTCAGTAGTTTTTGCGAGTTTCTTATTACTAGGTTATAAGATATGGATGCCTATCCGTCACAACTGAGAGACCACCTTTAACCGATTGAAACTTTTGAGACTTACAAACTAGAGGCTGAATTTACAATCATTCTTTTGAGAACTTTTACTAAGAGCTGACGCATTCAAACGCTCAAAAATTTTAATGTGGACTCCTTCCTCAATGCGTCCTCCTCCTTCTTCAACGCCTTCCTTTCCTCAATGGAAACGCAAATTACATTTACAAATACTATATTCTTTGAAATGACTATTTTGATTATAAAAACATAAGGTTACATTAATGTATACGCTGCTAAAACTTTATATTAAGGTTGAAAACAACAACACCGCCCAAGTTCTGTGGTACCTCATCTCAACCACTCCTCAATTCCGTGCCTCGGCTTAAAGAACAATTATAATTATCCAGACGTTACCATGTTTGCATTTAAGACTGCTAGATAAGCCCCCGAGGCGTAAGGCTTAAGCTTACAGATAAGAATAAACGCTATATCATAAACAAGCTCCTTAGTTTCCTTATAACCGATGTTTGTGTTGAAAACTTTCAGCGCTTCTCAGTATTATTAAGACCACAGTATGTGAGAAGTTGTTTTTATAAGCATACGAATAACTTAACAAGATGTTTCTTGTTATAACTTAGGTAAGCTGCAAAGGTCTTTCTAAGCTGCAAAGTTTAGAACATGGAACCGGCAGTGCAGCAGTACTCCGGTAGATGGCACCACACGCCTTTAAGGCGAAAGAGATTCGTAATTTCGACTGAAGCGAGCGTGACTCGGTAGCTTAATTGGTAAAGCGACGGCACGGCACTCCAGGGATCGCAGGTTCAAGTCCCGCCCGAGTCAGTTGTTTTTGCGAATTTCTTATTAAATAATTTCAGTTTTAGAATAAATTTAAAATATAGATTATATGTTTAAGATAATAAATTATGTTAAATATTTCATTCTATTCTATCCTTATTATAGTCCACTGCAGGATTAAGCCTCTCCTAAGTTGGCCTTCAAGCAAACAAATAAATCCTATACCTATTTTATCCTAGCGTACCTATTCTGAAGTAAACCCACACAATTTTCTTCGCCTTGTTTTTTTACGTCTCGTCGAAATACAAGGAAAGTACAAGAACGTGTCAGCGTTTATCTTTTCGAGCCATTCGTCGAGGCTAACGATCCCCGGTCGTCGGTCGGCAGGATAATGGGCTTACAACGAAACTCGTTGCAATCTCTATACACACGGAGTTAATGCAACTAAATGGTCTTGGTACTATTTATAGTGATGTTTGTTTACTTGACGGACTAATCCTTCTTGGTAAAGATCCAATTTGACCGTAAATGGGATACTTTCGTAAGAATGCTTTCAATCGAACAATAGATTTTATATACCTAAGGCTTTCTTTAAGTGTTTGCTAAATGTAACTTGTGAATTATTACAAGGTTTTAGTAGATACTTAGTATGAAGCTTTTAAAATTTTTGATCTACTAAACATATTCAAGTTTGAGGTAGTTTTGAGGTAATAGTTTCTAATAGTCCAATGTATATCTTAACGGTTTAAGATATATTTTTTTGGACTTGTGTTCAATTTAAAAGCAAATTAACAAACGTAAGTTTAGTCTACCCACCCACTAACGACTACCATGTTAAGTGATAGTAAGCGGGTTTATCTTCATAACGTATCTTCATTCACTTCATAGTCATTCACTTATTAAGGGCCACAAAATAGTCATCTATCAAGTCATTAACTTTATCGAGTGCTTGCCCAGCACTTAAGCAGATAAAATGCATGCCCTAATACCCCTAGAATCTTAAATAAAGAAGGGTTTACTAAACAAGAAAATATTCAGGATGAAGTAATGTTTATTAAGAAATAAAAAGAATACCAGATTTTCCTTAAAGTAGCTTTTTATTTACAAGACCAAATCGGTTCTAAAGAGTTCATTTGTTTTTAGGAAAACTGAACTCCTTTTACAGAGAGCAAAGACATGTTTAAGACTTTAGTATATTAGGGTCTTTGTAATGAGGGTACGGAGAACAAATTTTAACTACGAGTGACATACAGATACCTATTCAAGCGTATTTGGGTAGTATACAACTCGACCCCAGTATAAACTGTGGTCAGAGCTGGGAAATTGTTTAATATAGGTTCTAAAATGGGAATTTTGTAATGCTGGAATGCTAAAATGCTGTAATGCTGGAACGATACTAAGGCTCAATGCTGTTTATTATCGCGTTTACCAGCATTTATAATATCGATAAGCGTAAGGTAATATAACTCGGGTGGAGGTCTTTTATTGCACATCAGAGACATTAAATTAATAAATAATAATAAATTAATAAATCCGCAAATGATATATTAAATATGTAAAAGGAGTTGTCTAAAAACGATATTACATTGGTCAGCAATCCTAGCTAGGATACGCTAAGAATGTTAGGATAGAAATCTCTAAAACTATAATCTATAATAATGAGATAGGTATCAGAAATGTGAAACTTTGTGGGAATGGATGGATATTTGTTACTCTTTAACGCCAAAACTACTGAACGGATTTTGATGAAACTTTACAGTAATATAGCTTATATATCAGAACAACACATAGACTATAATTTATCAAAATACCTCGCGGGCAAAGCCGTGGGCGAAAGCTAGTATTTACAAAAACCATTTAACATAAAAATATCTCCAATTTCTAACTCAAAACGAATCAACCTTTCTAATTATCAACTCAAGATTAATAAAGCGCAATCAAAATTAAAATCAAATAAGATAATGTCACTGTGAGTTGTGACACATTGTCAATACGTAATTGAATTTGATTAATGAGTATGACAAACTGAAAAGTTATTTGAGATGGCTCTATGGTATTTTATGCACTACTCTATCAATCAATAAAATACGTCAATTAAGATTAAATAACTTATTATTTTTCTAAAGAATCTGAGGGATCTTAGAGAATGGACGGGGCTGCGAAGCGCGGTTGTAGTACCCCTGGCCCAGTCCGATACTGTGCAAGGAACACGAAGGGTTAGTGCGTGCAAACCCCACATAACCGTCCTCGGACGTGCGGTATGCGGTAGGCATATTTGACTCGACAAGAACGACAAGAGATTATTAAAATTTAAAAAAAAATGTATTTCTGTGTAAAAACCAACCATTGCACACTAAATAAGCACGATATTCTAGGTAAAGAACCGTGCCCTGCGGTGGTATGATAATAAGCTGATGTTTTGTTATAAGTAATAAGTACTCGTTATTTATTTTTGTTTAACAAAAAAATTTACATGAATTCCCTTTTTCATTTTAATAATTTTATTATTTTATTTTATTTCTATAATTCATAGGTATCGTTATTTTTATCCCATTCACTTCGTTTACATTTTCGAAGATGGAGTCGTTTATTGTTCTAGTGTGCTCATAAAACGGTATTAGCTTGTACTATCTTGTAGGTTACACTATCACTTGCATGCACTTTCGCCAAACCAACTACAAGTCCCGCTTCCGTAACAGAATTATTCTAATTAAGCATGTCACACACCAGCGCGGTATGGCATGTGCACGCGGTCGCTAGGCGGGTAGTTGCTAGGCACGCGATGTCATATCACCCTGGTGTGTGCCTTACCACCCCGGTCAGCCCTAGGGTAAACCGCACCGGTATGTGGAAGGCTTTAAGCAATACCTGCCCTCCTAATTTCATGGAAGGTGTGCTCCATTGTAGACCACAACCGCTTTCCACCAAGTGGGTTCGACGTTTGTGGTCAAACACTAATTGCCGTTCATACAACAACAAACACATTTTACAACAAATTAATCATCTGATCAATGTGCAGATTTTTACAAAAATACATAGAATTCAAATTGAAGTCCATCAAAATGTACAAATCTCCGTTGTTTGAATGTATTAGATTAAATCAATGTAACTTTATATTAATATTTTACGATCGGCTGTAATCTAGACACGCGGCAGCGTGTCAAGCCAAGTTCAAGCATTGGCTAGCCAGCGCCGAGTGTAATATTACAGGAACCACTTGGTGGCACTTTTCACTCTTCTATAACTCAAAACCGGTTTAACGTAAACACATAAAACTACGTGTGTTTA
Source organism: Protodeltote pygarga (assembly GCA_936450705.2). NCBI lineage: Eukaryota > Metazoa > Arthropoda > Insecta > Lepidoptera > Noctuidae > Protodeltote > Protodeltote pygarga. Next base: position 6,647,732 of record OW388265.2, on the reverse strand, counting down.
ATTATATCCATAAGGACATGTAGAAGCCCAAATTTCATGAAGCTAGCTCTAACGGTTACAAAAATATGAAGGTCCAAAAATCGTAAATTTTAGTAATGACTGACTTATAGTACCTAATTCTAACCTACTTCCAGATGACCTAGAAGAATGAAATTTGGAATCCAGCTTGGAAATTGTGTGTAAACGCAGGAAAAAATCAAAAAACAGAAAAAAATCAAAAACAAAAAATATAAGTGGTGTCCCCATACAAAAAACTTGTAATACGCGCAAAACAACAATTATACACAGAACAGAAGTAAATCTACATAAAAGCTCTCCCGAGCAACACATAATAAACATAGGCAACGCTTACGAATACCGATTCAGTTAAGTGATTGTCATATTATATCCACAAACGTTCTTAGTGCCTAAACTAGTAACAGTATAACAAAAGTTAAGTACATAATATGAAATTCAATGAAACATTAAATGTTAATACCTGCCTAGTTTTCTTTACAAAAAGTTATGATATCCCATCAAAAACATAAATGTAAAATGAGAGCCAAGTTCAATATATGCCTTGCTTGATGACTTCAACTACAAAAGGAGTGATATCTAAATGGGTGCCAAGTTCAATGGTCAGTCCTGAAATTTATTTACAACATAAAAGTTTTTATAACAACTTAAAATAATATTGCTTCTTATAACTTAGGATAATATATTGTAGCCTAAGGTCTGACTTGGCTAGTTTTCATGTATACGATTTTTTCTATATATATTCTACTGTATATCTATCTGTATCTATATATAAAAGGCAATGTTCTGACTGACTGACTGTCTTATCAGCTTCACCGCCCAGCCCAAACCACTTAAGCTAGAAAGTCGACATTTTGAAATGTTGTTAAACTTATAAAGTAGACGTAGTTAAAGAAAGGGTTTTATGAAATTTAACCCCCAAGTGTAGATAGGTTTGATGGTTATTATTAGGTAAGTACCCACCCACTAAAACAGTCATACAAAAGCCATATGTTCGATGACTTGTTTTTGTCTTCTAGCCAAATGTCCAGGAGAATAATTTAAGAAATTACAGCTTTAGAACTTGCGGAGGCTATAATTTACATGAAAATTAGCCAAGTCAAACCTTAGGCTACAATATATTATCCTAAGTTATAAGAAGCAATATTATTTTAAGTTGTTATAAAAACTTTTATGTTGTAAATAAATTTCAGGACTGACCATTGAACTTGGCACCCATTTAGATATCACTCCTTTTGTAGTTGAAGTCATCAAGCAAGGCATATATTGAACTTGGCTCTCATTTTACATTTATGTTTTTGATGGGATATTTATTTTCATATCTAGAAAGAAAATTACAAAACAGAAAAGAATTCGTAATGTTAATGTAAATAGCAAATCTCGAGATATTCCAGTAAATCCAGATTTACAAAGATAAATCGTTAAGGTTTTGGGAATAAAAGAAAATACTCAAAAAATATTTTCTTTTTGGGGTATTGTTTCGCTTCGGGTTAAGTCAGGCAAGGTTAATACTGCTTTAATAATATTTATCTTATTATCTGTAGACAGTGGACTGCGCACAAAGATTGAGGTGCATAATATTAAATTTAATAGGTAGGTAAGTATTAATTAATGTAGGTAGTCTTGATCGACTGAAAAAGCAACTATTTGAAATAAAAAAAAACGCAAATCTCTAAAACCTTCTAATTTATTATAGATTTAAGATAGAATAATTTCATATTCATCATTAACATTGTAAAATAAATTATTCAGTCCTTATACACCGTAGTATCAGATAGATACCTGTTAATAAATAAGTCTATACTGTCCCACCGCTGAGCAACCTTCCTTAATACGTCGATATTAAATTCGATGAGATAGATCATACTTCACCACATTGGCGAAATGCGTATGCAGTCCAGCGACAGCATCGCGACTGTATCGCTGTTAAATATCTGCTCGTTGCTTTCCAAAACAAGGAAACTCTCTAAATTAAATTCTACGAATGGTCACCCATCGAGGGATTTTCTGTGTCAAGCACTAACCTTGGTAATTGTGATAATCATCACACTATTATAGAGCCATAACAAAAAAGTATCACGACCACAGAAATCTAAATAATAAGGCAGTCTTATTGCCTTAGTACGGTAAGGTGCCTTAGTACGGTAAGTGCCTTAGTATTAGTAAGGTAGTCTTATTGCCTTAATATTTAGATTTCTGTGATCACGACCCTTAAATATAAATACAATTTTCTTATATTATATAAGAATTTATTTCTCCTGATGTAGTTGGAGTGAAAATTACGATACAATTACTAAACCCTGATTGCTTCAGCGGATTAAACACGAACTTTATCTAATTCGCATTATGTTAGCTAAATTGATTTCTCATTATACAGGTGATGAATGTCATGCTTTCTTGAACATCAATGTTTGCCAACCAACTGTAAAATTATAGCTTAATAATAAGTGTTTTTATTTTATTTTGGGGTTTAATATTTCTTACTGAGTTTTAATTTTATTATGACTGCTACAAAACATATTTAATTAATTAACAGTCTTTGCAAAGGCTGTATATTATAACGGAGCTCAGAAAGTAGGCGCAATTATAAAAATAAATATAACTTCAACAGTCAAGACCCGCCTTTTAGTTACAATTAAACATTAAAACTCAAAGGCAACATTTTTCCTCTATAAAAGTTAAAACTTCTACAACATTCCCTCCAAATACAATGAATGACATTTACAATCTGTCAGTTCCAAAATTTATAAAAAGAATAAAACGTTGAATAGACGTTGGTTGTACCAATGAAGCAAAGAGTTTGTATATTAAATAATAATCCAGGTAGTTGGGGTCATTGTTACCTTATAAACCTACGACGACGAACGAAGAAGCATGGGTTAGATTTTACGTGTACATACATAGGTACACTTGAACTTTGAGCTTCGCTCTGGTCTGTGAATCTCGCCTTAAGCCAGCATTACGTTTGGTGTTAACCATCCCTTAACACATAAGCAAGGAATAATACTTATCACTACGCCACATAAGCTTCTTAGGTACTGTTTCTGAGCAAAGTTGTAAGTTGGTTGGTGACTATTAAATAAGTCGTGTTTTTCCAGCAAGTTAGTTCTTAACTACTAAAATTCCTTGTAGGTACGTAAATGTGTCCCTTTACAAGTTTTTGACATGATAATAATGCACCAGGTGCTTGCCTCCACACCCAGCTGAATTAATTATGCTCAGGTGTCCAGGAAATTCCCGCAAGCAGCTTTCATTGTGAACTATTCCGATTCAAATATTTTCAATAAAAAGCACCCGTATGTGGAAATCGGAAACGAATTTAGTTTTCGCTGGAATTACTCTATACAAAAGTAATATGCCGTTTGTGCCGAATATCTGTTCTGCAATAAAAATAAAATTTACTAGACTTTTTCTGATTGCTCAATATTTAAAAAAAATAGTTTTCCAACTATATCTATCCAATTTATCCACACATTAATTTTAAAATTTCACAGACTAATTAAAAAAAAGGAAAACGTCAAAATAATCTCTTAACTTTCAGATTCATAATTAAAAACAAATTTTGATTTCACCTATTAAACAAAGATAGGCTTACCTATAGACTTTTTAATCTTCATCTTCATTCTCGTGTACTTTCCTTGTTACGTGGGCACATAGCCTCCGGGAGGGAACACCCTTAATAAACCGCTCTGTACTGGAATTTAATATTAGAAACTGTAACCATCGTACACACCTTAATACCCCGGGTACAAGTTGACCCTTCTGAGCAAATTTAAATACCTTTATATCCTACGTGTTGCTTATTTGATCAGGTTAACATTTCAGCTTTGATGTCTAGTTTTAGACAGGTTGACTAAACCTGAATACCTTTGTATTACCAAATTTTCTCTTTGATCAAAGACACTTGGCTTCCTTACGATACATTTGAAGTGAGCTAATTATGAAAGTGAGGTTAATGAACCGGTAAAGGTCATTGACTGTAAATCCTCTTAGACAGTGTTAGCTTATAGCATTGTCCAAAATTTTGATTGATTAAAACTTGATCCTTGAACTTGAAGTAAGATAGACAGGACCCGCATTGGTGGGCGGCGCATGTCGGGTGATACTATACTATAGATGATAAGATGGGAACAACGAGGTGTATAAAGCCTTGTATAAAATTTACGGGAGGTTTAAACTCTAATGTTTTTTAACTTTATTTATTTTTATTACTTATTTGTTGTTAAAGCGGCCATACACGTAGACAGACTGAAAATTTCAAGTGTCTACCTATTAAGATTCAAATATACAGTCCTGTGACAGATCGACGGACGGACGGACAGCGAAATATTAGTAGTTCCCAAAGGGTCCCGTTGGCACCCTTTGGGAATAGAACCCAAAAAACTAGTTCTAAATACAAGAAAAGTACATCTTTCTCAACTTTCACAACGGACGGTTGGTTTGACCTTTTAAATGATTAAGTTACTGTAAACTCGGTTATGTTGACCCAAATAATATGGCTGAAAGTTCTTGTTGTGAAAATCATTGTTTATTGTTATAAGTTTTATTATAATAATTTGGTTTATTATTACTTGGAAAATTGTTGTTAATTTATGAATAACATAACATTTTGTTATTCTTAGGTCTACAACTTTATATAAAGAGCAGTGATAGTCTAGTTGTATGACTGTGGGATTGCCAGGTCAAAGTTCGCAGGTTCGGACCCTGGAGCATTAAAAAAAAACCATGTGACAATATCATTTGCTTAAAACGATGAAAGAAAGTAGTTTCAACGATGGTTTCAGACGTAATAACTATACGATAAGAAGAAAAGCCCAAAAAGAGAGCCAAATATCACCTGTTTGGAACCCGGTCATTAAAATAATAAAGTTCCAAATGTTCCAAATTTTGAGCAATTTTTGCATAAATTAAAATGTTTTTTTTTTGTAATTTTACACGATACAGTAGAAAATCACATTAAAAAATGCCCTGGGCTTTGGGCTTTACGGACAATAAAATTGTTCGCAATTTTTTTAACAAGTTTATGTCCAATCCAATTCCTAACTTTTCAGTTGCAGCGTAAAGGGTAAATGTACTCAAAATTTAAGTTTTATATTTTGTTTCAACATTAATAACAACTTGGAGAAATCAAACTGTGTGCTCCAGGTAACGAGGTCACATGTTTATTAATTTTTTTTTTAATAATAACATTCTGCTTAAATTCAACCTTTTTTTTACGGGGGAAACCTTCAAAAGGCACCCGGCCCCCGGGGAAGAGACCGGGTAATAAAACGCGAAAAACAATAGAATGCTCGCTATTCTTATCCCGATCACATTTGATTATACACACAGGGAAATGTTGCTTTGGTACCGGTGCGTTGCCTTGCATGTTGTTCTGCAAATGAGTGGGTACCCGGCTTGAAATTTAAAAAAATACTGGAGCAGCATGAACACGATTCAAAAATCTTTTTGATATTTAAGCGGAACATATGTTCCGGACAATAGGCCATCCTACTTACTAATTCCAATCCTATTTATTACCTCTAAAAAATAAGCTAGAAAACAGCGCGGCCCGCGGCCTGGCACCAAATGAATTTGTACATTATGTAAAAACAAGAACACAATCTCAATCCCAAGTTTAGTCATTACAAAGTTCGTGTTGCAGTGCGTCCAGGCATTGATTCCTGGTTGATTAATGATTTTTGTAGAGAGAAAACGGGATTGGATAAAGGTTCACGATTCAAGAGTAAGCTCCCAGTTCAGTGGTGTGTGACACGGCGTTGAGTGACGCTACGTGTACGTGTAACTGTAATTCAATCGTATTCACATAATACAAGGCAAATTAATGGCCAAAAACTAAACAATCAACTGCAAATTGAAACTGACTCGCTAATTGGACTCATGTCCAGAACGCGTCATAAATCCGATAAAATTCAGCAATTTCGACATATCAATTAATTTTGCTACATTAACCGCGAAATTAGAAGCGTTACAGTAATTGTGAAAATTGTGGAGAACTTATAAATTTATGATCAAACTTATTACCCTAAAAGTTATTTTCCCCAGCTTTGAAAGTTCAGACAATGATTACCTTAATATTCTTAAGAACCTACTTATCATGAAAAACTGGCAGCTTTTCAGAAAACAGATTAATCGCTGCGATAATTAAAATAAAACCAACTATAAATACTAAAAAGCTAGAAATAATACAAAAACATTAATATAAAAAAAAAACAATAAAAAATATTAAAAATGAGACTATCTTAAAGGTCTCTATCGTATAAAAAGAATTATCAAAATCGAAGGGCCCTGTAAAAAGTTATGCGTGATCATTTACATAAAAAAATATATACGTGTCGTATTGAGAAACTTTTTCTTTCGTCGGTAAAAAAATGGTATCTGATTTAATCTGATCGATCATATGCCAAAAAAATCCATAGAGGTCAGCTTTAATATGAATATGGTGTACTAATTAGTCGTTTTGTAGATCATATTGGTAAGACTCGTGACTTAGCTGTCGGAAGAGGTTACCAGACTATTATGATATCTACTATGCTTGGAGCGATAACGACAGTCCCCTTTCTTGCAAATTGAGAGATAACCTAAATCCGCTGCTTTTTGAGCTTTCAGAAGTACATACTTCCTTCCTAAGTTAACTTATTCTTGTAAGTATAGTTATAATACTGTTACAGGTACTTATGAACAAGTAAGTACTAAGAACATATTCCTCGGCTACAAGCATTTTAAGTAACACTTAAGTGGATCACTTTTACGTCTAATGTAAAGAATCAAATCAAAAGAAAAGTTTCTGGAAGTTTCTCCAAATAAAAAAGATTAATTCCGTGTCTTCAGGAATTCTTACCAAGATTAAATTTCACAAATTTTAATGTTTCGGGTTGCGAATTAAATCTTTAGTTTTTCTCTAAACATATTGTGAACCTAATTAATAAGAAGATAAAGTTTCATTAAATTCGGATAAGGTATCAACATTAAAGATTTTTATTTGAGTAGGTTCTTGTTTCGCTGATGTCTGCCTGATGAACATGAAAAATTAAAACTATTCATCATCACCCCAGATCAATACGTTGTTAGATATATGATCGCATGCATCAGTATGTGCTGAGTCTTATCAAAGGATCGAGTTACTCTTGAATACGCGCTCATCTCAACGTTGGTGCAATACTCGTAGCGCATTTTATAGTAAAAATAGGATTGGGATTGGATTCGTAGTTCAAGAGTTACCCCCAAAAGCTGGAAAAAAAGTTTTTTCCTATACCCATTTGTACCGTTATCCGTGAAAATAAAATAGTACATTAGGTTATAAGGACGGTAAGTACCTACATAATTACTATTGACATTCAAAGCCCGAGTCGCAGGCGAGAGATATAATGACCCGAAGTTAATAATTGTTTTACCGTCCAAGTGACATACAAAATTTTTCATCATACTCGCAAAGAAATAGACAACAAAACAATTTAATGTTCCGCTTATTACCGCCCGCTTTTTCTACATGTAATAGCACTGTTTACGAGCAAGAATAATGAAAATATATTTTACAAAACAAACCAACGTGTATTACTTTCGTGACACATATTATTGGATAGTGACCTATATAACGAGGATTTGAAACTCAATATTTCCATTTGCAGTATCACCACAGAGAATACAAGACCCTCGTAAAGATTTGGTTGGGAAATGGGTCTTGGATCCGTTCCAACGACGTAATGCTTAAGTTTTAACTTGCATTTTCTTTGGCAAATGGATACGAAATAGGTTTCGTTGAGGAACTTTCTACCAATTTGCAACATGTTTAGATAAAATTGTAACTTCGGACCACGTGCAGAAATAAACTTGGCAGGCTTCCGAGGCGGAGGATTTGTGTAGTGGAAATGCTGATTTGATTATGTACCCAGATCTTAGAACTTGGTCAGATTTCAGAATAAAATTGTCCTGAAGCATAACCAGTTCCAAAACAATTTTGATACAGATAATATTTCGAACCCTGAGACATCACAATTCACACTGGTTACAATTTGAGTTGCCAGTCAACGGTAGAAATTACGGCTTCGCCCTCCTGGTATATTGATGAATTGTAGCCTATATGTTATTCTGATGTATAAGCTATATTACAGTAAAGTTTCATAAAAATCCGTTTAGTTATTTTAGCGTGAAAGAGTAACAAACATCCGGATGGATGGATGAAAGTTTAGTTTAGGTGAAAGGATCTTTATAATATTAATAGGATTAGATACTTTATTGCTATCAGTAATGTAACATACATGCGGCAAATATTAATAGTACCATATTTTATTCATGATGAGCACTACACTTACACAGGTTTGTTAATGAAGAACATAATTAATTAGCACTTTAAGCTTTCTAGTACTCATCTCACATACAACGCAAAAACATGAACGTAAACTCTAAAATTAATTACACAAATTTGTACCCAACTAAAAGTTACTAATAGAAGCTCCTTCATCTTACGAGCAACATGCTGTAAAACATTTGTTTAAGGGGAATAATTCAGTGCAAAGGCGGTCATATACAACTTACCTGATAAACCACGGTGAGCAATGTTCCCTTGAATTTATTTATACTACGACACAATAAAAAGTATAAGACAGTTGTGTTCTTGACTTTACTTGATTGATTACCCATAACAAAAATAAATAATAAACCAACCTGTAACTATCTCACTGCAAGGCAAAGGCCTCTCCTCATACAGAGAAGGATCGAGCATTAATCACCACGCTAGCTCACTCCGGGTTGGCGATTTCAGACCATTAAGTCTTCTTCTCAAGGTTTCTTCACGATGTTTTCCTTCACCGTTAGTCAGTAGTAGTGGTGTTTTAGATTAAGTAAGAAAGTACACATGACATTGAAAAAGTTCGAACGCATACCTACGTGCTTACAAAACGGGTCCATAACCAATTATACCCCACGACGCGACTACCCATGTACCATTTTATGAACCTAATAAATGGGTCTATAATGTCTTACGCGGATGACACAGCTCTCTTGTTTTCTGCAGAATCACAAGATGATGTATTTAAACATGCTCAAAACGGATTTAATAATGTGTCTCATTGGCTTCAGAAACATCTACTTACATTAAATGCAGACAAAACCAATTACATAATATTTAAAATGAGAAATACTAAAAATCACATTACTAACCTAAACATATTTGCACATAACTGCAAAACTGCTGACACTGCATGCACTTGTAACACTTTAATTAAAACCGAATATGTGAAATATCTAGGTGTAACGATTGACACAAATCTGAATTTCCGTAAACATATCGATTTACTTTGTACTAGAGTACGCAAATTAATATATATATTTAAGAACTTACGTAATATAGCTGAATATAAATTAATTAAACAGGTTTATTTGGCTTTGTGTCAATCCATTCTTACATATTGCATTACTTCCTGGGGAGGTGCTGCAAATACAATTCTGAAGCCTTTAGAACGTGCTCAAAGAGCAATTCTCAAAGTAGCTACCTTTCGTCCTTTTATATTTCCCACACACGAACTTTATACAGCATGCAAGGTACTAACAGTAAGGCAATTGTTCGTACTAAATATAATACTGTATCAACATTCTCAGCTTATGTTACCCTCAATACCTTCTGACAAGAGGAGGATAGACTTAAGGTGCACTAAAAAACAAAATAATCATGCTTTTGTAAATAGATTTTATGTGTTTTTGGGACCTTATTTATACAACAAACTTAATAAATTACTAACCATATATAGACTAACTCGCAGGAACTGTAAAATTATATTGTCGGATTATTTGGGAAAAGTTAATTACACAGACACAGAAAAACTATTAGAAATTTTAGAGTGACTTTAATGATAATATTTTATGTATAACTTTAGCTTGTAATTACTATTAATTTCATATTATTGTACTATTAATAAAATTGCGTAGACTATAAGACTGTAGAATTGTAATACTACAATAAATTGCGTAGACTGGTGATAGCCGGAAACACAGGTTTGAATAAACCTAGCTCAGGCAGGTCGCTACATGTAATTAGAATTAGAAAATAGGTATATTGTTTTCAATATTTTTGTTGCATCGATAACCTATATGTTTAGTCTTATATTTGTTTCAATTAGCCTTTACCATTACTGTTAATAATTATACTTATAATGTAAATGAACTCTATGTAATGTATATTGAAAAAGTTTTTAATAAATTATTCTTAATATTCTTATTCTTAATAATATTAGATTTCACATAGAGGGCGTTCAAACACTTTACTAGTTTAAAGGTCAGTCCACACGGTCGTTGAACAACCCCTTAATTTAATTAATCGTGTCGTAAACCTTGATGAATTTCATGCTTTACGCGTAAACTTTGCCGATTTCGTTTTTTCTCATGTCAACTGGCAAAAAAGAAATGATTTGCTGAAAGCGATAAACAAAAACGTATTTTTTTTTTCTTTCGTTGTGTCGTAAATCTGTAATTTTATTGCAATTAATTTAAACGCTCCGTAAGACAAGATATAAATCGTGAAAAGCGTAGTTCGTAGTTCCTTTTGCGTCTCATTTCTCGAATTTTGAAGGGTTAAATCCACATTTCGAACAATCTGTGGATCATATTGATGATATTGAGTCCAAACGCGCACAGATAATTCAAAGTATTCCAATCGATGGATCGCCCGCGCCGGTAACTGCGTGTAATAACCGTCGAACCGTTCAAAGAAGTAGTAAATAAAGTTAAAGCGCCTCTTAATTGCGCGTGACGTTAAGTTTGCATCGACATCAGAGTTCTGCGCAGACTTCACTAATTACTCAACTTTTAAACTTTTTAATACTTCTTCATAAAAGCGCCGTTGATGTGATTTCTGTAACTTCAGTTGATAGCAGTTCAGTTAAGCAGCTTTATATCAGCTTGAATACTCAAGGAGACCAGAATACAATAAGAGACATGATTTTTTTATTTAAGCAATAAGATTTTTATTTTATTTTAAAAAATGTCGTGGTGGCTTATTGGTTACGGACCCGCTTTGCAAGTACGTGAGTGATTCGAACCTGGCATGTACCAATGTGACTTTTTCAATGTCATAATTATGTACTTTCCTAGTTAATCTAAGACACCACTGACGTGAACACTGGTGAAGGAAAACATTGTGAGGAAACCTGGAATTAAGTCTGAAATGGCCAACCCGCAGTGAGCTAGCGTGGTGATCAATGCTCGATCCTTTTCTGTATGAGAAAAGGCTTTTGCCCTTCAGTGGGACAGTTACAGGTTGATTTATTTATTATTATTAAGATTTTGATTAATGCCAAAAAAATGATCTATGAAATACAAACAAAACCCCTAAAATAAAGAGAAACCTTAAAAAATTCAATCTACCTGCAAAGAAGTTGAAAAATACTAAGTACAAAACCTATTACCTAGAGCAATAGATTACTAGGACAACATGAAAGGCGCAGCAGACTGGTAGCGGATTGAAAAAGTGGCGCAGCGTGGTATAGAGGTACTTATAGTACAGTGCCCGGCAAATCTGATGGCACATCCAGGACTGTACGAAACAAATATCGGTTAACATCGGGTTTGTTGAACTACTTTATTGCACATTCCACTAATCAATCGCTGAAAGTATGTTAGGATTTGTCAAGTTAAAGATTTTATAAGGGTAAATTTATGTTTTAAAAGTACATACAGAAAATGGAGCCGTCATTAAATAATGGCTTTCTGCAAAACATTCCTGCCCATGCAATCTAAGTGCTATCACTTGCCTACCCTTTGCAGTATTTATCTACAATCATTTATTCGTGGTTAGTCTGACGTACTTCGATCTCATTTATATGTATAAATGTCGATGAATTGGTTGTAATTAACATGTACTAAAGAATGTTATATTTTTAATGATACCGACCCAACCCATAGCTAATACAAGGAACAGATTCATTAGTCAAATGACGCATCATGACAAAAAATAAAGATGGCGTTGTATCGGACTTTTCATTCCTTACCCTCTGATGTACCAACTGAATTTCCGGTGATCTAAGTAATAGGTACCCTGCTATAGTACGGCAAGGCTGAATGGATGGACAGATTGCTTGTCACGTAGTCCATCTACTAATAAATGGAGCGAGCTCTGTAGATACAAACTAGGTATCTGTCATAGTCATTGGAATATAAATTATATAAGTACCAACATGGAATATCCTAATCCAATGTTGTGACAATGTTGGGTTTTAGATATTACGTAATCATTAGATAGATTTACCGCTAATAAAACATCGATCTGAGCATACATCCTACTTCTGTTTAAGGGATATAATACAATACCTATCTACTTATAAGTTTAAAAAAAAATCATAAAAAAATTGTCAAACATACTACATTAAGGCCAATGCAGACTAGTTACTTTTAAAATGCTGCAACGCATATCTAAATTGCGTTTTGTAGCGATGTTTCTTCGAGCTTCGAAGATTCATGTAGTAAAACGCTAAATACTGAATCGCTGCGAGGGACGTTTGATTGTGTGCAGAAAAGAGCGTTCGGACACGGTATTAAGATTGAAAAGCGATTAAATCGTCGATCGCAAAAAAATATCTGGTCTGCATTGGCCCTTAAAAAATAAATGGTCACTCTCAGTCAGGCTCTCTACCTACTAATTTTTTTTTCGTATACCTATAAGTAGGTAAATATCTGTAATTGTATTACTGAAGGAACTGTTACATTCGTAACTTAATTTAAAACTTTCGCACCAAACCGTACGAAGAGAGTAAAAGTTCATTAAGTGTAAACGAGTTTAATCAATCTCGTTAAGCTTGGTTCAACATAATTGAATTCTTTAAGGACGTACCATTACCAGCTGCGCTTGTATTTTTACCCGACTACAAAAAAAAGGAGGGTTATGATTTTAGCAGTCTATGTATGTATGTATGTATGTATGTATGTATGTGTGCATCTGGATTGAGGGCCCATTTTTTAAATCTTTGCCAAACGAAATAAGACTTATAGGGCAAGCACTTAGAAATAAGTAAAACTTAGGGCAAGGGGCCACGAATTTCTAAAACGCGAATTAAAACTATTATGACTAAATAGCTTGGGCCCTCAGTCCAGACGCTTGCATAAAGTGGCATATGTTCAATCTCAGAAAGTACTATCTCTGGGTTCATATTTTTTATTTAACCCTTTGAACGCCACGCCGGTCATTGGTGACCGGCAAACAATAAAAATTGCATTGTGTCTGCGGCGTGGCAGTCAAAGTATTAAGAATCTACTTAGGAATATGTAACATATTTTCAGAAATTTCTAGATCTGTAGAATATGACATTACAGATTTATGGCGGTTTGCCTTGGGCCCTCAGTTCAAATATGTTTGAACTGAGAAATCTGCAAAACATGAATTTATCTGAAGAAATACATAAATACGACTTTAATATATGTTACTTGGATGCCTCTGTGAATTTGTAATAAAGAAATAATGACACAAAAGTTCATTGTTAAAAAGTAAATACAAGTTGAAAATTCCTAAAACGTCTGAACTGAGGGCCCAAAACTTTTGCCTATATTGACTAAGCTTAACCTCATAGACTAACGCAAATTGGTATAAGTTTTCTTACAAATTACTATCTAAAAGGTTACGTACCGTCCGTTCTTCTAAATGCCATACTTTAAAAGAAAATTTCATTTTTACATTTTCTATATGTAATAATTATGTAGGGTGACCATGATAAAATTATTCACCATTGCAATAAGGCAGTAGGTACTATCGCGGACACGAACGGTGCACCACTTTGCGATCAAAATGCTTAAGAGTGGTGCACCGGCTTTGTCCACGATAGTACATATCTACATAATTATTATATCTATATTATATAAAAATGCTGTTTTTAGTCTCGCTAAAACTCGAGAACGGCTGGACTGATATGGCAAATTTTGATCTTGAATTATTTGTAGAGGTCCAGGGAAGATTAAAAAGGTGAGAAAAAGGGGTAGGGTAGGGTAGGGGTAGAGTAGGGTAGGGTAGGGGTAGAGTAGGGTAGGGTAGGGGTAGAGTAGGGTAGGGTAGGGGTAGAGTAGGGTAGGGTAGGGGTAGAGTAGGGTAAGGTAGGGTAGGGGTAGAGTAGTGTAGGGTAGAATAGGGTAGGGGTAGAGTAGGTGTAGAAGTAGTATAATCAGGCGTACATAGTCGCGACGGGCCGCTAGTACTATATAATAGTTATATACAATAGGTATACATGTAATACAGGGTTATTTGTAAAACACCAGCATCCTTAAAAGGGGTCATTAAACTCATCATTATGAACAACTTACTATGGGACCAACACTGAAATCGCAAAAAAAAATCAGCTGTTCCATACATTTATGTTCACATGACTCTACAAAATGTATGAAACAGCTGTTTTTTTTTTGCGAATAAGTTTCTTTTAATTGTACCGATCGTTTTATTTATCGAAATGAATTTGATTGATTTGCGAATTGCGACGACTGGTGCAATAATATCATTGAAGTAACACGGTACAAAATTTCGAATTGATAGTACATAATAATATGGAAGTTAGTCAGATCAACTCACAACAACAGTCTCATCAACTAGAAAAGAGCTGATGATCTTCAAACGTCTGAATAGATTTTCATGAAACCTGGCAAAGAACACTCGGGATAAAAATTATCTATGACGCAAAAAACAAACTAAACGAAAATCGGTTCATCCGTTTGGGAGTTACGATACCACAGACAGATACACAGACAGACACGTTAAACTTACAAAACCACTCTCTTTTTACGCCGAGGGTAAAAAGAAAGGTACTGTTAACACTCTAGGACTATACTGATCCAGAAATAGTTACACTAAGATTGGCCTAGGTTAAATAAAACTAGTGATTCATCTGCGAGCTGATTGTAGACTGTTCAATATTTATTATTATAAAATTATTATTTAAATTATTTAAATTTAACAAAAGAACACATAATATTTTTGATTTAAAAAAGATGACGTCCGTCACTTGAATAAAAAAGAAGAAATGGAGCTGCTCATCGCACTATGTCTTAGCGCAAGCAGGTTCGTAGCTCTTCATGAAGGTCGTATAGGCTTCCCACAGTACTTACTTATGACGAAAATTATGGTCACCCTACATAATTATTACATACAGAAAATGTAAAAATGAAAGTTTCTTTTAGAGAATGGCATTTAGAAGAACGGACGGTACGTAATCTTTTAGATAGTAATTTGTAAGAAAACTTATACCAATTTGCGTTAGTCTATGAGGTTAAGCTTAGTCAATATAGGCAAAAGTTTTGGGCCCTCAGTTCAGACGTTTTAGGAATTTTCAACTTGTATTTACTTTTTAACAATGAACTTTTGTGTCATTATTTCTTTATTACAAATTCACAGAGGCATCCAAGTAACATATATTAAAGTCGTATTTATGTATTTCTTCAGATAAATTCATGTTTTGCAGATTTCTCAGTTCAAACATATTTGAACTGAGGGCCCAAGGCAAACCGCCATAAATCTGTAATGTCATATTCTACAGATCTAGAAATTTCTGAAAATATGTTACATATTCCTAAGTAGATTCTTAAATAAAAAATATGAACCCAGAGATAGTACTTTCTGAGATTGAACATATGCCACTTTATGCAAGCGTCTGGACTGAGGGCCCAAGCTATTTAGTCATAATAGTTTTAATTCGCGTTTTAGAAATTTGTGGCCCCTTGCCCTAAGTTTTACTTATTTCTAAGTGCTTGCCCTATAAGTCTTATTTCGTTTGGCAAAGATTTAAAAAATGGGCCCTCAATCCAGATGCACACTGTATGTATGTATGTATGTAAGTTTGTTCATCTGTTCCCTCGTAGCTCCTAAACTATTTGTTGTAATTCAATAAATAAGGTGTCTATCGATGCGTCTTAATGGTCTGCGGGTTATAGGATTTATGAAATTTCGTAAAATCAAATAAGGTGGATTTTAAAAATAAATTAGTCAGCTCGAAAAAAATAAAGTTAAGGTAAATTTATCGTGTTTGATATCAAATGGACATTCAGAATATGTATATATTATCTATATATTCTGGACCACTTCTCAGAATATCAGGCTTCTAACTACCCGTTACGACTATCATAAATATATGTGATTATAACACTGCATACAATGTGAAAACGTGATAACAATAAATATTTACTAATTAAATTAAAGTTTCTACACATCACTGCCTATTAAATTATGATTATATTTTAAAATAATGTTAATTAAATTGAGATTTATTTTTCGTAACTAGATGGCGTTGGTTTGCGGTTTTGTGGAAGTATGTAACATAGAGTTAAAAATACCTCCTCAAAAATCCCGGAATCGTAAACATAACAATGAAATCCCGGGATTTTATTAATATGGACTGGACTTTGACCTATAGTTTTTATTAGAATTAATTTTGTATGTAAAACAAAACTCATTAATTTAACAGTTTTAGTACTGAACTACTTAAGTATTACATTATCTGTTACCGATGTCTAAAAACATAACAAAGACTTTTTATTATAATAATTTAGTTCATATGTATTTAAATCGTAAAATCAATATTTTGGAGAATTTTTTCATGTTTGCTTATTAAATATAATAAATTATTTAATAAGAAATTTGAAAAACAACTGATACGGAAGGGATTCGAACCCACGATCTCCGACGTACCGTGCCGACGCTCTAACCGCTGAGCCACCGTATCCCATCAAAATCAGTCGAAATTTTAAATCTCTTTCTATGCCTAGGGCGTGTGGTAATATCTATCGGTGCCTTCTAAAAACTGCAAAGTTTAGAACACTGAGTCGGATAATTAATGTATTCCGATCGATATTACCACACGCCTAAGGCGTAGAAAGAGATTTGAAATTTCGACTGATTCTGATGGGATACGGTAGCTTAGCGGTTAGAGCGTCGGCACGGTACACCGGAGATCGTGGATTCGAATCCCATCCGTATCAGTTGTTTTTTCAAATTTCTTATTAAATAATTATACGTAAAATTAATTTCTTATTTCCCGGGAATTAATTGTAATGTTTATGATTTCGGCATTTTAGAGCAGGTATTATCAACTCCATGTTACTTACTTCCTCGAACTTTAGGTAAATGTACTCTATCTATGATGATATCCCACAAAAAAGGTTTCATGTGTACTTATACAGCTTGGCAAAAAAGAGTCTGAGGCGGTGACAGCTGGAACTAAAAATAGAATAATCTTAGAAACTACGTTTGTGAGTACTAAAATAACATAAAAATGATTCATGTGATTATAATTAATGACAAAAAACTCGTCATAGAAATATGTAAGCACTTAATAACTTGTAATTTTGAATTGTAGTGTGAAAAGTGCGACAGCGGCGCCCCCAATTTTTCCAGACTCTTTTTTGCCAAGCTGTACTTCTTACTACTTTTCATATATACTTCTGAAAAATATATGAGGCCATGTTTTAATAGCTCGAAGTCGCGGACGACACCTTTGATATAAATTTAATTTAAAAAATACATGACATTGACTAAAGGTTTGAACCGAAGTTGACAGTTAAAGAAATCTACCTATTTAAGAACTACCACATTCTAAAAAATTGTGATTAAAATGAATTTTATTGGTTTCTTTACCACTAAAAATCATTGAAAAAAAATATAGTATAAAAACTAAAACCCGACTACTTAAAATCTAAAAACAAGCTTCTTAGATTTGAAATAAAATTCTGTAGTCGGAGGCCTTAATGTATTATAGGTAAATAGGTACTAGATAATCTTCCAAGGGTAAATACTTTGTAATTTGGTGGCCTCCGACTACAGAATTTTATTTCAAATCTAAGAAGCTTGTTTTTAGATTTTAAGTAGTCGGGTTTTAGTTTTTATACTATATTTTTTGTAGAGAACGTGTAGCCTGTAAAACTTTTTTTATGTGAAGGACTAATTAAAGGTCGAGTCACACAGTTCTATTTCCTTTGATGTTTCATGTTCATACTCTCGTGTTGCAAAAGTGACGACTACTCGTTATTTAAGGTATTAAAACTTTATATTAAATACTTAATTGTTTATGGTAAATACGACGTACCGGTATCTAATATTGATTGTTATCTAAACGGGACGTTCTCTTTCAAAGCGACGGTGTATTTAAAAAAATAATCCTGAAAAGAACTGAGCACCATAGTATGCCTTAGTACCTATGTTTTTTTATAAATTGTAATATTATTTATAAAACTTCACATTTTGTTTACGCTTAACTACAACAACAAATATTAGTATCAATAACTCTACAAATCTAGCTACAAAGTACACACAGAGACATGTCTACGTATAATTATGTTTTTGAGAAAATGGTTATTGGTTACGTATTTCAATTATATTAAGTCTATTTATCTGTCTATGATTGCCTTATAAAAGAGCAACCGATTCTCGCAATGTCTAAATTAACATAAAATACATTAACATCAGAAGGAATAGGTACGCTAAAATAATAAGTCTATCAAACTCGCTTTTAAGTTAATATTCAAACATAGTTAAAGCAAAAATTAATAATGTAGGGAGTACGATATTAAGTGAGCCGGGATTCAATCACGTTTATTGATACCGCGCAAACTTTATCAATCTATTGATCGACGTAATTAAATTTGCTCCGTGCACTCGTGACAATGTTCACTAAGAGTAAACTAGCTAAAGGTGTATTGGCTTCTTAGGGTTGACGAAGTAACTGCCTCTTAAATCTGCTACTGCACCTGGTGTCCTGGTATCAAGGGCCAGTAAATGAAATAAGAGAATTAGATACAAAAACGATATTGACTCTGAACAATTGATTATCAAGTTTAAAAAACAATAGAAATCTAATTTTGTCTATCTTAAAATGGCGTAAATTATTCTTTTACACTACTCTACATTGGTTTCTTAAATTGTATTTGCTTTGTTATTAAATAAAACGTAGTCCCTGGCATATAGTAAGTACATTCAAAGCTGACACAAGGGTTGACACCATACAGTTTGTAGGTGTAATATATCTACGGCTGCCCAGTTAGAGCTCAAGAGTCTAGACATCCTCGCACTGCCTAGCCGTCGCCGTATATCCTTTACTACGTTTCACTCGACGAGCTACGAGCGTTTTGCATAATTTAAACTTTCAAGGAGTTCAGTGAAGTGACGACCATTAGCGCAATAAGATTCTAGTTTCATAGTCTTTTATCCAGATTCAAAAGAATTTAACTACAGACACAACTTGATTTCTTTGTACAAATTAATCTTTGTGAATGAATTTTATAATACGGCTGTTTTTTTACCAAAGGATAAGCCGAAGATGTTTTGTTAATAGGATTGTACTATGATTGTACCGTGGGTGCACATTATTTCAAAATGCACAAGCACCCAGACTAGAACCATACACCACATAATATGATTTCTTTAACATTCTCAATGTTAAAATATCTCATGCCCACACAAAAAAAATTGTTCAATTGTTCTCATTTAATTATTTTTTTGTTTACCTACGATGATTGAAATTTGAAACGATGATATTATATAGATTTTATTGAATTTAATTTGACAAATAAACATATGTGCCGTCAATTAAAAGATCATGGATCTAATCTGTTATCAAAAGTTGTTAATGAAAAGCTCTTCGTTATTCCAGTTTGCTTTCAATTAAAATACCTATGTATTGACAAACTCTATACTCTACATGAATAATAATAGGGTAGCAGCTTTTGACTGGATGTTCATTACCATACATTGAAAATTCGCTTTCATTAATGCCTATAGCCGAATGATATATCAATAAATAAAGCATTTATGTTCCCAAGCTCTTATTTAATGTAGAGTTTTTTATTTCAATTTGTCAGTTAACTAACATGTAGAAGAAACCTTTGTCACAACTAACTTACTATAAATGGACTAAATGTTCGACATACAACTTGTACTCGACTCCACTTATCTTATACCACCATTTTATAATCACTGTTCCATATTGTATTATATAGCATATATTTTTATATGCTAGTCAAGGAGCGATATCGATAGAAAAAAAAAAGAAAAATGTCAAATCACGTCCATAAATTAAGCTTGAAAAAAGAAATAAATTTGTAATGACGCGCGCGGCTACTGCCTCATGTCGGAAACTGTGTCGCAATTGATACTGATAAATGTTTCTATCAAGCTTTGTTCAGCTCCTGAGAGAATACGTAGTGACAGCATACACAAGTATATAAATACATACGAAACATACATAAGAATCTTATTTGACGTCACGTCGCGTCGTCGAAAACGATTTTATATCCCTGTTTTTCGGTTACGTTAAGGAAATCAACCGATTGACCCAGTCCAGTAAACCTAAACTCTCTTATAAAGACATGTCGTTCCCTAAATGTTTTCGGAATGTGCCGAACGATAAATATAGTATAGGAACGTCAAACTCACTTGTGAGAAAAAGAGGTGAATTTAAATTTGATATGTTTTGTTTGCGGTATAAATGATCATATATAACAGCTCAGACTAATTTAACTGAAGCGCAAGCTGCCATATGCCATGAAATTGAAATTATGGGCTTAAATTAATCTAAAAATGAGAATACACAGTTGCAGACAGCTAAAACAGCTAAAATAATACAGCTAAAAGAAGATGTAGACTGAATATCTCGGACCAGAATGAATTAAAACCTATCTCTGGCGACATAAAGATACCTGGTTCAGCTAAGAGACATGAACTGACAAAGCCATGCCGCCTAGGGTCTTGTTGCGTTGTTTGATGAAACCAATCTAGACGACATGACAGGTCTGGACGATGCTGTATTACTTCCGACCTCTTTAAAGTTTAAAGGCAGGACATCGAAGACCTCAACAGCACTTATTAACAGGTAGGCTAACTATTCTATTCTATTCTATATTATTAGAGCTATTTCTTATGTGATAATCCGCGATAATTAGGATGATAATAATGATAAATGCAAGTATAACATAAAGGCATTGGGCTGATTTGCATTACGTCCGATCGGCCAAGAAAACAATACAATCATAACAGTTGTGTCTACAAATTGACCGCTCAAGTGTTAAGTAATCCATTAATTTAGGAAACCCAAATGAAAAATAAATTCTACATTACCAATTCCCCGTTCATTTTGGTTGTTATTTCAAATAGAATTGTGAAACGCTTATATTCACAGCACGAACCACAGGTGCGAGAATTTAAACCTTTCTGCATTTCAATAATTCACTGTAATTAGCTTCAGGATTTGAATTGTGTGTGACGCGGCCATTATTATCTCTGTGGTTTAAAACGTCCGGCACTGCTGTTGTAAAACGCATAAGTATGCCTTGTTCACGGATGAAATGCAATCACTCAAAATTTGTAACGAATAAAAATAAAATACCTAGGCACTATCGTGGACACGAACGGTGCAACACTTTGCGATCAAAGTGCTTTGAACGATGCTACGTGCGTAGGGGCGGGACTAGAACTACGTTCGGACACCGGGTACAAGCGATTCTAACCTTAAGAGTGGTGCACCGGCTTTGTCCACGATAGTACATTGAAGACACATTGGCGGGTGGTTAAGCGATTCACCTTCTGCGCTTGGACTCGCGGGTTAACAAAACAAACATTTGGGCGATCCGCCGATATCTAGTTCGGTTTGAGGGTACATTGTGAATGTGAAATAATATACCTACCTGTAAATTGTACCCACAACCCTAGTGTGAATCAATGTTTTTTTTTAACCGAGGAGGAAAACAAGCTTTCTTCAACTGTTACATCAATGATCAATCATCGCCCATGAACATCTGAAACAATAGGGGTGTCGCCATTCGCCAACCATTGTGCTTCTTAAAACACTTACATAGGGCTGTCTGAGAGCAAGCATTTATAGAAGAATGTAGGTAGTCGTTACGTTGAGGGTTGTAGGACTTCACTTATGGTATGAAACGGAACTACATAATGTAACTTGACGCCGGTATTGTGACTGTGTGGTACTTCCCCAGTCAAGCAAGTGGTGTACGAGCTATCGTAGGTTGTTAGCTAACGCTAGGCTCTACCAAACAAATTATACTATTAATCTAGACTTAATATAAATCCGAAAGTGTGTCCCTTTGTTCCTTCTTAACGCTACAACTACTGAACCGACTACATTGAAATTATCGTGAAAAATAATTATCGAAGTATTTTTAATACCTTACAGTTTAATAATTATAATCCAAAAGTTTCTAAAGGCGCAACTTTACGTATCAACTACTAAATAATTCAAATGTTGACATAAATAAGTCCTCAATAACCAAAGGGAACTAACCGACACTGATCGAAATCCACCCATTTTCAGTGCAGAAGCATGACCGACGCAACATGATCACGTGACAGGCTCGCTGCCGGCGGATTTATCGCATCTGATACAATTTGCATGTCAAAGTCTACAGCAAGCTTTGTAGAAGGAAGTTTGCAATCTTACGACCTCTACTACAAAAAAGAGTACTACAAACTACTATCATATTTTACTTCTCGTCAGAATATTACCATGTTGATGAAACTGTATAAAATTGGATGATAAAATTGTAAAATAACTGTATAAAACTGTACATAATCAAGTTCATTCGGTAATACTTATGTAGTTTTAAAAATCATCGGACAGTCAAGAAATATACATCTACCAAATAAATAAGATATTTTTTACAAGAAGCACGTAGCGTGATAGTATAACAGCATACATGGTGTTCATACTATTGATCGTAATATCATAAAAGGTAGTTTCAGCAAACGAGTTTCATAAACACTGCAGACACTACGTTGGCACGACAAAGATAACGCAAGTGATACTTAAAATTTAATGCATTTTATACTCTGTACCTCAGCGTTTTAGAGCAACCATAATTTTTTATATTTCACTGAGTGTCGTAAAATGCTTTGAGTTTTAATAAATAATTTTATATTTTATGAATACCCTGTGTTCTACCTTTATACCACCAACCTCAAAATTATAAATTACTTTATTCCTTTTATAGATCATCACAAATAGCTCTGGGATTCGATCGGAATAGAAATTGTAATATTTTACAAAACTGATCCACCAGGGTATCTGATATAGGGGGTCAGACCGGAAGAAGTCTAAAAATAAATAAATTTAATGAATACCTAAATAACCAATCATTATAACAATTTTAGATGAAAGTTTTTATGTAACAGTAAAATTTTCAGAGTATTTTCTGAATGCCGAGGGCAAGAAAAATGTACAAACTAATCATTAAGAAAATTCAACCAAAATAATTTTGTTGGAAATAACAACAATAGCTTAGGGGCTTACACAAAAAATAGTACCTAAACTATAAGCTTACCATTTTAGAGACTCCGAAATTTTACAAATCCTAAAAATACCAGCTCTAGATACTGGTATAAATAAAGTTTCAGAGAGGTGGTACATTAAATTTGCCGCAATTTTTTACATAAACATATTCTGAAAACCTATAAATCTTGATATAAAATCTACCTCTTCTTAGCGTTCGAGCAGTTATCAAATTAATACATTTCAAGGGGACTCTAATTTCATTTTAAATTCAGAAAGAGCTTTATCCAATGTCTCTTCTTCCTTATATTTATTCAATGAATGTATTTCAACTCAACTATTGATTCGACAGAGATATTAAACATAGGGCAAAGAGGTACTTGTACTTAATTGTCTGCTCTAATCTTCGAGTAGATACTTAAATCCATTTTGGTTTAGCTGAAAATATGTAATGTTATGAATAATTTCTATGCAAAGACAAAAACCTACATAAATTATTGAAACCATTTGTAGAGGATTTTGAAATAAATGATAATCAACCACTGAAAATGGGCGCTAACATACTATAGAACATAAGTACTAGCCAAAAGAATTTTAATTCTATAATAAATTCTGTCCCAATGTAGGGCAAAGGCCTCTTCTCATAAAGAGAAGGATTGAGCATTAATCACCGCGCTAGCTCACTGCGTGTTGGCGATTTCAGATTATTAAGGCCTGGTTTCCTTACGATGTTTTCCTTCACCATTAGTCAGTGGTGTCTTAGATTAACTAAGAAAGTACATATGACATTGAATAAGTCACATTGGTATAAGCCAGGTTGGAACCCACACCCACGCGCTTGCAAAGCGGATCCGTAACCAATGCGCCACCCCGCTATCTAATCTAATCTAGCTGCATCTTAAATAATTTTTATCTGGAATTTTGCACATGGAATTCTTTGCAGATACACATTGCAAATCTGCATTTTTTTAAATAAATTGTCATCATTCTGCTACGCGTCGTGACGTTGTCTGCTACATAATAGTAAGTAGGTAAACAATATACCTAATGATGAGTGAAAAGAACAGTAGTAGATAAGTAAGCATTAGGTAATGATAAGAATTAAATTCTCCACTGTTATCAGACACTTGGGTTTGACTTACTTGATATTGATTAACAAATATTATAGGACTTACTCACTTTTTTATGTAACTTTAGACATCTCAATTGGCGCCTCCTTTAAGTGTAATCGTTTTTTTTATAAAATATATATGTCTACTATTTATTTATTTATTATATATCTAGGTATTACCCTTCCATACTAAGTCGCAGCAACTACTAAACCGATATTGACGAAATTTGGCATAGACAAGATTTTATGAAAGGTAGAGCC
The DNA here is from genome assembly GCA_936450705.2 of Protodeltote pygarga. Lineage (NCBI taxonomy): Eukaryota > Metazoa > Arthropoda > Insecta > Lepidoptera > Noctuidae > Protodeltote > Protodeltote pygarga. The sequence continues at coordinate 6,623,114 of OW388265.2, read as the reverse complement.
ATGCTAGTTTAGTTTGGACCGACTGGAAGGTCAATATTCTGACCACACAATACACACAGAATACTACGTGAAATAACAGTGATCTAAGTTTTGTATTTTTACGGGTAGTAAGAGTACCGGAGGTGTTATCGTGGTGATTAATGTGGATCCTTCTCTGTTGGATAAGAGGCCTTGCCCTACAGTGGGATCGTTACAGACTGATTTTTTATTAATATTTACCAATTCTATTAGGTCATAAACAGTAATTTTTACTCATAAACGCAAACAAACGATTTACTTCATGAGTCAACGTGCATAAAAAAAATTGATATTTATCCTGCTAACACTAGTTACATACTAAAGCGAAGTAGAATCTAAAGTAAATAAGGTTTTTATGCGTATACGACTCTGTAAAAAACGTGTATTTATTATACCGTAAATCCTAAAGGACCCTCTTTGAGATTGTTACTCAATAAAAAACAGTTCTTTTTTATTACTTCTCGTCTATTTTTAGGGTTCCGTGGCAAGGATTCCGTGCCGGCTATGAAACAAAATCAAAGCGGAACCCATAATTCCGTATTTTTCTATTTGTGTTAAAACCCAATCACCCAGAAAAACAGAATTAATCATCACTGCAATGAGCGAGTCAAGGAAGCTGACCGTTATTCAAAAAACTCGAATTTTTCCTAAAAATAATAATTAAAGAAATATTTTTAAACAACTTACCTACCTCGAAACTTTTTGATACTTTTCAAAGGCCTTAAATCTAGCAAAAGCAATGTATTATAGTCATTTTTTTATTCTAGGTTGATCAGCACTTTTAACGCAAAAACTTCGATAATACTATTTTCTTAATTAGAAGTTCTCTTTTTTAGTAAAAGCAACATTTTATTTATTCGATAGCAGAATAAATATTTTTATCGTTTAAATTTTACATGCAACTATCATCCACAAAACGTCGATGTCTAGTGCTATAAAGGAAAATGTCTGAAGTACTTAGAGCAGGCGTACTGTGACGGAAAATGTTTTATTCAGAAAGAAATCTTCTGTTCCTAACGCGAGACAATTTTACTCACGAAATGTTTTTACAAGTTTACGAGCTTTTCCAACTGTGCACAATTAGTTATACTACACCAGAATACTACTTTACCAGAATATACAGGGTGGGCGGAGAATAGAGGTTCAAAAATTTTTTTTAGATGCCCCTCTCCAATAGCTATTCGAATAACCCCCATGTATGTTCAGCGATTATTTATAGTTTAAGAGCTAGATTTTTTTAATCAATTTTTGGGAAAGTATCACCTGACTTAAGATTTTTTTTTTTTTCTTCTTCTGCATTGTAATTCTTGAAAATATTTTTTATTATATTAAGTCCTTATAGTATGTTCTATGATCCATAAAAAATTCGTCTGCCTAATCATCCCATAAGGTGTCTAAAATTTTGCTCAAAAGGAAAAAAAGTGCAAAATAAAATTTGTTCCAGATTTTCATTTGCTCAAAAAAAAATCAAAAAATGGTGGCAATGACCCCAAAGTAGTTTTAAAAACTCCCTCGGACTTTCAGCTTTTTAAAATAATAAGAATATTTTCTACTTTTCGGGACATTATTTTGTGCAATCGTAGTTCAAAGATGGTAAGGGGAAAAAAATCTAATCTATAAAAAGTCCAAGGGAGTTTTTAAAACTACCTTGGGGTCATTGCCACCATTTTTTCATTTTTTTTTGAGCAAATGAAAATCTGGAACAAATTTTATTTTACACTTTTTTTCCTTTTGAGCAAAATTTTAGGCCCTTTATGAGATGATTAGACAGACGGATTTTTTATGGATAATAGAACATACTATAAGGACTTATTATAATAAAAAGTATTTTCAAGAATTACAATGCAGAAGAAGAAAAAAAATAAAATCTAAAGTCAGGTGATACTTTCCCAAAAATTGATAAAAAAAATCTAGCTCTTAAACTATAAATAATCGCTGAACATACATGGGGGTTATTCGAATAGCTATTGGAGAAGGGCATCTAAAAAAAATTTTTGAACCTCTATTCTCCGCCCACCCTGTATATATGAAATATCTAGTAACCGCTTTACAATGTAGTAAACGTATACGATATACGTTTATTAAATTGTATAGCGATTGGAAAAATTATCGTCTGAGGTATCCTCAGACCACAATTTTTCCAGCTTGGCTGCTTCCACCAAGGATATAAGCGGTGAGCGATGACAAAATCCACCAATAGGAAAGCTGCGGTGTAAAAGGCAAGGAAAATTAAGCGATCTTGTTGGTGAGTAGTACACATCCGCATCGCATCATCGCACGACCCTGGTCCACAAACGCAGCCCCGCATAGTACCGCAAAACGTCATCATTGACGCAATATTTTAACACTTTTACCACAAAGTAATTATAGTTACACATTTATACTTTTGATTTATTAAGTCTTTGTAGTAATTAAGGGTAGGTACAGACTTCTGCAAACTCTTCTAAGATCACAAAGCAACGACTTTATAACTTGACTTTTTAACTTGTCCTCGCTGCTATTACTACTAAAACGCCTGACCTGGAGTCTTAATTGATTTAACAAAAGACTGTGAAATCAATTAAGAGTCCAGGTTACCGAGATAAAGGTCTGAAACCACACAAACGGTTATATCTGTATTCTGTAGTTAGATAGGTTTAATACGGAGTTAATGTGCTATCCGGGGGCTACTTTATGTCCAAACGAGACAGTTATTATAAGTTAACTTTAATGGTGTTATAAATTGAAACGAGTTGCCACAAACTCATTACGGAGTAGCTTGCTGATGTTACTAGCGTGTCATTTATGGGCGATATTCTACAAAAATATAAAATATTTAATAGGGCAAGAACTCACGTACTTTCCCTCGTTTCCTTTCCTTTTCTCTACCTTCGATTTTAACTTTTTGAAATGGCTAAAGTTTTGTATAGATGTCTTTTTTACATTTTTTGTAAGTTAAATCCCGGTTCTATTCTATTCTATTTTTTAATTTGGCATTTATTTGTTTGGCAAGATTCCTGCCGTGAGGTTCGACAACACTGTTAATGTTTGAAGTGATGGAGAACCGTATGTATTAGTTAAAAATATGAAAAACAAAAGTGGTAACTCATAATGTGTTCGCGATTTAGCAGTGAGTGTATTTTTTTTTACGCTATACTTTGAAATCCCTGTTGCAGATAAAAATATGTGGCCTACGATAAGTACTACGCCTGTTTGGTATATAAATCTTTATTGGTACCCACTAGTTTACTTTACTCCTACTTATAGCATGAAGGAATCCATTGGTTGACTTAATAGATATTTTGTGCTGCGTTTTGCTAAATCGATCTACATGTTATGGACTCACTAAGTTTGATATTAAGTGTGTATAAAATTTTAGAGACACTTAGAGCGTGATAGTAAGATTTAATAGGATAGGTTAGCTGCAATATAAAAATATAAAGGTGCAATATAAAGGTTGTTTTTAAATGGCAACCTAAAAATAAACCTAATGTCTTTTTCCTTCGTATATCAGAAGTAAATAAAATAGAATGCAGAAACCATTGTGTTGATACAGAGTCATAAAAGTGTGACGCGCGACATATTATGACTATAGTGTTGCAGGAATTATGACTGCAACTTTATGAGGTTCGATTTAGAATCGCAGAATCGGCAGAGCGCTATAGATTGCAAATTAGAGTGGGGTTAAAACTTTTTTGGGAATTTCTAGTCTTTTTAGCGAATCGATGGCAATATTTTATTTTTTTAAATTTTGTTACTCCAAAATTTCGCTTCGCGGATTGCGTCATTAGATGCAATCATTAAGTCATCAGACGTGCAGGTGATAGGACATGCGACGCAGGACAAAAGGTGGGCCATTGTCTGCGGGGAGACGCCGCACCTACATCGAAGATCGACACTGTCCAAGAACCCCCATCTGGAGAGGTTGGAATTTTTGGCCTTCTTCTAAATAATTTATCCGCCGTGAAATTTAGATCGATAAACCCATCACTAATGAAAATATATTTCGTCCGCTTGATACTTCAGAAATAATTTATTTCAAATACTCCATGAATATTCTCGAGTAAAACGTTTTCCGATTCATAGGCGGAAACGCACGAAACGTTCCGATTCAGGCAAATCATTCGGAAAGTAATCGTCAAACCGAAACAAACGTCACCAAACGAATCTATTAAAGCTCGATAGATAGCAATCGTAGCAGTAATTGACTTTTCATTTTATTTTGATTGTTCCCGAAGTCTATTTTCAATTTTGTGATCGGTTGAAGTTTTGGATAGAACGATAAAATCAGTGATATTGTATTTTTAGTCTTCCTCAAGCATCTGCCTATGTGATAACGTTGTATATAATAAGCCCAACAATAAATATATAGAAACTCATTTTGATTAAAATAATTTGCCCCAAATAAACATGCAAAGTTAAGTACCGGTAATACCGGTAATACGGCTTGAGCTTTCAGTGAACTAAATATTACAATATTACCGTAACTCTAAAACCAAAACCACGCCCCTCATCTCATATTCTTAAGACCTACTATTATAAATTGTTAATAGAAATACTTCGGGAAGCAAAATCAGGAATTTACCTCAAGTTGATTTATAAAGATAAATCAAGTTACCTTTCAGCAGTATTGTAGCCCTGGTACGAGTTTGCAAACCATGTAAATACTTTAAGTTTTATTGAGACAAAGTATATTACTCATCTTTGTCCTTTTCGAAAAATAAAAACGAGATAGGTATTAGATTAGATTACTTCTCAATAAAACCGTAAGTATTTACGTAATACAAGTAGACAAGTAAACACAAACATTTAACAAACATACCTATTTAGCACTATCTACCACTACCATTACTATACTTACTTATTATTTTTTATACACGCTAGGAAATTCTCTAGCGTGTATAATAAAAAATTAGGTCCAATGTAACCCAGATACAAGAAACATCCTTTTTACATATAGACATACATACATCAGTATTTCTATATTATTCAGGTTACTATTTACATGGAGTTTTAAAGTGAAAATGTAAACATGTCTGTGCTCATGACTGTACAGGAGTTCACGTAAAACTTAGACGTTTTATCAGTGACGTAGCGTGGGAAGGTAGGGGAGGACCATGGCTCCGGGCGGCATACGAAAGGCAAAGGTGGCAAGCGCCACGATTTAAAAAATTGAAAATCCAAATCGCCCTCGTAGATAATGTTAGGTACGTACCAAGCGAAATCGCAAGGGTGAAAAGAGAAGTGGCGAGATGAAGTCTTTGATATGTAATAATATGATGTTATTTGACTACATTGGAAAAACTGACTAATAATTAAAATATTTCAATTTGTGCGGCGAATTTTCAGTCTGCCACGGGCGGAAACCCACACTACGCCCGCCACTGCGTTTCATATAAATAGATCTTCTAATACGTTTACGACGAAGAGCAACGGATTTCTTTAGCTACTAGAATTCAGGAAATGCAATAAAAAGCGTTGGCTTGGAGCACAGTAGAATCTGATTTAAAATGCAGCAATGTTGTTTATTACCAGTAATGTTAGAAAGGTTTCATTAGAAGACGAGTCCCTAGTCAGATACGGCTGAATAAACACGATTTTACGAGACAAGCCGCGATCAAATTCTACTTAACTGAACAAACGTGTGATAAATCAAATCATATCAACATCAAATAAGATAATAACGCTCCCGGTCGTGACCTACAAGTATTTGTTAACAACGAAGGAGAGTCAAATAAAAATAAAACAATAAAAGTGGAAATATTTCCATTGTTTGCAGTCTTACGAACGCAATTTCCTTATAAATTGACGGGAACAAGACGAATTCATGTCGGAACCGTCTTCACTGCGAATTAGTTATTGTTTGGCTTTAGATACCTACATTTCTGTGTGATCGTGCCAGAAAATTGTCTCTAAAAAATGTTTTTTTTTTAATAAACAAAGGTTCAAATTTTTCTTAGAAAAAAAGGACGATTTTGAGCAGGATTTGAACTCGAGCCTATTGGATACAGCCCCCTCACCACCAATTAGGCTATTCATAACCCTACCCGTGCTATCTCAATTCTCTTCTACATTCAACCATCTCAGATGGTAGTTACACAGTCAGTAGTCGGATATACTAAAGATGTAACTTATGCTTACAAATATATGAAACATTTTTATAAAATATTTAACTAGTGTTATTATTTTATATTATTTATTTTTAGCCTATATCGTCCCACTGCTGGACAAAGGCCCTTCCCTCCTTCCACTTGTCTGGGTCTAATGCTATCTGAGACCAATCCAATGTTATTTTATATGGATGATGTATTTGTAGTTAGTGTCTGTGGTGGGTGTGCAACTATTTGAAGTCTATTTTTGTTTGATACAAGTACAATCGATTGGCAATCATGAGCGAATTAATTCGTTATGCATTCGAAATGTAATAGTAACGTACAAAGGCACTTAAATTAACTTGCAGAAGCACTGAGCGAATAAATACGAGTGACTACTCGAACAAGGTGAGTTTAGCTCTATCATTTAGAAACAGTACGATTTTTTTTTCCGTTTTAATGATTTTATAAAAGGAATTTTATGGTGACATGAAACTGCACCAATTTTCTGTTTTACGGGTTTTCTATTTTCTTTCTTAGTTTATGTGTTTTTAAATGACAAAGAAAACAATATAATGAATAAAACGTTTTGTTTTGATTAAATAACACGCATCGCTATATTTTTATAAGTCAGTAAACATTCTGAAACAAACCTTTTTCCAAATTTATTCTGCCCTCCCTTTAACAAACCAAAGCAAAAATAAAACACAGCAGCAAAGTTTGAGTTGTTTTCGTTGAGTGTGTTTTCAAATGAGTTAATATTATATGCGGGTGTCAAAAGTTAATAATTAAAAAGTAAAATTAAAATAATTTTCATAATCATATTTTATTTCGTACCGTACCTATTTAAATTATGCCGTGGTATAACGTTAACTAGTACGTCAGAAGTCTCATTTTCAAACCTATGGTATGTATTTTAGTTTTGACTTTTCGTAAATAATGTACGTGTTATAAATTAATGATCAATTATGTATCTTGAAGAGCACATAAGCAGATCTCTTTATGGTCGTGTATTCGTGTTGAATTGCCATCTTATGGGACTATGATAGGGTTGGAATATGTCATCTATGTTTGCCCACAATTATCCATTAAAATATATATTATTAATCTCCTGCGTAATTGGATAGCTGAGATTGGCCGCTGTAACCAAAATTGAACTAGAACGGTTATTACAAATTTCTAAACATTATTTCCTAGATACAAATCTATTTTATTTTATTGCTATTTGTATTTCCCTGTAGGCTATTTGAAAATTATTGAAAAAGGTCACTTGGAAGTGAAACGGAATGACCCCTAGGTCCCACGGGCTACATTTGTTGGTTAAACGAAATGTTGATTTTAACTGGAACTCGCGTATTGGAACGTGTTGAACCGAATGTAATGTTGAAATCGCGATACACTGACGTGTGTATTTGTTTTTTTTTTATTGGTACTTGTGTTCAGGACTCTGCCCGCGTGGGTTTCGAAATTACGTATCGGGTCTACTATAGAAACTAGAACCGTTCCACGAACTCAAACTGAAAAAATATTAACTTTTGAACAAAAAAGAAGATTTTTTTTATTTCACTAAAAAGGTAGAAATAACATGTACATTTACGTTTTGCAGTCGGTAGCAAGGTTTAGAATTAGTTTTTTTATTAGCAGCTGGAACTCACTTGGCTTGGCACCGACTCAGGCTTCATCCCTTAAATTTTCTGACACAATGAATAAAAATCGATTTCCAGGTCCGATTAGAACTTCTTCGAGTAATTCCCGATTGGGAAATAATAAATTTTAAAAATACAAGCTACTTTGTCTTTGAAAAAAGTACCCTTGTCACTTCTCCGGTTCATAAACTATATCTATGCAAATCACGTCAATCCGTTATTCCGTTGCTACGCAAAGAAGGGGCAACATATACAATTACACTTTAGTATTTCAAAGAATATGCAGGGCTATTTGTAAAACACTAGCATCCTTAAAAGGGGCCATTAAACGCATCATTATGAACAACTTTTACTATGGGACCAACCCTGAAATCGCAAA